>JARQSW010000291.1:0-169955 GCA_030142375.1 Calameuta pallipes
ACATTCTTGGATAGTTTAGGAAGACATTTAGGCAATAAAAAAAAAATCGATTTTTTGAGCCTTGTAAAGCAGGATACCCCCTTAAAGGAAACTACCGTCCCGCCATTAAGCACTGAATCACGTTGTAGGACAAGGACTGTCGGCTATCTTCAAAAACGAGGCATTGGTACAATACGAAGTCGCTACTAGATGCATTTCCGGTCTCGTATGAAAACTAACCTTAAAGAGCTACCGCAAGGCATTCTTGGAATTCCCGACGGATATCCGTGTTTCGTACGCTTAAGATCGAGAAATAATTTTCGCGTTTATGGAAACGCGTAGTGGAGTCCAAAAATAATTTTGTTAAAAAAAAATCAAAATTCTCTTTGAATCGTCGAACCAAGTCTAACCTCAAAACAGTCTTACATTATGTCCGATCCGCGTGTTTCTCTTAAGCCGCACAGTGTAGCTTTCCATAGCGACGAAAGACGCAAGGAATTTTGTTGTCGTCGATTTGCGACTATACTTTGTGTCGTAATCTCCTTTATTTTCCCACGGCGTGGCTCTGATGCGTGAAACAAGGGCAGCCTGATATTATTGTAGACGCTGCAACGACCGGGACAAGAGCGAAACCGTCTGCTGTGGGCTTGAGCTAAAATCGCGTACATGTAAATCAGCGTTACGGCAGACTGATCGAGAACGCATCGTGCGTTACGCACTTGCGTGTTAGAACGAACGCTTTATTATTTCATTAGTTTTTCATACCTTTTCTTCGTTCTTTTTTGTTGTCTCCCTTTCTTTCTTTCTTTCTAGCGTAAAGGCTGCACAAGCAAAGAATATGGCGGGTATGCACCTGCGCTACTCCAGGTCCGCTATAATAAGATACGTATTAAAATAACTGGGGGCCGCTCCTTGCTGCGTACCAAGACGTTGTGTAGGTTGTAGGTGGATGCGATATTTACCCGCAACAATATTTACACCGCGCGATAAATTATGCCGAGAAATATTATAGGATTACAACGCGCCTCGTGCCGCGTCCAAATCGTAAATCGTTCTCGAGCGATAACTCCTTCTGTGTTTGGCTTTAATGTACGACGTGCAAATACATTGTAGCATTAAGGCTGATTCTAATGGAACCGTAGACTTGAATTGCTAGTGAATGGAACAGTCAGTTCTCATGTGTGATTAAAACCGTGGTTTATTATACACACTATATTCAGAAGAAGGAAATGACTTTAATGGTCTGAAACGAAAAAGTCGGAGTTTTGAGAGCGTCTGGAGGAGGCCGACTGTCTGTCCTTCGCGTCTGAAATTAGTCCGTTAGGGAATAAGGGCGCAGGGCACTTGTAAACGTATTTTTCAAATGATTCATTTTGCGAATTTTTCATAAATATATTTCATAATTAATTACGCGGAAGCATATATTTATATTATTCGTTTAGGGTGAAAAGTTTAAGTACAGACCACCTGGTGTAGACGATGCCGGAAGTCTTCTCGAATGCTCATCTCTTGCATATATGTGTAACATCAGATACGCCGCAGTGACGTAAAAAGAAAACGGTCCCGAAAACGTCCGACGTGTTTTTGTTGCGTCCTATTTGAGATCCGAGATGCTTAAGGTGGCGTGAATTTTAATTAGTGACGCGTTGATTGGCCCGCTTCCCGGCCCTGACAGGGAGGACTACTCGCAGGAGATAGGGAGCCAGGACAATTTGTTAGAATTAGAAATAAGTGAAAACACATACGGTAAGACAGTGTCTCCCGTAGCCACGTTGACGTGCGCGCGCATCCAAGGAACTACGCTTCGTCGGGAATCCGTCAGAGCAGCTTGTACAGGAGGTTAGGAATATTAGAAGCATACGTAAATGCATATCGAATATCAAGCTCTTCTTCAGAAAACAGACTCTCGATACGTGCTACGTGAGCACCAGGTATATTTTAAGCTAACTTGTCATCATTTGTAGAAAGAAATCTTGTTGAAAATGAATGGAAAATACAGTGTTGACACGGATGATATGAAATTTATTAAAGAATGTTAAAACGTCACGAAAGCATATCAAAGAGAACAAGCGACCCGGGAGTAAGAATAGTTCATAGAAGAAAAAGAAAAGGAAGGAAATAAAGAAACTCTTGAGGAGAAGAAGGAGGAGAACGATCCAAGTGAAGTGAAATGCCTACGGAGGTGACTGACGAACGCCGCTAATGAGACAACCGTGTAACCTCCATATTGTAGACTCCTGGCATCTCGTCTTCGTATATCTAGTAGAGTCTAACGATCTCGTTTGGTAGCTGAAGAGGAAGTATTGAAGGGTCTAAAAATCGTGGAGATGAAACAGTGAGAAGGTCCCGTGGTTTGTGACTCGTTGAAGGCGCGGATGTGTTTATAAACGATCAGGGTGGCGAGTACGTTTAATAAATGAGTGGCCATTGCGTAGAGGCCGCATGGAGGAAAGTCGACGTAAGCAAGCCGTCGTTTATCGAGAGACTGCTACACGACAAGGCTCTTCACTTCCTGAAGCTGAAAGCTGCTGGATGAATTAGGTGAAGCTGAAGTTCGAAAGAATCTGTGACGGAGGATAAGGGCACTCAAAATGAAGGAATCTGGGAATCGCTTATTGTCCATAATGACGCGATATTTCAAAGGAGACGCCAGAGGCCGCGGCTCGGGAAGTTGAGATTTTTCTGCTTTACTTTTTTCAATTTTTTTTTCTCTTCTACTACCTCACCATCCTTCTCTCATTCTCTTCCCTTCAGGAACCAAGGAGGGAACACGTGTCGCGCTTGAACCGACGAAGGAGTCGCATCTGTCGGCGCCGCTCGTGCCTGACTCTCCGCTTCTTCACGTTTTCCGCCAGGTCCACCCTCGAGGCGGAGAAAAAAACGCAGTCTCCGTTCTCAAGCGACCATGCGAACAAGAGATCAGAGTACGGTAAGAAGGTGAATCTTTTTCAAAAAATTTTTATTTAACTACATACAACCCGTTGCTAAATATTTACAAAAAAATTTATTGATACGTGTAATGAAATCCGTAAATCTTCCTAGATTTCGCAGCGGATTCTTCCTCACGTTTCCATACGAGTTTACGCCTGAACTGAACTCAAAGAGATCACCGTCGGTGGTTTGTTGGCTTGATGCTCTGTGCCCTCTCGTGTATGTATCATTCCACGAATAATATTTTTTCCCGGGAGACCCGTCCCGTCATAAATGCCGATGGGTCTCTGGCGCGTTTGATCTCGACTGAAATAGTGAGAGCCATGCTCTCAGCACGTACCATCCTTCCACGCCACTTCGTCAAGCGGTCCGCGTAATTTAGAATACTTTATGGTTTTTTCGAAGGCGCAATTTTACCGTCGGGTTTCGCGGGTGTGACTTAAGGAGAGGTAAGTGGCCTGCAATGAACGATAGCGGTAGCTGCGAGACAGCAGCGAGCAGCTTCCAAGATCATTAAGCCTCCCTTGAAATTCCTGGAAGGAATACCAAAAATCTTAGTTCAACGTCAATTTATCTAATAGGAAGAAAAACCGTGTAACTGGGATTTATGGAAGCTCAGCTATGAACTAGCCTGTTTCTTGTTACCTTATAACACAAAGAACCGGACTTTTATAGCTGATACTGGTGAGCTTTCAAAAGTGATACTTGGAATATACATCCAGTGTATACATTCACTATATTCTACAATGTATAAATCATACATAGGATACTTACAAAAATTATAATTAATAATTACCCATAAATTAAATGCGACTCTGTTCTTTCTCTTTGTAAAGTATACACACAGTCATTTACCAGAAATCAAAGAAGAGTAAGGGAAGTTCGAAAAGTTGCCTAATGTAATAGTACAAGTAAATTTGACTTGATCTAAATATATATATATCCCTGACCCACATTCTATATATCTATAGACTAACGATTGAACTTTCATCCCAGATCAATAGCGGCTAATCCAGAGGAGAAGTAAGTCAGAGAATCGGACATGGTGCCCAGTTACGTTACCCTGTTAAGTCTCCTGGCAAATATCCCACGGAGTATCCCGATCTCTTCACACATCCGCAGGCAACGAATACTCAGGTTCGTGTCCGGTATTTCGAATTTCAAACAGCTTTATTAATTCCCAATGCGTACGTCCTGTTTCCCTCGACTTTTCGTAGAAGAAACTCTTGGCGAATTCACCCAAAAGATTTTATACAGTATTTGTAATGTATTTATAGTATAAGATATGTGTATATATATGAATCCATTAATCCTTCAATTCGATCCATGACAGCTGACCGAATCTTACCGAACATTCCCGAAGACTATTAACACAGTGTCTGTACGAAGAAACTAACAATATTTCAACCCTTACATCTTAATACGGCTTTGAAATTCTTTACTCGTCTCCTCTCCGCTCATTATGCCATAACGATCGCTGATTTATGGTAAGCAGAGATCCGGATGGTCCACAGGTCGGTGTTACTTTACATTCGGCACGATTCAAGTGTCACCGAGTCTCTAAGAGTCGAACGTGTCCCTTCGAGAGGGTTGCTGCACTCACCCCGAGTATCTTTATCCGACACTTTATAAGTATCCCAGATGCTCACATTTTTTTTACCAAGGGTCGTTCCGCGTGGAAGGGTCAAAAAGTATCAAGGGGTGTAATAAATCTGCTGGCGCTTAAAAAGTAAAAAAAATATGGGGTATACAGATTTTCACGGGTTCTAGCTAAAAGAAGTACACCTAAGGACTTTTTAAAGTGGTCAAGGATTCCTTTCCGGCACTTACGATCGTCATAGAGGCCCGAAGGGTGGTACGATAAATCTCTGCTTCGAAGATAAAAGATCAAGATCGGTATCCTTTATTATTCTCTATGTGAAAACTAGTGGGGTAAGAGTAGTAGCGATTTGTTTTAATTTCTTCCTTGCAAAAGACATCGGGCTCGTCGTGGAATAATGCATGCGACTTCTGTTGCAGCACGGCAGGAATAAATATACCCTCGACAATCTGGCGCCTCCTCATCGAAGCGATGTCAGATGATCTTCCTATCGATGAATACAAATCAAAGAGCATTTTGCATTGCGCCTCGCGTTAGGACTTTGCGCGTCCTCGTAGCTTCTGTGCGGACTGTCCTTTGTTCTAGGTTCGTTCAACTTCCTTAAGAATGGTAGGGCGCTACTAGTAGCGAAAGAGAAGAGAAAGAAAGAGAGAGAGAGAACTATGGGGGAAATAAGAGGAAAAAAGTTCACAAAGGGCAGAACGTCGTTTTGATCCCATTTCCATGGCGCCGTGTCGGAAATAAATCCGCAATCGGTTGGTACGTGACTCGAGTTGCTGTTGGAGGAAATAGAATTCCCTATGTTATATACGTTTGTGTACCTGTGTAATGGGGGTTTAGATCCGAACAAAAGCCACCCCCCCTGCCTGCGATAAATCAACCCGTGTTATTGTCCTTTGTAATTCCGAAATTTATATCCAAGTGTCATCCGCAGTGACACGATCACATATGGACCATAATTCTTTATTTTTTTTTACTCAAAGTACAGGTAGCTCGTTTGAGATTTACCCTTTATTCCCTATTGACCCTCTTCTTGGGGGGGTTTGTACACGAGGATTTCTATTGGCGCAGACTTTGTAAATCAAAGGAGCGTCCTTGAAGATTTTCCTGAGCTGGATTGACTGGCATTAGTAGCGCGAGTCACGTTTATTGTGTTGGTTATATTTCATTGTACTGAAAGAAGAAAAGGTGAGGGATGATGTTTAAGGAGAATATTTTTTTTTTAAAGAGAATATTTTTTTCTCCTAGGGTGTGGGACATTCAGTTTGACGTATATCCTTGGGGAATTTTTTCAATCTGTATACTGGATGCTTGGAAAGAATAGAATATAATTTTAAGCTTTTTGAATTTCCCTCGTTAACCCCAATTACCCTATTCTGCATGTAGAGAACAGTAACTCCTAATGACAGGAGGTGACGACAGAATGAAACGAAATCCGGATTTCCGGTATACTCCAAACACCAAAGACTCTTTTCCCCTCTTCCTTTCTTCTTTTTTTTTTCACGTGTTTTCTTACCTCCTTTTCGCAAAACTCACAGAGTCTCGAGCGTCGTCTTGCCAAGATGTAAGTCCAAGCAGGAAGTCTCAGTGCTTATCCTGTCATCATCGCCACGCCATTTTGAATTTACTTTCTCAATGGGATATAAGGAGATGAGCCGGGTTGTTGGTTTTGGTCCATGACAAATGAAATAATCAGTCACAGTCTACTATTTTGACGAAATATATCTTAATATAAGAAACGCTATTCTACAGTACAATGTTGCTAACGATAAGGATACGATGATCCTTCGATAAGGATTCTTCACGTGTCTCCGTCATCAATTGACGTCATCTCAATTCGAGCACAGAGTGACGCCCTTTTGTCTATGCTACATATATGTACAACAATGTCAACGCATCACTCGCGAATAATTCCCAAGAAAAATGGGAAAAATTAAAACGTACAATATCGATACCTCATTATCATTTATATCGCATATAAAATGATATCCCGACGGTCGTCAAAATAGGGTGATAACAGATTAAAGTAAAAGATCCTCCGTTAATAAGTCCTCTTAAAAGATTCACTACTGTCACATAGAAATCTTTTTCGTCTTATCGATGCACGACAAACATCGTCTTGCATAATGCAAAATCGGCAAGTCCGACGATCTTCCCGTCTATATAGTTAAAACGAAAGAACATCTTGCAAATGGCGATCTATTATTTTTTTCTTACGAAACGAAGAAAAGATCGTCAGTCTATCTGAGAATTTAATTTCTAAGATAACGATCCTGCCGGAACGTTCCCGTTGACAAGATTGAATCCACAGAGGCAAAGACACTGAGACACAGCAGGAAATTGAGAGCGGAGTAATAGAAAGAAAGAGAGAGAGAGAGAGATAGAAAGAGAGCAGTCTTTGTAGGTTATGAACGTTCCGTCAGGATCATCTTTGTTTTTTTTTCCTTTGTTTCTCATCTCCCGTACACTACTTTCTTATAAGGAATACCGGAAGGAGTCCACGACGCGATTGTACCTCAGTTTTCATTGTTACTCTAATCGCTTTTTATCCTCGTGGTCCTAAATCTCGACGACGAGGGCGACTACGAGCCGACTGAGGAAGATCGCGAGATCTTCTGGCAGGCAGTGCGGGACAAAGTCTTTAGTTGGCCGCTATAACGGCAGCAGATGATTTCTTCTTGAGGACGATGTCCTTGATGTTGAGATTAACCTTTTCCTTGCGAGCAGGTGGCACCGATTGCAGACAGAACCTCTTGAAGGCCTCCAGTTCACGTTCCGCATCGTCCATCTCGCCATCCTCGAGGTCTATATCTTTTGGCGTGAATACGCTCTCTGCAAAAGACACGCTCTGAATACTAGAAATTTTGAGAATGAATGCCACGCTTGTGTTTTTTTTTGCTTTCATTCGTTTCGCGTATGCTTTCTATTATCGATTCTTTTTCTTTTCCTTATGGCGTGTTCGTCTACCGCATGAGCATGAAAATTGGTCCCCTTCTATCGTCCATATAATAAATAGAAAAAAGACAGTTAGAGTATTAATAATATTGAAAATGCATGACTGGAGCATATAACGCAATTATGTCCTGCGATAATATCGACCGGTGCGTATCCCATGCCCATGCGATATTGGGAGAATTTCCGTGAGGAAGAAAGAGAGTGTAGCTTTGAAAAAAAATAAATTTTATTGCACTGTTATCAGCAGATAAAAAATATGGCCTTTCCTCTATAGGTTGTATCAGCTATGTCTTAATATCACAATGATTCTCTTCGGTCGATCAGACAGATGTACTGTATGCGTGTATGTTTTGTGTGCACAACCGGCGTGTCTCAAAATTTTCAATAAATTTCGTATAACGCCATGGTATTACTACGTTGTATTTACTGTACGTGTAGTAGACATATCTCTCTTTTTTCTCTGTCTCTTTCGTGATTTTTTTTTTCTTTCTTAATATTCACTTATTCTCTCTTCAGTATTCTCAACTATTTTACTAACTAATTTAAACACTACTTCAAACGATTATTCGGAGTCATTTTAGTTAAATGATGATTGGCTAAGCTCTTCTTTTCCTTTTTTTCAGAAAAAATAAAAGAATGTCCCCCTAAGTCTAGTAAATATAAAGTATATACAAATCCATTTATATACATAATGCGGGACGAAATTTCGGGGCAGCAAACTTTAACGAGGAATCATCGTATCGCGTATATCGTGAGATTAGAATAAAAATGAACTTTGTAGTAGCAAAAGAGATAAGACAACGAAAATGTGTAATCAATGGAAAATAGATTTAAAAAGGAAGCATTAACTGCGTTAACCGATAACGAGTATATACATCTTTCCAAGATCTCTAACCGCTAGAAAATACCACATTCTAACTCAATACGATGCTCTTTTTCTCTTGGTTCTAACAAAAAAAGAAAACAAAAAAAATAATATCCTCCTGATCGCGAAGCACATCAGACATTACACACCTTGAATGATTCCTCGACACAGATACATATATCAGTAATATATATGTATATATATTATATATATATATATATATACACACACATATATATGGGAATATCGTCAGCGCGTTTGTATGAGAACCAAAGAAAAAAAAAGAAGCAAAAATTTACATGTTAAAGTTTGATTATTGTTGTTTCTCACCAACGAGGTTCCAGTCATCGCCGCTTTGTCTGGATCCGTTGCCCTTTTTTTTCTTTTTCTTCCCCTTTCCGCTCCCGCTCGCTGCCATCGTAGCACTTATCGCCTCGCGGACCGCCGTCTTCGCCTGTTGGACGTCATCCATAACCGCTTCCGACCTGACCTTGGTCAAGGTCACGCTGGTACCCTTCAAATTGATACCGTTCTCCGGTATAGGCTGTCCGTTGGTCACTTTGCTGATCTGAATGTTCGCCAGACCGGTCAGGCCCGTGCAATCCGGTGTGAGTCTGCTTCGTAGCTCAGCAAGACTCGATGGAATAATACTGTTTGTTTGTCTAGCGCTGTTGGTCGGCGTGAGGTTCGTCCTGCCGTTGGAAACGTTCGACGAGGACAGATCACCCTTGACGATAAAGTCGGGCTTTGGAGGTGGCGTCAGTCCGGCATTAATGGCTTGCTGTAGCGCTGGACTCCTTATCGTGACCATGCCATTCTCAGACACCTTTATAATGGCCGCCTGTTGAGTGGGCTCCGTCTTTGGTGGACCAAATGCCGGATTCCTTATGGTTACCATATTTGTGCCAGGATTGTGAAGTATCCTGGCCGGCTCATCTGGATGGTCGTTCGACACTGACCCGCCAGATGGCTGATTGTTAGTTGGCGTTATGGAAACGTTCATTGAGCTCGCGCCTGATGCATTTTTACCCTTCTTCTTCTTCTTTTTCCCATTGACGCTTTGTGGCTGCTGGCACTCCTTGGATGATTCTGCAATTGAAGGAATTATTGTGGGTTAAAAAATTCTGGATAAGAAAGGAAAGAGAGATTAGGTGTAATTAGGTAGGCTTACCTTTGTCGCTAGTCTTCGGTATCAGATCCTGCTTCAGCTTTCCGGTGTCCACGACGATTACGTTACCGCCGCTTTGTGGACCGGCGTAACTCGATTGTACACCACTCATTGGCGCTGCAATAATCGTTGTCTGCTTGGGCGGACTTACTGGCTTAGGCATTGGTGCGGATCTGATTGGAAGTGGTTTAGCCGGTGCATCGACTTTTGTTATCGTGATGCCTGGTGGGAGCTTAAGATTCTCAATGTTTATCTTGGAATTTGTACCGATATCTTTAAATTGACTACTGAGCGGTGAGTCGAAACGTTCTCTGGCAGTGTTTTGAATTTCGGCAGAAGACTTTTGTTTAGGTATGCACTGATTAGACTTTATTTGATTCTTCTGATGATCATTCTTTGTCGACTTGTTTGCATTATTGTTACTGTTGTTATTGTTGTTATTATTTTTGGATGTCTTTACAGTATTTGATTGAGAATTCTTATCCTGTTGCTGCTGACCCTTTGTTTTCTTAAGATTTGCATCGCTGGTGGTAGAACTTTGCTGATGTTTTTGAGTCGTCGGCGTTTGCGGTGATGTACTGACTTTGTTTTGCTTTTTGTTGTTTACGGTTTGTTGTTGATGTTTACCTTTGTTTTGAGTATTCTGTTGCGAAACAGGTTCTCTATTCTCGGCATTTTTCTTATCTTTCTTAGACTTTGTACTCTTTGTATCGTTCGTGCTCTGTTGTTGAGATTTCTTGTTGTCTTCAGCTTGTTTTGCATTTTTCAACTTATCATTGATTGATTGTTGTTTCGCACTTTTCGCATCTATCGTGTTAGTTTGCTGTTGTTTCAATACGTTAGACTGTTGCTGCTGAGATTTAGTCAATTGCTGTTGCTGATTCGCCCCACCTTTCGTCTTCTTCTTCTTTCCACCAGTACTATTTTGACTCTGTTGTTCAGGCTTCATTGGATTAGGTTCCTTAGTTTGCCCGTTAACCAAAGTAAAAAGGACTTTATCCTCGGCTGGAGTTTGACCCTTTAGGGTTATGGTGACAGTCGGTTCAGCACTGTTTGATTCCATTACCCTTTTAATAGTAACAATTTGTGGTTGATTTTCTGCCTGCGAAGGCTTCTCTTGTTCTTTCGCTTTGGCCTCTTCGTTCTTCTTCAGTTCCCTTTTCAATTTCTTCCTTTCCTTTTTCGTCAACTTCTTATCACTATCAAGGGTATTCGAGGACAGTGAGACACTGGAGTTACTATTCTTAGCACTTGTCACATTATTATTCATTGCTGTATTTTTACTGTTACTGCCTTTGCCAACATCGGCTTTGTCGACCTTAGACGAGAGTTTGTTTGTCTGACCAGAATGAACGATTCCATCCACCCTGTCAATCGCAGCTGCACTCTTATTCTTTTGATTAGTATTTATAGTCATAGTTTTCGCTTTGGCACTATTCGTACCGCTGTTACCGGTAGCGACTTCCGGTTTGTCCTTCTTTTTATTGTTAGTAGGTTGCTTTAACGTCGTCAATACGACAGGTGCAGATGCCGGTAAAATAGAGACTTCCGGTAGAGTGCGCTGTGGAAGTAACCTCTGAGGTACAGGTTTCTGAGGATCCACGACAGTAATGGTCACTTCCGGCGTCTTCTTTTGAAGCTCTATCAGCCTCTGCCTCTCTGCTTCTTGTCTATCCCCCTTCAACTTCTCCTCCAGCTATAAAAAATTTATCATTACATTCCAATCATATTTCGATATTTCTTTTTATTAATTTACAACTTACTTTTCGCTGTTTCTGCCGCGCCTTTTTCTCAGCCCTCTTGTTATCCCTCTTGCCATTTTGATTGCCTTCGATAAATTCAAGCAGCGTCTCCAAATCTCGTTGATCTCTTTGTTCCTGGTGAACCGTGGATGTCGTGGACACCGGAGTGTTCGACCTAGCCGCTGAGTGACTCGATGCCGCTTTCGGATGCACGGTAGGATTTGCTGAAATCGATTCGACTGGACTTTTTGGAGGACTGCTAGCTGCTTTACATTTCTTTGCTTTCTTTTTTGTTAACAATTGTCTTAGTCTCTCCCTCATCTCATTATAATTTCGACTCACAGGCGCAACCGATGGCTAAAATTAAAACAGAATACTTCTATAAAAACAATTTAATGTCAACATCATTTCTTTGTTATTGCCATACTAGACTGATACTCACAACACCGTGTCCGAAGACCTCACAGTAACAACAATCACAGTGTCTACTGGAATCCCGTGGCGTCGAGCTACTTGTGGAACAGGAATCTTCTTGACTACTTCCCGAATCCGAACAGTCCCCGTCAGCTGTGCTCACTGCACACGTAAGTTGATTTTAAAACAATCTAATAAAAATTAACATCAATACTGTGTTAATAATACTGACAATCATTACAAGAAACTCTTTTGATGTGCTCTATATTGGCCTGCTTATGACAAGCATGTGGCGTATGATTGTTCTGTGTGTGCCCTCTGTGTGTTGTTCCTGTGGTTTTCATGAGGTCTGGTAAAGGTCCGTGAGAATGTGCATGAGTAGAACCTATTGAACAAGAGAAGAAAGTGCTTCATAAAAGACATTAAAAATCGACAATAATTGATGCATCAATTTTTTTATCTTCATAGAATATATTATGACAGAAGTCATTGTTTAGGAATAAATAAAATTAAACAATGGAACGACGTATAACTTACACCTACCCTGATGCATGCTGTGATTGTGATTATGATTTGTGTTCGGTGTCTGAGTTGTCGAGTGCCGCGTTTGCGTCTGTGCGGATTGCGTAGACCCGGTCTTTACTACCGGCTTCTTCGCCTCAGGACTCGTCTTGACTGGAATACTAGGGACAGTAGTTGCCACAGTTTTTTTTTTAGTCTTCCGCAAACAGGGACACGGAGGATTATCCACGATGTCTTTCTTTTGTTCTGCTATCTCTTTCGCATGCTGATAAACACAAGGGCAAGGTTGCGGCTCATTCTTTCTTAGATCTGTATCCTCCGGTACCCCATTTTGCACATCGTCAGTTTGTTCTTTCGCAACTTCCAGACTACGCGCACGACACTCGCATCTCTCGTCTTCGCTCTCCCTGCATCCGTTTTCGCTACCCTCGCCGTCGACTCTTTCATTGTTTATTGGACTAAGAATTTAAAGGGATTAATTGTTGATTTCTCTGTGAAAATTTTACATTGTGCGCTACATGCAATCTGTGACGTATTATCTTGTTTAGTATGTTACCTGGTAGATTTTATAGCTCGTTCAGCAAGTATGGCTTTCCTCTTGTATTCATATCCAGCTTTAAAGGAATCTATAAATAGACGTGGTAATGATAACTTAACGCCGCTGGTAGGGGATTGAAATTCTGTATCCGTTAAGGACTCCATGAAGTGTGCTAATTGCACAGCTTCATTGCTTATTGTCATACTCGGCGTGTCCAGACTTAATTCTGAATTTGGACTTGACGGTCGACTGTCAGAATTTGGAGTTCCGATGATACCTCGAGTCACGAGGGACAGTAACTGCCCATCGAATTCTCTGAGTTCACTGAAAAATTAGATTAAAAGATTTATTAGTCAGGCAAAGAATTTCCCGTGCCACCCATTTAAAAAAATAATTCTAACTTTTCATTTTCTGTCGGTTTGGTCCACATTCTCTGCTGCATGAGTTTCCGCCTGGCTGTAAACATTTCCCAACCTTCCCTAAATTTCCTAACACTCGTCATCCGCTCAGCTTGTTCTCCACTGCAAGGAATTTCATTACATATATTTCATCTGTAATAAATGCCCACGATAAAACGCGACAGCTTGAGCTCACTTGTACTTTTCTATAAGTCGTTCTGTCTCCGGCCAGGAGTCACCGATCCTCGTCATCTCATCATCGAATGCCAAATATTTGTGCACCAGCTTCTGGTATTCGGCACCTCTGTGCGGGAGTGACTTTCTCAACTGTAACATTACATGCTTCACTATTATCTGCTTCATCTATATCTTCTTCCTCACTGAAATTTTAGGTGGAAAGCATTACCTTACCTGTCCTATAAAAGGTTGCAAATTATCTTGCACCCGCGAATCTGTATACACGTAATTCTGGTACAGCTTCTTGTTTAAACATTTCCACGTCAGATTGAACTTGCAGAGGTACTCCTTTTCAAGAGGTTCAACGATTGGCGAAATTTTCGAGGTAGCCTTAATAAACGCGTCGTAACCATCCGAGAGTCCTAATCGCACAAAGTGAACATGTTCCCAGTGAAAAGTACACTTTTCCTTGTATTTCAAATGCAGGCTGCACCAAGGCAGCTGCAAATATATAACTATAAATACTTGAGTGTGATTTTATGTTTACATTTCTTATCGAACTTGCCGCAGGGAATTTATACTCTGATGGATATTTAGTGTTACACTTTTCATGGCAAAAGAACCATAAGCACAGAAGTTGAGTTGTCTGTTCAAATTTGTTCTTTCTACTTTTTTTTGTGTGAACACATGTGATATATTTAGAGAAATGGCCCAGTTCCAATGTGACTGATTATCCGACGGGCCATGGCTATCTTTATATTCAGAAGGCTGTTTGACTCTATTGTCTTCTGTTACACATTAATGATATTTCTACTGCAAGTGTCAGTAGTGCCACAGAATTATTGTAAACATCCTCTACTGGCAACATTTACAAATCAGGTGTATATTTCACAATTCTTCCACTCAGCTGAGGCCAAGATACACGACTCGGTATATTATGTTTAGGGTATTGTTTTATATTAATATTTGTGCAAATAGCTCATAGTGTACTTACCGATTAAAAAGATCTCTGCTAAATTGTCTATGTGGTGATCATGTAATAACGACAGAAGATGAACCTTTACAGCTAATAAAAATTCTTGCACCTGACCCACTAATCTCATGAAAAGTTGCTGTGAGTCCATCTTACACAATCTAAAAAGTGAAATGTAATGATTAAAGAAATCTCCAAAAAAGTGAAAAATAATTAAAACCTGCTTACTGAATAACTGCACTATGCATAAGAGCTGTACAAGGATTATCACTCTGTAGTTGCGGTGATGCTGGAGTACGGACAGTCTCTACGGCTGTATTAAATACATTTAATATATACTGGCTCAGCTGCAGCCACAAGCTTTGCAGTCTTAATGCCTCCTCTAGCTCCGACTTAAACTTTTCTCTGCAACGATAAAAGTTAATGACCACTCTGATCCTTATTCTTACTTCCTTAAATCAATAAACTCCAAAGCAGTACTCACCTCTTAACTTTACAAGCATCACAGGAACAGTTGGCTTTAGTATGCCTTGGTGGACTACCAGGGTTCAATGGCAAATCAAAGCAGCCATTAGTGAGCGAAGTAGAATTTACCCTACTAGAGGATAATTCATCGTTCTGATGATCATCCTCACTGCGAAGAGCTTCACGTTGAACGATTTGATCGATTGTCAAGCACTGTAAGTCCAGGACAAAAATAAATAAGAACGGGAAAAAGATTTAATAAAACAGCATTAGCCTAGACACTGCATAAGACCATGAAGATGAGACTAGATATACCAAGGCGGATACGAGGAAATCGTTGGCAGAAGGTGAAGGTGCATCGTGATCAGTATCGGCTGCTCCATCGGCCTCCTGCCGTTGATCTCGTAGAGGAGGATCAACGGGTGAATCAAGGCCACCACAAAGAATATCTTCGGTGTGTTCCTTCACCAGGACGTCACCCATTGCGGCAGCCTCACGTTCCGTGGTCCTCTCACATTGACTATCCTCATTACCGTCGTAGCCGCTCATCTTCTTAGCACGCAAAATCTCAATGCCACTTTGTAAAATGTCCACGCGAACTTCAAGCGCGTAACACGGCAATCGATACGTTTTTCGGGTTTCTGACGAGCGGCGTAAACACCTACAGCACATAGCATCAACATTCGCTCAATATGGCGGCTCGCGTGCTCATACATACTATGCTTAACTATGCTACTGCACTATGCTACGCGCCATGCCCGAAAGATGTAGCTTCGGTAAAAACCTGCGCAACAGATATGAGTAGGGAGATTGTCAATGAGACGATTCTCATAGTCCAAGTAGAGACCAGAGATGAATAGGGAAATGCACAACAGAGATGAGTAGGGAGATGAACAACGCTACTACGGAGATGAGTAGGGAGATGCACAACGCTCCGGTTTTAGGCGATACCAAAAGCATGGCGCTAAATCGTAGTGGCGAGTCCGGGAGTAGGATTTCGTGATTATCGCCTCTGTCGATAATGCATTTCCCGCCGTAGCCGAGCTGAACGTGATCATGAACGTATAACATGGCGGGCAGAGGTTCTCCGCTATTTACTGCTGGTTCCCAAAGCAATATGCTCGGTATATAATATACTCGACCGATCAAAAAGGTGGGTATGGTTCGACGGCCCACCGCTCAGGTGAAGTGTCGACGTCGAAACAAAATTGGTTCCAAAACAATCGGCCCACTGGCTGTCTCTCATCTCTGTGTAGATCACATCACCCGATTCTACCAGGGATCAAGAAACTGAGAGATCCTTAACTCTTTAAGAGGACCGTGATCACGACAATGGATCCCTTTCACGTAGATCGTACGAAGAACTCCATTAACAAATCTATTGTTAACTATACAATATGGCACACATCCTATACAACTTCGCAGGACACATGAGGGTCGAAGAGTTTTGGATGCTTCGTATATATTTAAGAGGACTCCGGATCTCTTACTTATCATGCGAGTAAAATGTCAAAGAAAATCGTAAATAGTAGAATTTTTACAGAAACACTTTCCTAAAGTGGAGTTCAACCTTGGGCGGATTCTACGACAAAATTTTATTATCAGGTAAGATTCGAAGGCGCTCAGTTTTTAGTAATGAAACATTTTATTAAGTTTAACGTACGTAAATCATAATGGTGGTAATAGTCATTGAAAAAGTTTAAGAAATTCAACAATCTCATTAATCCATTTATCCACACATCAAGACGTTGAGCGCGACATTTGGTATACACTGCTTGATGGAATTTTACCAGCACAAAGTGACACAATTGGTTTGGTATTAATAAAAGTTTGTTTCTCCAAGCATAGAATTTCTAAGCGATGCAATTAACTGGCATTTCCGAAATTTTTAATGTAGGTCAAGGTAAAATTGAGAACTTCATCATCGAGGAGATACCAGTAAAGAGGACAAACCCTTATTGGATTTTGTGTCTGATAACAAGCACAATGGACACGAAAGTTATGCAGAAACCCGAAAAAGAAGTTCTGGATGCGGTTGAAACGGCATACATTTCCTTTCGGACTCAAACACACGTGGACTTTACCCAATATCCCCTCAATGATTTCAACGATCATGGCACAAGATTCAACGTGGTTTAAACACGATTAAAATAAATGTTACCGTAATCATAAGCCTAGTACTTGCCCGATGAGAAATTCGTCAAAGAAAAAATAAGATGACACATCCCCTGGCCCAAATTTGCGAGCACAGTTACTAACGGCGATTTTACAATATAATTAAAAAACACATATAAACATATGAAAATGAAAATCATCCAGATTACAGTTGAAAAATTGTGAATATAAAAAAGTATCAACCTTAAGAAAAAATTAACAACAATCATTGACTCATTCAGGAACATCCACAAGTATCACTCTACTTCGGTGCTATCCAGCACCAAGCACAGTACACGTGTTACTATTCCTCCAAAACAAATATTACTACCAAACGCCAGCAGTCTGATAAGACCTTTTTTTTCTCGATGTAACCCTTATCTAAGGTAGACCAAGACCGATAAGAATATCGACTATGAGAAGTGGGCATATAGTTAAAGAAAAATTCACGTATTTTCATAATATAAACATTTTTCTTATTTAAACGTATGTTCTTACATTTACACAGTACAAAAAATTATACTCAAACCCGCCGGCCCGCGGTTCATAAATCCTATGACTGGGGGCGGCCGGTGGTGGGTTGGTAAGGGACACTGGGGGTGGCTTCTTAAGGATCTCTAAGGGCTGTACATTGTCTCATCCATTCCACTCCGCCCCCAATACACGGCCCTCGCGCTCTCTTAACATTCTTGCCAATCACTCACCACGCATTCCTACCCTCGTTACACATTTCCTTTTTTTTTTTACATTTATTCCTCGACTCCACGTGTCACCCCATTGGCTCGACGTATATGCGGATTTACGCGCACATCCACATTCTCTCCCTCGCTCTTACACGTCCTAGTCGACACATTCAGCAACATTTAAATATCATATTCTTCGTAATCATTAATTGTAATGATGATAATTATTATTATATAATAATAATGATAATAATATTAATAAAATAATAGACTATCTATCTACGCGTGTGAAGTGTATTTTTCCTTTGTATCATCCGTGTGCACGCCTGTGTGTATGAGGGGAGTTGGATCAGGTGGCATCCCTTAAACCTACGATTTTCATATTTATATATGTATATGTATACATATATGTATGTATAAATGTATGTATATATACATGTAGCAAGGAGAACGAATAGGGTTTTCTTTTTTTTTTCGCCAGCAGCAAGTAATAATACACAGAGTACGCAACTAGAACTTTATACACCGCCCGTTTTTTTTTTCATTTTTTTTTTCGTAGGTAATAGGGGTATTTTTTGTTGTTGCTTATAACTTCGATAATATTAACGTAGTTATTAACACTAAGATACGTTAAAATTTACTCGTTTAAATATTATTATTTAATCAAGTCGTTGTATGCTAGACAAATATTGAGATCAAAGAAATTGCAAATTTCAGGATTCCAGTATTTTTTTTTTACTCGTTCTTTCATTCCTTCTTCGTCTTGAATTTATTTACGGTTTTCTTTCTGCGTTTGTTACTCCTCGCTTGACTCCACGCAGCACGGCGTGTGAATTTCACAAACGAGAATGGTGACGAGCAATGAATATATGATAGACAGATACACGTGTCCTGATGCAGAATCGTGTCGTCGAATTTGAACAGGCTGAATAAAAATTTGCCAAAGTTGCCTTAACTCGGCTTGATTTCAACGGCAAGACAGAGTTCCCAATTGTATGAAGATTTACGAGAAAAATAAATATAAACCGCAGCCTCAAAGGACTGAAAAAGAAAAGATTTGCAAATTGAAATTTTATAAAATCCTGTAGAATCGTGCCACTACGTTCATCAATTTTCGTTATTTTCCGTTTGCGGAAATTCCGCTCACAAACATAGGAGCTCGGCCTGTCACAATCATAAACTTTTCGTTATTAATTTCTTTATCGATTTTTCCCCCCCTCTAACTACTCGTACGACTCACAGCAATTTATCATCCTCAGCGATATAATCAGCTTCTTCATCATCATTATCTTAATCACGTTCCAAACACCGTTCAACATTGGCACTTTGAAAATTGCTACATACACCTTGTAGCTTTCGTTAAATAATGTTATCGTAGTTATCGTTATTGCTACTATAAAGTTAGATTATTGTGTTCTTCATTCGTCTCCATCCACACCACCTCATTATCCTTTCTTTAATCTCTGTTAGCTACACCACCCGACGAACGGTTCGCACGCGATTCGACAAAAACAAAACTTTCCATTCTCTCATGATGATTTTACTGTCAGCCCCCATACGCTCTACCATAATGCAACATCGAGAAAAAGCAGTTTGTTTCAAAATGGTCACGCGAAAGATCTTTGAAGCGTATAAGTATTTTTGGATTCGCTCGATACCATCAAATCTTATGAGAATAACTGCTAAAACAAAAAAACAGATCTCGTACTAATTTACGAGCAGCGCTCGGCTTTGTTACGGACGGTACTTCTTTTGTTCACAACGAGAAGTTCAAATTCATAATTTTTGCGAACTCAATGTTTTTTTTTCTTCAACTTCTTTTTTATTGAGTTTGCAATGCGTCGCTTCCTTACTCCACGCGTGGAATTTTTGCGAGCTAAAAGGCAGTGTATTTAGAACTGTTCACAGCGCTGAAAAGAGAACTGTGAGAATCGCCTGCGCACCGTGTTCTTTTCCTTTGTTTTATCTTCCAATCGCGTCGCAACACAGATTGTGTATATTGTTTGTCGCGCATCTAACTGTACAACTATTCTTCCTTGGCTGAATCCGAATAACAACACCGAGAACACCGAACCATGAGAGCACACGAGGCGGGATCATTCAACACAGCACTGATCCAGCTTATAGACGATGACGACGTCTAATTGCACAAAATTATTCTTCACCCCTTAGACAATCCTCTTCGCAATCGCTAATAGGAATTTGTTACATAGTATCAATTATCTACATTTACATAGTATAGACAGTGTGTATTGGATACAGGCACGATATAATTAATTACAAACAATGTATGATCCAAAGTCCCTCTGGTATCACAATGGTAATGGACGCGCGAGTTTATTGGAGAACCAAACGCGTCCAAAGGTTTTAAACGAAAATCTCGCGGATTTCATTATCCGATAACATGTTTTAATTTTCCTCTTTCCCGAAAAAAAAAAGAAAAAAAACGAAAGACGGGGAAGATAGAAAATTTTATCGAGAGAGAGAAAGAGAGAGAAAGAGAGAACGAGAGAAAAAGAAAAAGTATTGGAAACACCTCAAACGATAAGACACAACGAATAACTCTCATTGGCTCAGCCAATTTGAAAATGAAAAAAACTATCTCTGAAGCTACTCGTCGAATATCACAACAAACTTCCGGCGCGTCGGCGTCGTCTACGAAGCGTCTCTTCCGGCGTATTCTCCTCTCCTCCGCTTCATTCAGTTGCACGTGGTGCCTGGAACCATCTGGAACCCTTTCCGGAGTACCAGGAGCTGGCTTAAATGTGCTTCAACACTGGGATAAAGACTGTCACTCGCTGGGAGCAAGTTTTAGTCAGAACAATTATAACGATGGATCTTGCGATCACGACGTGGGGCCTAGCGCTACGTCGCTTCTTTAACTTTGACCTCGTTGTTGGTCTTGAGCTTAGAGAGGGTATCCTCCTTAACGTTGGCCAGAACGGTTAGCGAATCCTTCACCGCGTGGTAAATAATATTCTTAATTTGGAGCTTGTCCTCGTGGTTGGTGTGCGTGTCGGACAATGCACGGAACTCTTGTGTTAGATGGAAACAGTGCGAGACGTTCTCCGGGGACACGAAGTCTTCCGCAACCTTAATGCAGTTGTGAAGATTGCGGACCTGATGCGGTGCACCGGCCGGCACGAAAACAGCATCGCCTAGGCATTGCACTATGGCATACCTATAAAGACAAAAAGAAGAATTTTACTCAATAAATGGGTCAAGGATTTAAAAATCATCTGGTTGCGAAATTTATATTGATACTGACCCTTCGACGCCGTATTCCCTGTAGAGACGTTCCCGGAGTGGCCCGTCGAGGTAACAGCTCTGATCGTGAATAGGATCGTGATGTGGCTCGAGTCGTGCACCACGTTCCAATGCCACAGCATTCAGGAGATCTCGAATCTTATCTGCATCTCGGGCAGCATAGATGTGCCATAAGGCACCTGGTGCCTCGCCACGTTCACGAACTCGTCGACGTGTTAAAATATCACAGCCTGCTTCGTCAATCGCTCTTAGCGCCTCTGTTAAAGAAATATATGAATTTTTATAATTGCTACATAAATCTAAAATACAAAATTTTTAACTAATTATTCAATGTGACTGTCGTGAAGTTTTTTTTTCCAATGCAATCATACCTTTGACGTGTTCATCGTTGTCGCCGTCCTTGGGAATGCCGACGTACACCATAACGTTTACGGCGTCGGAAATGTCCAGATGAAGATTGGTGGTACCTTTATTAGGATGTAGTGCCGAACCATAGGCGTTGTACATTTTAGGTCCTAAATCTGGTTTAACAAAACAGTCAGGTAATCGGCTAGCAAGGTTGAGTCTGCCATTCCGATGTGTGTACTCCGATAAGGGGAGAACCTTCATCAGATCAGCAAACCTTGAGGGTAGTAATTCAGCGAAGTCTTCACCAGGAGGCCAATCCTTTAGCTTGAGGAGCATCGGATTTCCTCTTTCATCTTTGAGCCTTTTCGAGAAGTGTTCAAATCCTTCCCAGAACTTGCGCATCGGTTGATTGGGTACGAGATTACCCGTCATACAATTGACAAGATCGTTCTTTTCATCGCCAAAGTCCCGGGCGAAAGAGTCAGGATGCCACAGATCTATATCCAGGGCTTTAGCGACATCAGATACGATTACCGGTTGTCCACGTTTCCACTGATCTTGAAATATCCTATAGTTATTTGGATTGTTCGGATCGTTAAGCCTTAGGAGTTTCCCATCGCACAGCCAGGAATGAGGAACGTCAGGATAAAGACCCGTACTCTCGGTGAGGGTCATGATCCGGATTGGCAAAGGTTCACGACCTCTTTGCGTCCACTTATAACGTCGTACAAAATGCTTAAGTTCTCGCGGTTTCTCATCACCGTCCAGTCCACTCTCCCTCTCCTTTTTCGCACTGTGCTCGATCACACTGGAGATAACTTCGTCCAGGGTGTCCATTTTCGATTTCTTCCCAGTTTTGGCAACGTTGTTCTGCGTTGCATTTCCGGTGGTGGAGTTTGAGTTTCCGGAATTATTCGTAGGAGAGTTCGATCGCGAACCGCTGCCGTTAGGTTTATGTGACGGCCTTATGAGTAATTCACGTAACGTAGAGTAATTTCCATCACGATCCTCGTCGGAATCTGAACTGGAGCCAGTATCGTTTTTATCCTGATTCTGAAGGGCAACGTCTGCTAGCCAATTAAGCGGTGAATTCTTATCCTCGCCGTTAGCTTTATTCTCTGTGGAGCCATTGGTCTCATTACCTTTCTTCTCGTCCTTAACTTCCTGCTTGATATTTCCATTAAGACCTGCCATTGAATCACCCTTTATCATATTTTTGAGAATCTCATTAGCCGACCCCGAAGAGGCCAACGAGCACGCACAGTGCTGGGGAATGCCCCATTCCGAACGACACTCGTGAAGACGTTGTCCAAGTCGCAGAAGACTGTCTCCGGCGATTATTTGTGTGAGCATCAGCCTTTCGGGTTCGTGCGCTTGTCTATTCGTGCACAGCAACCAGGAGAAGTCATCCCTGTCCTTTCCACTTTCGCCCCAGATCTTTATCGTGCCATTCTTGCGACCCTGAATAACATGGTAATTATAATTAATTATTTTGTACTTATGGAATACTGTCGTAAGGTTATTCCAAAATTAAATACATCAGTGTTAAAAAGCTCGTTAATTTTGATACTATCACAGTTCATCAATCAATTTGGTTACATCATGTAGTTTGGCTATTTGGCACAGCATAATTGCCATTAAATTTTTATCCCATTAATTAATCAGCAGATTTCAAATCCATTGGAGTGGGGATCAATGATATTTTTTTTTTTCTAATGGAATTCATTCTCACCTTGTAGCAATCTATGCACACGACGAATCCACACTTGCCACATGCCCAGTGATAGTTGAAGAGGGTAGTTTCACAGACGTCGCACATCTCACGAACTCCTTGGACCACTCGCTTCCACGCCACGGTACTGTCTACAATTCCGGAACTCGCTGTCAGGAACATGTTACAAATGCATGTGCAAAAGCGTTAGAGCATGCGAACGCAAGTGTGCCAGAAAGATAGAAAAAGGCGGTGCAGTTTATTATCAAATGAAAATGGTCCCATCGTGAGGAAGAGCGGATTCGTAAGGTGACAGGCAAAGGTTTATTTTTATAACACACAGCGGTAAAGAGAATTGACATTTAGTGTTAAGTATAGATATGTGTTTGGATGTCATCCATCATGCAGAACATATTTGTATCTAAATGAGTGACCAGAGTTAGAGAAGCCTGTCGAAATGACCAATGGAAGGGTTCAATGTCCTATCAGATAAAGACGTGCTTATACTCGATGAATGTATCGGATTGTGCCACAGTGAAAGGCAAGACAGATTAAGCGATTAAATATTCATAGGTCGCAAATTAGTTTTCTGTTAATTGCGTGAACGTGTCAGAGACTATTAATAACAAGCGAAAGCTTATTAATGTTACCTTCGACTATATGTTCTTGATGAGCTTCCTTTTCCTGATGAAGCAGATCGCAGAACTGATCGCCAACTTGACGTAGCAGCCTATGTGCCATTTCCAAATCCAGGTCTTCTCTATCACCGCGGCCAGACTTGTCTTTTTCATTTTTATCTGATTTTTCATCCTTCCCTATCGCATCCTGACAATCCTTTCCTGGCAGCCAGAGACGCAGGTCTTCCTGCAACGTCACATTACTGTGCTATTTCATTTGACCCTTATACAATGAAACGCCTCCAAAGGTTCATACGATGTGTATCATGTCAAAAATATAAATGTCTAACTTGGTTCCGGTAAAGTTTGATAAACTCACCTCGGAGGCATCTGTGTGCGGATCGCTGAATCCCGCAATCGCCACCATTCCGTTTTTCGTGTAGCGGAGTCTACGGAATGCATAAAACCTGCAGAAGATGTTCTGCGGGAGGTTTTTCGAGCGCTGATGGGGCGTCCAGCGACATTCACGACACTTTGCCAACTTGGGTGCAACCTCAAAGCATGGACCGTCTTGAAGCCAACTCTCTCCAGTTTTTTTCAGCTGCGATATCGGTGGTTTAGGAATTGGATCGCCTCTCCCTCCACCTCCTGGTCCACTACCACCTCCACTGGTACTCTCGTCCCTTCTTTCTTTTTTTTGTCGTGGCTGTTGATCTTCACCTCCGACTTCACTGCTTTTCGACGACTTTGGTTTTCTCCCTCTTTTTCTAGGCTCTTTGTTACTGTTACCTGCATCAGTCAATAACAAAACACCCATATACCACCCTCTCGTATAACAATAGTATGTAGATCTTAATCCTTGAAATAAGATCAGTGTTAAAAAGCTCATAAAAAGATATCATGATTGATCAAGTATATTTAAATTCATCATTTGTGCAACTCCGTCTAACAAAGCAGAAATCCGCGTAATTGCAAAATATCACGCTATTTGCCGTAACGTACAATGCAGGAACACGGATCACTTACCCTGCAAGTGAATAGTTAGTTCACCTAACGGGAAGTCCATTTACAAGAAGCTACGTCAACTAACCGTTTCCCGAGGAGTTGTTGGAATTAGTGGTGCTGTGTCGTACTCGAGAAGTAGGCTGGATGGAACCAAGTTGTTCGCTGGTGTCGCTGGCAGAACCAGCTTCGCTCTCGTTACTAGATTCACTTCCGGCTCCGGCACCTCCCCTTTGCTTATCATCCTTCCGCCTCCGCTGATCCTCCGCGGCTGCCTGCTGCCTCCGTGGAGGTCCCTTCTTTCGTTTTACCTACCACAGGGCATAGATTATTAAGTAGTCAGGAAGTTCATGCTCGTGTCGCAGCTACCCACTAAGGCCACTACTTTTTATTATTTCTAAACATACGTACTATATAATAAATATTAACGTGTATATACATCTACTGCGCAAGCGCGAGACCTAAGCGAAGGCTCTACCACGCTTAACACCTGTTCGCAGTTAAAGAGGTTAGGTAACCCCGACTACGGGAATATATAAGAGAATCCCTGAGGAATAGAATACACCGGATACTTTACCGTGTTGAATTGAATCATTCTGTACAAGTCTTAATGTTCACTATCAAAGGAATACGACTCCACATAGCACTGTAACTCGATCAGAGAACCACAAACGACGCCCGAGAAATATGTACTTGATTTCGGAGCCGAACGACTGAGCATGCGCGACTATAATGGCGCCCGTGGAAAACGCGCGCATTACAAACTCCAAGAGATACCGAAAGTGTCAGTTTAATTCTCGTTGGGAATTCGATAAGAGTAATCAGGATTAAATATCACTGGCTCGAACTCATATAGTCAGGTAGATATCGATATGTTTGTATTTGTGTTCTCATGTGTACCCGGCTCACGTATGATGTGGACATATCGCAATCTACCTTACCGACGCTACAGAAAACAAAGGAGTTATTTTTCCTCAACGTCAACGATATCCTTGCGAAAATAATGTGTCGAAGTGCTAACGTGTCATGTACACGCGCGACAAAGGCATCTCTTTATAGAATCTACTATAGCCGTGTTATAAATAGCGCGACGTAATATAAATGTTTCCGAATGACGTCTCTCAATGAAATGCTCGAGAACCGTTGAACGGATGTAATTGAAAGAGAAGAGGAGAAAGAAATATAATTTTTTTTCCGACGTCTCGTGGAATCCATTATGCATTCATGATGAACGACAGACGGAAAGTTGTCTTTTGCATTTAAAGCCAAACACGTACAATATACCAGCGTGCCAAGTACTATCTAATTAACATCGTGCACTCCACACCTCTCGTGCACGCGTGCAACTATGCAAAACGATTCTGATGCAGAATCGTGACTTTAGTGTCTGGGGAAAACCCGTATATTAAAGTAGTATTAAAAAAAAAAGAAAAAGTAATATGAGTATGCAGTAACAAGAAAGAGACAGTAAAAAAACACACAGAGACTACAACGATACCGGGCAGAAACTGCAAAGCTTCTCCCGCTAATTTTTATCCGCTACATCGTACAATCTGTGTAGATAGATACCTTGGGTGGTTTTCTTTTGGGCGGCGACTTCCGTTCCGGGTCGCTGCTGGATGAGTCTTCCTGAAGGCTCTTCGAGTCTGTCGCGTGTCCATTGAGGGACTCTTTATTGGCTGGTTTCCTACCACTTTTTCCTGACACTTTACTCTTGTTTATACTATTGACAGCCATGCTACCTATATTGTGTATAGAGTTCACTGCACTAGGTAGGCTCGTTGTGGAGGTGGTTTCGCGTTCCTTGTTTAATGGTTGCGAGGGTGCCTGGGCAATGTTCAATGGTAAAGTAACACATGAACCACTGCCAACGACACCGGTAGTGTCCTCGGTACCGTCCTCCCCAGAATGCCTCTGCAGCCAGGCCTTTTTCAGCTTGTGAACGGGGTAACTGGTACTGCTTGGGGGTCTCGGGGCAGGACTGTTGGATTTTTCACTATCCGCTGCACTAGGATTCGCCTTGGCTGGTGTACCTGGTGCACTGGGGGCTGGACTTGGTGCGGCCGAGGGTGCTGGGCTCGGTATAGGTGCAGGACTTGGCGCAGCACTGGCGGTGGGATTGAGTGAGCTGACACTGCCAGTACTCGCTGGCCTTACCGAACCATCGCCGCTAGCTGTCCTGGGCGCAGGGCTCACGGAGATAACTGTACGCTCCTGTGCCTGACTATTCGGCTGTGCTAGGAGCGCCGTGTTGACTACCGTGGTGATGGAGGTAGCTGCCGAGGCTATTAGAGGACTCGGTTCGCTCACCCTCGATAAAACAGGGGGACCGACACACTGGAGCGACAGCGGTTGGGGTTCCTCGGTTCTTCTCTTCTTACAGACTTCCAAGGACACTGGCTGACCCACGTTGTCACTAGGTGTGGGCGCTTTTCTCTTAGGTGATCCACACCTCTCTACGCCGAGATCCAAGGGTTGTGTTTGAATAGAGGCTGTCATTGGCTGAGGATGTAACTGCTGGCTGGGATGCGGACTCGTATGATGCGCAGGGTGCGTTACGGGTCGGGATAAGGGAAGTGGTGCGGATGCAGCTGTAGGTGGTGAACTGTGCAACGGCAGTGGTAATTTCGATGCCGATATCGGACCTACGAAAGTTCTCGAGTCGTAGACGGACCTACTGCTGTGAGCAGGAGGCGGTAGGAGTGGTGGTGGCGCCCCATGATGATGAGGCACTTGTTGGTAAGGCGAACTTCCCGCTTTTGAAGTTAAAGGAAGAGGCGCCGGCACGGCAGGTTCCGAAGCTCGACATATTGGCGTACCAGTCATGATACCGGAATTAGGCTTCCCATAAATATGTGGCGGTGCGGGACTGCTGACTTTTGGTTTCGATGCTGGCGGCGGCGCTGTGTAATGGGAAGTAGGGGACGCCGTGGGAGGATGTGGGTAAGGATAGGAGGTCTTGGGCGTGGCATAGGGTAAGCCTGGCTCTGGTCTACCGAGGTATCGTGACTCTGGTGGCGACGGATGTGGCGGTTGGTGTGGATGTTGAGCATGAGGCGATTGCCGATTGTGAGGATGTGAGGGATGTCCGTGAGGACTCGGTAGCTGACTGGTACCACCTCGATGATGACTTTGAGAGACACTCTTCGCAGCCTGCAGACTGTCCATGTGATGAAGATGATGCGGGCTCTGTGTTGGACTTCTGTACTCGTAGGCTGCTGGTTTGTGGTGGGGTGCGACCGACTGGACGTTCAGGTAGGGCATCATCTTTGGACTCGATGAATGAGGTGCTGGTGCCTTTGGCAGATCCCTACCCTCATTCTTCACGATCACTGAACTCTTGTGATCAGACAGGAGCGGTGGTGGATTTGGCAGAAGATCCCTACCGTGATGGTCCCTTTCGATACTAGCCAAACTCTTGCCAGGCAGTGGTTTGTGCTGGAGGTCACCCTTCACCTTCATATCGTGCATGTAGGAGGGTTGAGGCGTGTAACTCGAGTAACTAAACAAACTGACGTTTGGCTCTGCCTTAGGAAGGGAACTGTGAGGTGGACCGACTACCGACGGAGGCTTCTCGTGAAGCCCTCCTACCGGAAGGGATGACTTTGACGTTCTCGAATGTGCCGGCGGTGGTGGGTATTCCACTTTACCAGGTACACTCGACGGTCGGGACACCTGAAAGACACAAAATCAATAAATTAAATGTATAAAACATGTCATTATAAAATAAGTACGAAAGATTTCTCAACAACTATGTATCTTAAAGAGCGTTATTAATTTTTTTTTAATCTTTTCAACAGTGATTCATGATATATAACTACTTATGTATGTCTCCTCCATGTACTACTGACAAGGCTAAGCCCGCACAATACGACTAATCCCGCCGAAGGAATTGTCTCTCATGACGTGGCATGCTTGGTTTTCATTCCACGCAGCGAGAACAATGGCTATCCGAGCGTTGATAATCTCCCGCGATAATCCTCGTTTCATCGAGTAAAGTCTATCGCATGCAATAACGTCTATCTATCATTCACGAGCTAAGATTCGCCTTCCGAGAATGATAACGATCTGCACAGCCGAGAATGCAACACGAGTCTCGCTCATACGTAGACAGAAAAGAAAAACCCATCCAGCACAGCCTCTCTTCATGATCTCCCTAGACTTTCATCAAGTAACAGCAACCGTACCTGTTGAGCCGCAGGTGGCGCAGTGGCCGCGTAGTACGCGGCTCTTTGCTGTGCCGCAACATGGTCCCTGGCCTCGGCCTGCCTGTGGAGCCTTTCCGAAATATGTTCCCGTTCCCGTTCCCGCTGTTCCCTGGCCGCAGTGTCCCGTTCCCGTTCCCTGGCTTCGCGTTCTTCCCTTTCACGTTGCTGCTGCTGCGCCACCGTCACAGGATGCGCCGCGCCACCGGGTCCGGGATGATGATGACCAGCATGCGGAGTCATCCCGGAGTGACCTCCGTGGCCCCGATTTCCTGGTGGCGGCAGAGGGATGTAGCTGTTCCACACCATCGTGGCAGACGGCATGTTTCTCTGCGGAGCATAAGACACCTACTTCAATCAATACTGCCATTATACTTTTGACCAGTTGCGCCACTTTGATTTATCGAATAGTTTCAGGAATGTAAAAGGAAGGCCGGAAAACGAAAATACGTTAAGCAGATGCAAGACGTCGTCGTGCATGAATAAGCGAGTCCATTAGACCTTGACTCCTCGATGCAGATAATAAGAGATAAAAATTCGGTGAGGTCACGAAACACGCGATCGGCTTCGCTCAAGGATTTCATAAAAATTTCGGACGAATCAAGGTCAAGGTTGGATAGCATAATACCTTACGACATCACGTGGATAATCCAACGGGAATAAACGGTATCGCTGTGTAATTATATTACGGCCCAAGATCGGCTCTGTGTTAATCGACCGGTTGAGTAAATGTCAGCGCACACGCTGCGCGTAACACATGCATAACGACGATGGCGTTCGCGCGTCACTCGACTCAACCCATGCGTGAGCAATGTTTTCCACGACACTTGTTTCGCGAAAAACAGAGACGAACATTCGTATACAAAAGAAATACTGAGAAATCAAGAGGCCAGAGAACGGCAATAAAGACGAATGAGAGAGGACAGAAAAAGAGGGAAAAAGAAACAAGACAGGCCCGACTTCGTCTTCTCTCGTCCTCGATTATCCGGCACTTCGCCTCTTCCCTCTTAACAAAATTACCAAGAGACTCTCGTCGCTCGTTTTCGTGGCAACGCTCCGATGCTTCGACACGCCTTCGAATCGACCGTGGGATCATCTCCATCATCTTAGTTCCTTGAATGCGAACGACCTAACCTCTAGCGACTGCTCCTGGCAGAACCGTAAATGTCGAACCTATCAGAGATTTAAGACTTCGAGCGACATTGCGCCAGTCGCCAATATAGATGCAAAGCGAGTAACGTGAAATTTGGAATATTCAACGAGAGCGGTAGCTACTGCCATCTGGTGAATAAAACAAGCAGCCTCTTATAAAGACGATAGGAGAAGGCGGTTTCAAGCGTATTCCGACATGACAAGAATTATGAATTTATAACGATAAAATCGCGTTTAACCAAAGCGCCGTAGACATTGTGAAACCGAGTAAAACGTCAGGTTGGTAATTCTGAATAGGCCAGTCACCCCCCTCTTACCGACTTTAGCTATATACCCGTCGCCTTTATTCCGTATATTCCGCAAGTACTGTGCAGACACACACCTTCCACCCTCTCAATTTCTTCTTCGACCAGACACGCGCATCCCCCCACCACCCCCTCCTAGCCACGCTGTTCGGGCATTCATTATTTACCGTACTGGGACTTGGGTAAGAAGAGGATGGGATTAATGCGGGGGTGAAGGCTTGACAACTACCCCCAACGGAGACAAAGAGGAATAGTGGCTACGTCATTGTCTGCACCCGACTAGTCATTGTAACCATCCCTTGCGTAGGAACGACCCCAGGTTTGTATTAACCAGTTTATTTTTACACCCCTCCTGCCTCTCTCGTCCCTCTATCCCATGTTTCACTCATTCCTTCTTCCCTTTCCTTTCATCCCTCTCTCGACCCGAATCGACTACACCCTTACAGAGAGACCCCCCCCCCCCCGCCGTCTCATCGACCTCGCTAACGAATTCCATTCAGCTGGCTGCCACGTCCCATGGAATTCCAAGGGGACGTCGACGCGTGACGGCGATTCGCTGAAACCGGGAGTAGCAACCCTTATCGATCGACCTTTAACCCTCCTAACTCCGACGCTACCGGAATTAATTGCCAGTCTCGGTGAGTTCGTCGTTTACGATACCGAAAAGGGTGGCGTGCGATAGCGATTGATGATCGGGATCCAGGAAAGGCTCTTTGGGTCTTGAGGGCCACGAAGGAGGAAGTGAGAGAGCAAACGGCAGATAGAAAGCTAGTATAAACAAGAGAATTTATGGATATTCCAAAAAGATAACAGCCGACTATAGCGTTGATTTAAGATGGTACCGATGCCATTAGACTGATTACTTCAGATAACGTCATCGTCGCGAATCATTCGATCGACACAATCTTCAGGTATCGTACTCCCAATTAGCACGGAATGTGACTTTTTTTTTTCTTTTTGTCTTTATTACGCCAATCGAGATACACACGACGCAAATAATTTAATCGTCAAGATTCTCGCGGTACCACGTGGTCTCCAGATCATTAACACGTCATCATCATCGATCACAGGTCAAGATACCTTCAGTTTTGAGATCATTCTTCATACGCCCCTGGGTACAGTCCAATCAAATATTTTCGTCAGTCTCGGTAAGCAGTGCACAATATTTTCAAAATAATTGTTCAGCCAACTTCACACAGGTCGTAGGCGACGCTTCGCGTGGGACAATAAACCAACGATGTCTCATTATATCCGTAAAACAATGCTGATACCGATTACGTTGAGGGGAGAACGCGCACTTTAATTGGCACTACTTTCCAACGACTTCATGAAAAACCGGTTGGGCTTTCTCGTGCTATCCAACCGGCGATCGTCTCTCGCCATTGTGGCCGTTAACTTTGAAGAATTCGGGTCGTGCGGAATTCCACAAAGTCCCCACGTCGTACGTTTCGCATAAGACTCATTTGTTGCGGTTAAGGCGCACGGTAGGAAAATAGAAGAAAGGGAACTTGATAATAATTTTTCGAAGTAAGAGTCATCGTCAAATCGCCACTAGGATATATTAATTTACACGGAAAAAGACAACCATGACAAATATTTGCCGCATAATAACATTACAGATGAATAAGGAAACTATAATTCCACATGTGGCGATAAAGATTAAAAATCAAGGTCTAGGTACACGGCATGGGAAAATCCGCATTGAATGGTTTACGTAACTTTTTAATTGGACATCGCTGGTAACTGCTTGGCGATTAGTGAGAATTGCACGAGTTCTCGTCTTGTGTAATTTAATTTCAGTGCGATAACTCGGACCCGAGTTGAGCCGAGTCAGCCCCCCTCGACTCAAGGCCACGATACGTGTATACGGTATATACAGTGTATAGGTGGATATAGACATATATATATTTCATACCGAATCACCATCCCTCTGGCAAATAAAAGTCGTATCGCAAATGATATCTTATCGGTTTCTCAACTCCTTCGAAAGAGAATTAATTCCATGAGTAAACAGCAAGAAGCATACGACGAAATATTGTCAATTTTTCCAATCTTTCTCTCTATTTTTTTTTATCACTTTTAACTACATCATATATAAGGCGGACAGCCCCCCTTCGTCCCCCCTTAACCCCAGAGCAAGTTTCCAACCCATTGAGAATCGCCGTACAACGACCTTGTGAACAGTCACGATAATTGCAGAAGTCTTATCAGGTTTCCGAAGATAAATACTCATCGAGTTTTCTGAGACAGGCTCGCGAGGGTTCTCAGAAATTCCGTGAAGTAGGAAATGAAAATGTGTATCCATACTTAAAACGAGAGTCACTCGAGCTAACGTAAATCGCGTAATGAGAATCAGCGTGTTTCCTGTAATGGTACGAGAGAGAAGACTAGATTATTGACTTCCTGATTAGAAGTAGGATAGAAGAAGAAGAAAAACAACAGTATACCTCTCCTGCGCACAGTACAAATTCCACGATGGGACTTATGTCAGCCGATACCGAATAAAACGCTGAGTAAAATGCACGAAGGCGTTATCGGCGTTTGGCATTTCAATGTGGTAAGGTCGCCCGAGAGACAAAGAGAGAACGAGGATGCTGACTCGGCTCAAGAGGACATTCAATACCGGACCGAGTCGCAGTCAGCAAGATGTGCACGCGCGCGCGACCTTCTTCCACGGGAGAAAATTCACAGTCGAATTAATCTAAGCTGGCGTTACTTTTCTAGAGCGGTAAGAGGAAGAAAAAAAAGCGTTGCGAGACGACAAAACAATTTCGTTCGGAACCCGAGGAAGCAATCGATAGTCATTCGTAAATCAATAAGAGGCCTTAAAGCGAGCTACCTTGAGTGGCTTCCGAATGAGAAAAAGATTGTGAAGAAATAGGTTAGAAGTGGATAACATAACGGAGAGACCTTAGAACGAGAAAGGTTAAGAACGAGAGAAGAACGAACCGCCTTGCGAACGTTCCTGTCGAATGATTTACTATCCGCAAGATGGCAGACGCTCCGAGAGTTCAGAACGGGACAGCAGGAATGGGAGTGAGATTCTCGAGTTCGGATTCTCAGAAACTTAAGAGGAGATCGTTACAGAGGTGGACGTCCCTCTTAGCGGAGCACGTCCAATTACTGGGGATCAAAGCATTGCTCGTGCAATTTCGAAATGACGCTGGGAGAACCGGAAGGATATAGAGAAAGGCAAGTGAAGCGAGTTTACGGTATAACTAGATTTGAGGTTAAGTAACCGTGTTGCCATATCAACCCTGGTCATGGTATAGCAAAAGCGAAAACTTTCCGACTGGACTGTATCAGCAGCGACAGTTGAAGAATGGCTGCGAGCAAAGAATCGAATTTTTCTATCACGCGTTGGCTATCATTTATCCAATTAACATATAATTCTCAGTTCAGCTCACGTCACGCACTGTAAACCTTCATAGACGGGAGTAACACTCTTACGTCTTCCGGTGTGGTTAAAGAGCGTCGTGGACATCGACCTAGAGTAGATAACGGGTCACCTAATTTACGCCTGACCTCAGCGCCCTACGTTAGCGAAGCTTGTCCAGATTAGAAACAGGCTCTAAGTTGAACTAATCAGACTAATGTCGGGTACAGTACCAACCTGAGCTTCACGGGTTTGTTATTACAGTAAGTAGTCATGTGTATACATATAGATATACATGATGTCTGTAGTAAGTAACATCGTGTGCCAACAGTATTCGTAGAATAACACAAAGCATAATACAAATGACAACTACTTATGAGGTTATCGGTACAGTATTATTTTCAGAGGCCCATTAGATAACACCCTAGATTACTATACTAGAACAATAACACTGCGTAACACCAAGGAGCTGTGAACTAGAAAATACACAGCGATGGAAATTACACTGGTTATTCCTATTCCGTATGTAAAATATAGTGCCAGGCGTAACCGGTTATAAGTCAAGTTGTACGTTTATAGACGCGCTTTGCCCGGCTGGCATTTCCGAGAGGAAATAATCTCGGCACGTCGTGTTGGGCCGGTAATTAGCTTTGCTTGGGATTAGCAGTCCCGGAAACTAACAGCAAACTGTGGCCGACTAAGTAAAGCGTCGAGTTATAGCGCGAAGCGAGTTTAAAAATGCGCCGTAAATAGTGAAGCGGACTGATCGATTTCTCACTGCTCGTCAGCAAGGATTACGTTGCGTGGCTGGACGTAGCCGTAAACAGTTTCGACGAAACGTTATAAAAGGTGTAAAAAGGTATAAAAATTAAGTGAAAAGGATAAGGTCGAAAAGTGATCACATATTCTCGAGTCTTTGACGACAAAGTTAACGGAATGCATGAGTTGCTCAATAATTCAATGGCGTCCCTCGTCTTGTTGTGTCTGCGCGACCTCGCTAGCTCGTCCCAGCGCTAATTTATGCTAAGCCGCACGAACGGTTACCACGAATTTGCATCGGCTTGGTATAAAATTCAGAGTAAGAGGAACAGGATGAAAATGAGGACTTCGAGGATACGCAATAAAGTAGAGTAAAAAGTATAAAGAAGCTGCTGACGTGAATTACGATTAAAACGTATCCGAGAAAGTTAACGGTACCAAAATGTCCCGCTAGAGTGTGCGTCAGTAAAAGTATTCTCACTATCGGTGCCCCGAAGTGTCACGTTTCCAAGTTATACACTGCACACGACGTCCGTGGAGAAGTTTTCAAGGATCCCGGAGATACGTGGACATCCTAAAGCTTCCTGAGGTTTATCTAAAGTCGCGAGAGTCGTTACACGTACAGAGACAAGTCAGATGCCGTAATACAATTTCGCGGCGTAAAGTCACACGGGTAAACACACGGAGCAAGGGATTCCCGCGAAAGTAAAGTCTGGGCGTTGTAAATTTAAACTTTTAACTTATTTAAAGTACTTCGAAAAGAGGTCTGCTGCGAATGGATCCGCCGCAAGTTCTTGTCCCACGGGCGAGCGAGTCCATTGTGTGACGCCAACGCGCAGCGCATAATTAATAACCTGCTTCGCGGAGAGTTTGCATTGCAAATGGTACGGGGACACGTTAAACTGGCTTGAGACGCTTTCAATAACAGACAGACAGGCAGGCAAAGGAGTTACGGACGTTTCAACGAGGCGAAACTGTCACTCGTTTATATACTTTGTCAAGCGGCTACTCCCTGTCAAAAAGATGGAATGAGGATTTAAACAAAGTTCAGAGTCGACGGAGTTTCACAAACTCCACGACCCCTCTTTCTCTCTCTCTCTCTTCCTCGTGATTCGCCCCAAAAAATATTACTTCGAAGAACCTAAAATATCCAGATGGAGACTTCACGCTCGTCAACGATTAAATATTGATCAATGAATCACTACGGTAATTCTCATTAATCGCGACTTTACTGACTTCCTGTACGATAATCGCACTGACAGAAATGCCAGTCGAGTGATTGATCTATCCAATAAAAAAAATATATATATAATAACCGTATAAATAACTCACGTTTTCAACGCTCATCAGCTTCACTTCAGGTTGCTATGCGTTTAAATAACCTCAACGGTTTTGTGTCCTCCATTATTTGAATCCATAAAATAACCAGTAATGCTATTAAATACACATGCGCACAAACACACCAGGACACGCTCTGTATCGTTTATAATTCTAGTGTAATACTTTCGGAGTATGTGAGAATTGTCCAAGGTCACGTACGCGTTTGAAACTCGAAGAAAGTTCGTTACACGTGGCGAGTTGAAGAATGAGGCTCAAGGTCGTGTTCCGTAAGTTACTCTTCTTGTATTAGACTAAATTTGTAAAAATTGAAGAAAAAGAACTTTGGGTATAGCTCCGATTCGTTCGGTAGTTGGCGGAAGACTGAAGGGACACTTGCGCCTGGGCAGGTAGAGTCCCTGCGGCAGGAGAGACACGCTATGCGCCATTAGGCGACCTGGTACGTGTATAGGGAGAGAACGAGTGAGAAGGACAAAGAGATACGAGGGGATAAAAGACAGTAAAGGACAGGTAATACGTAGCACAAGGGACAGGTTTTGAAGCGGTCAGATGGGATAGGCCCGAGGAGAGCCAGAAGCGGCCACAACAACACAAAGGGCAGGTGCTGGAATGCATTGATTGCCTCTCCCTTTCTAGCCCTCTCACCTCGTTCCAGCCGTTTGGGCGTTCCTCGGCCCTGAGAATACCGAGGAAGGGAGACCCTTCTTGGACTCGGCACTGTTGGTACCTTTTACGTTTTTTGAATTATTCGCTCAACCTTTTGTCCCTTGTTTCGTGATCTGTGAGTTTTTTTCCTTATACCCCTATGCCCTTGTACCATCGCCAAGACCTACCACTACACACCTTCGATTTTAAGTTTGCAGGAACAATATTTTTTTGGAAATCAAATTAAAGCACAAAATGAAATGATCGAGCATGATTTGATATCGAAAAAAAGAAATCCCTATAAATCGTAGCTCGATGCTTTCGAAATATGGAAACTTAATGAAACGCATAGCTATAGATAGACAGCAGGCAGTAAACCAGACTCACCTTTTGCTGTGCCAACCTGAAGGACTCCTCGAAATGTTTGTGTACCGCCTGCTCGGCAGCTTTCTGCTTGTCTATCCTCTCCTGTTCCATTTTCGCCTCTCGTTCACGTTCCCGCTTTTCCAGTTCTCGCACTTCCGCTTCCCGGCGTTCCCTGCAACACGAAACGTCCCAAGAACAAGGTCAGAGAAGACATATTCAGCAAAAAAAAAAACGTACCGTTGAGATCCATAATACGGTATCATCGAAAAATTCCCAAGACAAATATTCCCCGCTGCAAACGGTATGAAAAAGCAAAAAAAAAGTTCCCCTTTAATTATGGTTCGAAATATAGATACGCATAAAGACCAAACAAAATATATCCCGCGTTGCCTGACGCAAGAGTCGCGCAACTCTGTATTCCCAGAAGCTGCGGGTTATCGCATTGTTTTCGCAGCCAGTCATGGCTCACGGGGTGTCGTAAAGTTTCCTGAGAGTATTAAAAGCGAGTCCTCGTGTGTCCCAAGTCTAAAGCGTCTGACGTGAGTGCTGTTCGCTAAAGTCAACAACAGCGGTTCGCAAATTCTCCCAGTGGATACTCACACGTACAGTGAAAAAGGGACGAGGAGAAAAGGGAGACGGAAGAAGCTACCAGCTAAAGGTTCTCTCACAGTGTGCGTCATAATGCCGGTTTCTCAGGTAATCAAAATACGAAAAACCAGACGAAAACATCACCTCGTGTAACATGATTACCAGTGACCATATATAATCATGCGAATTCTCGAGATCGGTAGTGAAGATGGTTATTTCAATTTTTTTTTTTCCTTTCCTTTAACAGCCTCTGGAAGATAAGCATTCATTAACGCTTACGCAAGTTATTTATACTCTTACGTGCAACGCGCGTGTTTATCTATTCCCAGTCCGACCGGACTGAATATACTGAGCACACATAAGTCTTTCTCTATTGCTCGTACGCTCTGTATATATATATATACATATATATATATCTCGGTTATCATTCTGGATATCACACTCATGCTCGATTATTAGCCGTAGCGTCTAGTGTGTGCAAGGGGGTTAACGTCAGACTAGAACAGCGTTATGTAGACTGGTTGACAGAGTGCGTGTGCCTGCGAGGCGTAACGTGTACGATACGTGTACATATGTAATACATAAACGGGATAAATGATGATTGTCGCAATCCCTAGAGCTTTGCGAATACATGCATGCGTAATGTATTTCCATGATGGAAAACAAGAAGTTTGCTTTTCAGAACGCACTTGGCAAATATATATAGGTATAGCAAAGTCAGTGAGTAAGTACATATGTGAAAATAACATGTGCGAGAGAGCGAATGAGTAACCGAGAGCGATCGGAGCGCGGTATTGCGGCTTTGTAGGGATTTCCGAGAAACTGAAAAGAAGAAAAAAAAAAAAGCATGGAACGCGTGGAGGAAAAGACGTCGGAAGAACGTTGGCAGTCTCGTATGTTCCTCGACACGTTTCTATTTATTTTCGTAGCGAGAAAGGAATCGTAAGCACCTTTCGTTTCTGTCTCCTTTCCGAATGACTCCATGGGATATATGTGGACATACTGTGTAAATACGTGTATATATATATGTATGTATATATCACGCGTATATCTACGAACCTATCATATGATCCAACCTGAAATCCCCTTGCGTGTTAGTTTCTCTATCTGGTATCTCGGGCCCGTCTGTCTTCGCATTAAAATCAAACGAGTCTGGTTGACCGCTAAAGCCGCACGTCGAGTCGGCATGGAAAGAAGCCGTCAGGTTGGTGCGAGGAGCCAAGGCAACCTTTGAAAGATCCAGTCCCGGACCAGACAAACCAGAAAGCCCCAGCCTGATCCGAGATTACCAAAAAAGGTCTTACGCCTCTCCGGACTTGGTTTGGTCTTCTTTATCTTGTTTTCATTTTTATCGTGTTTATTTATATATATATATATATATATATATATATATATATATATATATATATAAGCGCTCCTCGCGTATCACGAAATTTCATTCTAATTCCCAACCGAATGAAAAACAAAGTGAAACTGTTCTGCGGACATTTCGGAAACCACTTGATGATTATCTAGGTTAAATAAAGCCCGGCGCCATCTTGCAGGACGATTATGAAATTAAACTGGTTCGCCTTTCATTCTGACTTTATATTATTGACTAGCGCTGCTCGCCCCGCAATCTGAATCCTTTCTATTTGTATCTTCTTTGACATCGACTATTATCGATTATTATTTACAAAGAAGCAAAAAATTAAAAAAAAAAGTAAACGAGTCTCACGGACGGACGCAACTCACGCACGTATTTTAATGTCGAGTCTCGTCACTAGTCACGAAAAATAGAGATGACGATGTCGAAGTTCAAGGGGAGTCATTGATCGTCTCGTCTGGCCTGTTTACAAATCGATTCGCGTTCGTCCCGGGAACGACCGGTGTTGCAGGTTTGCGAACTTTGCGACAATAATTGTCACGTATAATTTATTCGCGAGAAGAGTCGAAGGACGTTGTATAGAAATCGCCTGTGACTGTGCAGTCTGAGAAGAGCCAAGTCGTCACGTACTTGTCGGGGACTGCTTAAAAACGACTCTCCGAGATAAGAACGTGTTTAGCTGTGAGCAAACAGTTTGCATTGATTTCGTGTAATTCGTTAAATCGTAATAAATAAATATTTTCATTACAGATGATATCTCTCTGACGTTTAAAGTAACCGTGCGATACGAGCCTAAGCTACTCGGCAAAGCACGACCGATAACGCTTCGTGGCGTGTTCGCGTGTTATCACTGCTCAGCAGACGAAAACTAGATAAGACAAAGGAAAGTCTCTCGACGGTGGCTATTATATCTTGTAAGCGTATCCAGGCAACCGTATTCGAGGTTAGGATGCACGTGGTGAGAGGCAAAGGAGACACGTGCATATTAAATAAGCTTCGCCAAGGACAACGGGTATAACGATAATACTCGTATGAATCATAAAAGATCCTCGATCGCTGGACGATGAGGAACGTAGTGTTTTTCATCGAGCAATAAGAAGTTTGCATACGTAATGTTATTGTCGAAAGGAAAAGTAGTTTTTATTCAGATAATTAGAGAATCCGTGCGATTACCCTACGCTTTCTGCACTCGGGGTATTAAAGTGATTTCTATAAGTGACGTAATTTCACCCACTGGATTACATACGTTTGCTGAAAACTAGGTAAAATATAACGCACGGTTTACACGCGGGTGGCGCTGTCGGCGCCGGCAAGAGCACGGCTACGCTCGACGACAGCGCCGCCGTCGGGTGGCTCGTGAAATAGAATAGAATGAAAGAAACCAAAAAGAAGCTAACCTAGAAATCAGTTTGAGTGCTAGAGAGAGAGAAAAAAAACGTGGAGGAAACGTGCGAGCGTCATGAGTGGCGTGCGAAGTGAAGCCAAGGATTAAATTAGAATTCAACAACTGGTCCGTAACGATCGTTTCGGACGCGGAGGCGTGCGGATATTGTTTGACTCGTGCTTCGCGAAAATGTCTCTCACGATTCTATATATAAAGCGAGAAGAATGAGAATCGAGGAACGTTCAATTTCATTGTTTTGAATCGCGCGCCAATAATTCTTACACGTGCGTGGGAAGTGAAAAACCCGAGTGATCCTTCATAGTGAATTAAACGTCAAACCGAAAAAAAAAAGGGTCGCTCGTCTCTCGGTCTCAAATGGAACCCTAAGAAGACTTTTACCAGCCTCATGTATTATATACATAGCACCATTACTCTCTCCTCGAGGGAAAATGGAGGTTAGGTGGACAAGTGAATTGCCTGGGGACATAGGGAACAATAACTCGGACAACCCTCAAGCGCAGGGGTATTCAACCGTAAGGGAAGCAATCGATAAATTGTAGAGGGATGAGAAATGGCGTATAAAAGATCGAATAAACTTGAATGACTACGGCAAGGAGATATGGCTATCGAGAAGATAACGCTGATCGATGAGGATAGATGATATTAAAGTGAGAAAGCTTCAGGAATAATTTCAAATATCAATGAAGATAATAGTCGATCGTTCGTCATCTTAAAGATATGTATATACATATACACATATGTACAGGCCCGCTCGCTTCCATTGATTCCAAGCACGTTTTTCTCTTCGTCTCTGTCCCTCCCGTTCCCATTGTTTTTCCCGCTTGCTCTCGCAAGACTCGAAAAGTTAATTTTGTACCTGAATAAAGTCAAAGGGTTCGCACGCTTTGACCGTAGGTGGAAAATATCGAATTTTTAAGTTTCGTGACGGGCGTTAAACAGTCCTAAGCAGAAGAGTACATAAAAATAGACCAAAATTCTCGCCTCGAGTCCATCGCGTTACGAAAGAGACGCGAGAAACGTACACGGGGCTTCCGGGAAGCGAAGTTCTCGAAGCTTCTGCCGAGGGACGCTTTGAGACAGTCGCCCCGTTTCGAAAGTGACGGAGAAAGGAAGGAAAGAGAAAAAAAAAATAAAAGCATAAAATCAATAGACAAGTAGCAATAATCGACAACGCGGACCTTTACGATGATATCGTGTAATCAATCGAAGGGGACGACAGACGAAATAATAATATTGCGTTAGCATAATTATTTATCGTCTCGCATCGAGTCTTCTCGAGTACGATTCTCCGAGTGCCGTAAACACGCACTTGGCTGCCGTCCAGCCCGTCAAAGGGAAACACGGCGTCCAGGAGGCGCATATAAAGTGGCACCAAGAAGATGCTCAGAGTCCCGCTTAAGTTTATACAGGGTTCGGTTTATATAGCTGAAAAATTTCAATCACTTTCGTTAGCGTGAGCAAAAAAAAAGTGCGCCTAACAAAAGCACTGAATGCAGATGCTACCCAAATGGGAAGGACTGTAAAGGATAGTTGCGTAAGAGAGAACAATGGCGGAAACAACAGACAATGGCTGCTAGAAGCCGAGAGGAAGGTCACCGGCTCGGTGAATGTACGGAACATTTATTATAGATCTATCATGTATATATATATACACATTTTTTTTCAGTAACACTTCCGCCACGTGACAAAATACTCGTTCCCTGTATCATTGGACGCAGAAATATTCTATCCAAGAAATGTAACGTAGACGCGAAAAGTAAATGAAAAATATTTCCATCTCGCGGCTCTAATAAAAGTGTCAAATAATAAAATGCTGAAATTTTTAGAAGCAGTGGCCGTCCCGACTCCTGATCTAAATGCGATATCACGCCGCCCCCGTTGTCTAGAGAGCCAGATGGGCTCGTAGCCAAAACAATCAAGCCAACGTTAGAACGGAACAGCAACCCTCGTGAATTCCTACGATTTAACCAGGCGAGACCTCTCTATTATGCTAGCTGAAAACCCATATTACGTTGCTACACGTACGATCGTCGTCCGTCTTTTTCGTTTCACCGCTATAGCTATATATCTCCTCGAGTATCCCAGCAACATTGGAGGAAATTTTTCACCGCTGAATACTTTAGCCTCGTGTCAATTGCGCAAGGACGTTATTGCCAAGCGATTATCGGAACGGGACTGAGCTACTCTTCGCCTCGCATTTATATTTACGAGGGAATCAAAAGTGTCCTTGACTGGTTGTAAATAACAATGTATCGCGTACGTAAATAAGTAAGCACCGTACGTACGTGGTCACGTGCGATGCATTGGATTCGTGGTTATCGTGAAACAGTTTATCATTAACCAAAAAAAAAAGATAAAAAAATTAATACGCGTGAACGCGGCTGCAAAACCCAGAGTAACGATCCGGCAGGAATTCAACGAGAATAATAATCAGAAAGCGCGTGCTGAGTCAGCACTGATAACGACGATTTCCGATTGCGAGTATATTGCATTCTCCTCCTTTAGTCCGTTTACGTATGACTCCCATCTCTTTTCTATGCTTCCTGAATAGCACGGAGAAATCGAATTCGATAACGCGAAAAACAAAGTATTCGTGATATTCATAAGAGAGGGACTGAGAGGGGGATATATAAATGTCACGAAAAAGGAAGAGACGATAAAAATTAATTTTGATAAAAAGTTCGTCGCTAGTTATCCGCTACGATAACGCCTCTCGCGGGATCTTTGTCGCGCTATGTAAACCGCGATAAGATAAAGTAGTTTAAATAACATCAACTTTTGTGTATACACGCAGATCGAGAGGAAGAAGTATTGAGAGACGGGACCATACGATGTATGATAACGACTGAGCCAACACAACAACAATATCGAGAGTGATATACATACGTGAGAGGAGTGGGGCGGAAGGGGAAGAGAATCGAAAGAAAAAGTGGAGCAGAAATAGATTCGATGGGAATGGTGGTGGGGGCGAGAGAGGGGAGGAGATCGTGTTACGGAGAATGAGGAGGTACCAGCATTAAATCTGTGGCATTGCGCAAATCATTCTCCAAGGAGATGATACTTCTCTATTGACCCAGATCGGACACCGAGGACCCATTCCCCGAGATTTATACGGATTGAATCCAATGGACTCCAGAGAGCTCTGATTCTACGTGCCACGTCGACAACTGGCCTCCCGGCTACCAGCAGACGTATTGCTACCAGTTACCGGAGGATATTTGCGGTAGTGATTCAGCCGACGCTGTCGAACCGCAAACACGCATACATATAACAGTAGGCGTGCGTGTATATACATGGGTCACGACTCATGAGAACCGACCGAAGAGAGAAGATAGATAGACGGACGGAGGTACGAGTGAAAGAGAAGAAAATTACAAGATGTAGAAGAAGAAGAAGAAGAAGTCTAACCAACCGCAAGTCTGGCAGATACTATACACATAAAGCATTAGCAAGTCTTATTCAGCCTGGTTTCCATCAGGCGAAATCATACCAGTAGTAAACTGCCCTGAAGATTTCACAAGACATTCCGAGCGTCCGTAAGCCCGTTGTACGCACGCTGGAATAAACGAACCTTAAGGTTAGCGTGCAAGTCGGGTTACTTTGCGACGTGGCTAAAAAGTATGGCGACCTTGCTAAATGTAATTTCTCCGCGAGCCGACCGAGAGTGCCGTGAAGTTGTCCGGTGAGCTGGAGTAGCAAAGTCGCCCAGTCGCTGATGCTGGATTTAAATGAGAATCAGGCGAAAGGAAATGGAAACCGTAGCCAAGTTCCTACGCTGCTATAATCGGAATAGAATCCAAATAGAGTTTTCGTGTCGTCACTTAGTCCCTACGTCATTGGCTCAACCAACTGCAGCACTGCGATACAATGCATGACTGTTGTGCATTATATATATATATATATATATACATATATATTGTACAGAACGGATCTCCGCGCCCGTTATTTCTCTCGTGTCAGTGACTACTGTACGGATGACCTTCAATGACCTTGGGCTTATACGTATCAGGTTCAGGTCAGACAAAGATGCTATTTTACGTTGGTGCACGCACAGAACGTTACATTGTTGAAAAAGGAGGTGGAGGGGGGGGGGCGATGGCTGTGCACTTTTAACAATGGGAGCAGTCTTGCGGCCTGGATATTGTATTTGGCCTTTGTCGTAGAACGGGGAAAAGGGGGGAGGAGACTCGGAAGGTCAGAAGATTTTTACCTGAGACACCGTTGGCCTCACGACAAAAGGGGGTAATGTGTTGAGCTTCCCAAAAATTCATTCCGCAGCATCCCCTTGCTAGGTTAGGATCGGGGAGGCGCCTGATTAACTGCATTGTTGCAGTTTACCCGGGTTTCGGAGATCTATTGTCGGGCACCATTTTTGTTATTTGTAAGAGGAGACCCCCGTGTGGAAGACATTTTCCATAAATATATATCCCCACAAATATTCCTTGTGACCTGTTCCTGGCCTGGCTTCTTCCTTTTTTTTATGTCCCTTTAGGACACATTTGTCAAACGGACGATGCACCTTTCTATTGCCAATTGTCATTCTTCTCGTGTAGCTCAAGTTCTGGTAGAAGAACTGCACATGGATTTCTTTTTTGGATTACAAATAATCCACTTAGATAATGACTGAGGTGCTTAGATAGCTCGATTGATAAAGGTACCTATGACAACATCGTTTGCTCTATTAGGAACGTACTAGGCGTGCGTCAGCATGTGATACGTCACTATGGAAAAAAAGGTAAAATACTATTTAAGAGTCAATGATGTGACTAATTGCTGAAAAACAAGCTGTAATTAGTTTTGGTTTCTCGAAATCGTTTGTGAATCATATACATGTTATCATTTATTCTGACTGTAAAAACGTGCGATTGAGTAATATTTTCTCATTCGATATGATAAAGTCTATTAATGATAATTCCTTACTCCCAAACCGCCTGTTATTATGCCCGATTGACGTGCAAGCATGTGAGGTACTGCGAGACTCCATGACCTTGAAACTGTAATAACCGCGCGCCAGTTGCTTGGTCCCTCGTATAAATAAGCAATAAGTGTGCGTTCATTTAAAATTCTTTATCTTAAAGTAGCTATCCGTAAATAAGGCACTTACGTCAGACTTTAAAAGTTGCCAGAAAATCTGTATGTATTATCTTCGTGATAACAATTCCGAGGCGACAACGGGAATACAGGTATACACGGCGTAGTGCTCCTTGAAAGTCGCAATATACGCGCGATAACAATGACAAAGAAGAAGCCTCATTTTCTCGTGTCAGAAACGTCCCACGACGCTATCGGATAAACTCGCATGTGTCAGTTTATCAGGCTTCCCAAGAAGATTACAAGTAGGAAGCGTCATCACGCGTTCCATGAATCGCAAGCTACTTCTATCTCTCTCGTGTGCTTACATTAGGCACATATAAGAGTGTATACTCAGTGCCTCTGCAATTCCTATTGCTTAGCCTATCTCACTAGGTATCTCTATCTAATACGCACAGCAGCTTACATAACGTGTGCTCGTCCTACGTAGGCGTCGCGATGAACGTCGGTACGAGCGAATTAGCGAGTCGTCCGTAGTTGTGTACATAACGATGGAAAAACGAAGCCAGCAAGATTACACAACGATTATCGATTACTCGTTCACGCACGGATACAGTGGGGGGTAAAAAAAACGTGTCGACTGCGATCTATTGAGGTTATGTACGACGCGTCAAGGTTCGAGAAATTCGTGACCGTTAGAATCCCAGCGGACGAGACCGTGCGGTTGTCATGGAGACCGAGCGCCTTACGTACGTTTGTCCTTTGTTCCAGGAGTAGCCTTTGAATTATGTGATTACTAGAGGAAACTTACAAAGCAAGACTCGCGGCGTTAGCCGTGTCCGGAAGGAAGCTTGTCTGCTGGGCGGAAACGTGATGATGCTGAAAGGCTGCCTGAGAGGGTGATCCTGCGTTCATCAAGTTGTAGGGTTGATAAAGGATCTGCGGCTGTGCCTGACTGGTCGCTGCAAGTAGCTGCGTCTGTCCCTGACTATGGGAATGAGGGGTTCCCTGCGTGGCCGTTTGCGGGCTGGCCGGAAGAACCGCCATTGCCGCGCCTCCTAGCACTGGTGGCATACTTCCGTGATCTCCGTGGCTTTTACCATTATTCGATATCCGCACAGGACAAGTCGCATATCTTATCGCGAAGCTAAATGATTCGGTAAACTTTGCCTGACGATCACCACGGTATATATTTATTGATATATCGAATAAATAACGGTAGCATCACCCTTTAATATACACCCCACTTGATCACTCTTCACGTACACTTTTGTGATTCCGTAAATACGAAATATCACTGTGACTCTATTTCTTCTCTAGCACGACACGTATTCATTAGGACATATGTATAAATATCGTGTAGACTCTCTGAAGCACCGTTAATTTTGTTTCATTTTGTTTCCTCTCCGAAGCATCAGTAGCAGGTACGCAACTGTGTTGCTAAGCTCCGTGAATGCCAGTTGAGATAGAAAATGGTCCGATGTCGTAACGAGCGACCGGTAACTTTGTATCCTTTTCTTTTATATTTCCTTAACTTCCTTTGTGTTTTTTTTTCTTTGTTATATATATATATAGCTCTCTCTTTTCCCTTTTCCACAGATAGCTTCACTGCTCTCTACGCTCCACTCCTCTCATACGTAAAAAGGAGACGAGTCTCGCGCTATATCGATTCGTAGCACTGGGTAGCGCTTCCGCGAGCACACTGTGTATAAGGGGTGAAGTGTGCCTGTGTAGGTGTGTGCGTGCGATATTACTGCCGTCGCGACGTCGACGTCGACACGGAACAATGGGCAGCGGGAGCGACGTAAATGGCTGGCGCGAAGTTAGCCCGGGCCTTCACGGAGCTCTGAACTCCGCTGGGACAAAAAGTCTTGGCTTTTTGATAGAATAAACGTGATTCGTTGAATGTACGATGCACGAAGTAGCACGATAATTATGCTAGCGAATAAGCTGCCTGGTAAATAGTTAAAATACAGGTACGTGGATAGGCCTTTCACTTGGTGTAGCTTCTTCGTTTACGAGGATTAATGCGTGCGTACTTGAAAGACACCAGGAACAAAGATCAAATCGAATGCGAGTAGATTAACGAATGCGTCACGAATAGTCGCAGTGTTATTCACTTAATTAATCCCTTAGGCACTAGTATCGAGGATTGCGCACCGATTGTAGAATAACCACCAAAATCACCTTTGATCCACGTATACACCTTTTAAGGGGAAAACAAAACTCGAGTTAATCCTCTTGACGAAACTCCTAGAGGATGAGTGGATACGAAGGAAACGACACTGTCGCGTCCGGGGACAAAAGACCTTGGCTCGAGGCGAGGGCGTCTAGTCCCGAACACTTCTCACGATATAACACTCTCGATAATGGCTAGCACAAGGCTAGTAGTTTCCCTGGCGATTGATCCGTAATTAAAATGTCGTCCGTTCGACCTCAGTCCTCGCTGAGACGCACTGTATGCCCAAGAGGATGGGCTAAAAATCCCGTTAAATGGGTCAATTAAAAAAAAAGCGTGCTCGCGCAGCTCCGCATAGATCAACCCACGTCGAAAGCCGCTACTCTACTGCGGCACTGTGGGGATCTCGGCCCCCCACCACAAGACCCTCGAGCGCGAGAGCAGATTTCCCCTCCAGTGGCCACCCTAACCCCACCACGCGAACTCCAATTCCCCTCCTCCCACGATATACATCCATTTCTCCTCTCGCACTCTCCATCTCGCTCCACGCTCAGCCCTATCGGTATAAGCTACGGGCGAGTCGCTCTTTTTAGGATTTGCCATCTTTCTCTTTCTCTCTAAAGATCGCCCAGCGAGCGCAGCGATCCCCACTGGTGTCGGTGTGACCGAAGGCGAGCGACCGAGCGACCAGCCAACTGAAGCACGTCGCCGTAAAAAAAAAAAAAATATACTCCTCGTGCATGCGCCCCTCGTGGTAGCTCTCACCGTGTGCCTCGAAGAGGATTTCGCGAGAGAGTGCGCTGCAGCTAAGAACACGAGTGCAAGATAAAGAAGAGGAACAAGAGGAATGGCACGACCCGAATGTCCTTGCTCCTGCGAAATGTCCAAAGGACTCACCAGCGCCCATTCTTTCTTTTTTTACCCCCCTATATGCATTTACAACCGTTGCGTAAAGCGAAATCGTGTTCCGCCATCGGCGCTCACTCCGCGTCCGTAAAGTATGCTCCGAGTAAACTGGTCTAGTACAACAAACTATATATACACTCATACGCTCTTCTCACGGTACAGTCTGTACTAGGCATAATCCAGGAATGCTTAAGTTTCTACACGTCGAATCCATCGATGCCTCACGATCATCCATGTAATTTCACGATACTCCAGACCGATGACTAATATTTGTTATACCTGTTAGTCACTCGACGAAAGGCAAACTAGCAGTTAGCAGTACTCAGCGCGCGTCCCAGGCACTCGGTATTGTGCCTCGTGCAATGTGAAATCGATGAAGGACTGTAGGTCGCTGACAAATCCGCAGTAATTCCCGATACTACTTATATATTACACTAACCACCCATACAGCAGTCCTCCCCGCGCATAACTCTCTAATATGGTATGGAATTAGGTGCTTAGGCTGTACGATGTGAGTCAACGTGCTTCCTGCCTAGCAACCGTAACTCGTCGTCACAGTGGCCGATCTTCAGGGCCCGTAGCTACACACATACGATGCCCTGAGTCCCGCCTGCGGAGACTCCGCGTGCATGCGAAGGAAGCCTGCTGTCTGGTTTATGTAACACGCCCGAAGAGCGGCATAATGCGTTTCGAGTGTCTGTCTCCCGCATTCCCAGCGCAGCTGCCTCGGTGCGTGCATGCGTTGCGCCTTATTGCGTGTGTGTAAGGAGAGGAGGTGGCGGCTCTCGGTGCATGCGTGACTCGTAAAGTGATTCTTAGTGTGCGAGCGTATGTGGTTTGCGTGTTTATATTTATGCTGCGCTATGTATACACACGGAGGCCTATGTGCCATGTCGCAGTCACTGCGCTCTGACGACTTCCACGTTAAACTACGGTATTACTCTGTCTGTCTTGTATAGGGGTACCACTAGCGTGTCACGGCGATTGCGCGTTCAAGGACAAGTGCGTTATATATGAATTTGTTGATGTTTTCCGTGATCTCTTTTTTTTTTTTTCTTATTTTCAAAGAACCCGATTAATGGATTATTACAAGAGCGTCCGAGGGAACATTTACCGAGATGACGATCCAGATCAAATTTCGTAAGAAGATTACTGAGCTCCGGCAAACCCTTTGTCTCGTGGCAACATGGCCGACTGACGTTACAGGGAAAAGTTAGTCGTGTGTGTTTGCTGTATTAAATACGTGTATATATGTATACATGTATATGCAATTTATCAAATTGAATTATGTTCAGTGCTATTTTGTTGCAGACTCTGACATCGACCTTGAGCAAGAAATCCATAGCAGGCATAGGCAATGGCGTCGGTCTCGTACCAGGACTACGTATTAAAGGCTCTTTTGTTTTCGAAACTTCGGAACACGAATACGATATTGAGCGTGCTGTGGTTTCCTGTCGAGTTTACGACCTCGACTCCTTATAGACGCGTATACATATACCAGGAACCTGGATTTAGTTCGTGCAGATGTCGCGCAGTGTGAACCACCCAACGGAGACGAATAAAAAAATCAGATGTGAACTTAAAGCAATATAATCGTGACTACATAGGAATTGAGTCTGAAAGCGTTCTTGAAAAAAATCTAGAAATACAAAATAATGCTGGCTGCATACATAAAGCTATATATATACATACATTACCCATGACGATGGTTCACCCTGTCCCCCGTGTAGAAATGTGTTTGCGCAAGCATGTATTGATTATATCAAGCATCAACCCCTCCGCATAAATCCCAGGAATGGCAGTGCTACCCTCAAAGGGAAAACGCGTTCGACTACCCCTAGCAGGAGAGCTGATAGGAGAGCGGCCACGTACAAAGAGGAGGAAGAAGACGAAGGAAGGGATGAAAGTTCCCAGGAAGTGGAACGGTCTGGCGCATACCAGAAGTTTAGCCCATTTGGACCCATAGCGAGAAATCACCCCCACGTACTATTTCACCCTCGTTCCTCTTAGCTACCCCATCCTCAGAAGCCTCGTTTCTCATTCTATTCTCTCTCTCTCTCTTTCGCCCCCCGACCCTGTCTCCTCAATAGTGACTCCGGTTGTCGCCCTGGCCGACTCTCCGGCATCTTATTGGATTTAGTAGCTCAATTCCCAGCGTCAGCTTCGTGCTCAGCTCGTTTCCTTTCTTCAACCGTGACTTGATTATCGGTACCAGAATCAGGATGGCGATTAAGGAATAGAAGATACTGGAGGGGGAAGTTGAAGGAAGATCGTTCCTCGAACTTCAATAGTGGAATATCCAACAATGCACACGTGTATCCATACACAAATATATATGTATATACATACTTGGTAAGGTCATGATACGCTCCCGAGCACGATGCCAAATTCCAAACCTTGAAAGTCACAATTCTTCGTGACTCGTCGGCTTAACCGATGATCTTCCAAGGCCACGCTTCTACCGAAAGTCTTTTGATCCCCTAATGACAGCTTTATCTAAAATAGACTCCGTTGTACTCCCACCGATCACGCAATCATTACGGAGAATGATCAATATAACCGCATATATGCGCGGCAAACAGGTAAAACCAAAGACATTGCCCATTAGAATGGAACTCTGTGACTGTTACGCGCAGACGGAATTCCTAATACTCATTCATCGCCATTCTCATTGCGTAACCCTCACAAGTCGAGTTATTCTAGATTGTATATACAGCGGCAATCCAACGAGCCATGTCAAAGACATAAAGAAAGAGTCATGACTAACAGTAATCCATATAGCACAGATATAGAAGGAAGCCAGAAAGAAAGGGCAAGGGAATTAAATAAAATTCATATATATATATATAATTGTAGACGTGTCGTCTGAGCAGGAAACACGTACTCGGTAACAAATAGTAATAATAAAAGAGGCTCGTTTGCCTGGCTGGTCCGAGAGCCATACGCCATACCAAGCAACAATACACGAGTGACTCGGCTTCACCCTCGTATCTCTCGGTGGGTGTCTCGCGTGTGTTTCACATGTGAGTTCGGTATTCCTATATACGCCCGACGAGTATGCATACGTGGAAGAGTTGGTTGCACATAGGAAAAACGTGTGGGGACGAACCGGCTCGCCCCGTAGCCGCTATAATAACCGCTCGAGCCAGCGAGTTGTAACGTTCGCGGCGGTACGAGGTCACGTGGCGATGGCGGCCATCTTGCAAATAACGATCCGTGCATCTGGCCTGGCGCACGGTGCGCACCCGTGTTTGCGATACTCTGACTTGCATGCTCGTTCGTGCACGGCCGCTGACCTCGTCGCTCCTCCGCTGCGACAGACGTGTGTTTTGATGGGGATTGAGAGTACTCTCGACCCCCTCGCCCCGCCACTCCGCCGGAATTCTCGATCGGAATTTTACGTATGTACGTATATGCATACAGAGAAACATTTGCACAGGCGTATTCCATATTGGTATTTGAATGTATGGACTTTCACCTTGACAGTGACCTTAGCACTTTCTCTTTCGATGAGAAAGCAATCAAGAGACTCTTCGCGAGAAGCGTCAATCGCGTTGAAATTCGTGTCTGTTAGAGTTTTGAAGAATCATATGGCGCGGCGGCCATTGGCTTGTGCCAGGGTCTTAAGAGATGAGATAGGTATGTATGTACAAAGGAGCAAGGATGGATGGAGATGAGGAGGTGGATGAGTCAGGTCGGTGGTGGAGGGGTTAAAAGGGGAGGAGAAAAGAGAGTGGCGGAAGGGGAGGAAGGCGAGAGAAAAAAAGCAGCTCGTTAAGGCATGACCTTTAGCGGCGGGAACGTGGGAGGTTATAATACACTTAGTGCACGGTTTCGTTTATCGTTCGTGTCGTGGAGGTTGCGTTGCGGGATGAATGCAGGTCGAAGCGACGGAGCAGGGACGGCTGACTGGATGTTGTACGGGATGGGGGCCGAGGACGAGGGGGAACGGAGACGATCGAGAACCAGGGTGAGGGTGGGTCCGGGACGTCGGGAGGAGGTACTGTGCCGGCCGAGGAGGTCAAAGGCCTCCACTTCGCTTCGTGCAGCGCCAATGTGCATGAGTAACCACCGGCTGAGCGACTCCACTACCAGCCTCTCCTTCTCTCCTACTTCGACGACTCCAACCTCCTCCCGATTCTACACTCTCATCCTCATCCTCCTTCTCCTTCCTACTACTGCTGCTACACTACTACCAATACCATCAGTGTCCGATGCTAACTCCTATTACTGGCAGTGCTATAGGATATTCTATACCGTGACTCTTTACCTACGTTCGTCAATAATGTATTCCGCATGGAGACCATCCGTCAAGACGTTTACGCATGGAGTTACGCACGTGTGCGTGCGCGTCCGTGTGTGTACATCGGAAAGATCGTTTTACATTAACATGGCTCGTGACGTTTTCAACGAGTAAAATAATGCGAGCCGTCTCCTAGGACGTTTTGAGAACGAAGGCAAGAGTGTTTCTGGAGAAGGTCAACGTATCAGAGTATAATGAAGATGCGATACCGATTCAATCCGGCCATTCGAATTGCAAATGATTCTGAGCACCTTGGTGTCGATCCTTGAGATTGATATGAGAGTTTAAGCAGGCAGTGACCAGACTGTTCGGAATATCCTAATAAGAAGCTTCTAGATTGAATTGAATAACAATATAGCAGGAGGTCCTGCCAAGTGGCCTAGCCTATCGCTATACTTCGTACACGCTCTAACTAGGTCATCGTAATCCTCGCAGTATCGTTAAGTAAAATCGTTAAGCACGTCGTACCACGCAATAATCTCATTAGTTTCTGCAACATGACGGAAAGTACCATAGGAATGTCTGGAGACAGTTCAGAGTCTCCTTTACTGAAACGAGATATATTAAATGGCTGTTTTGCCACAGGGAAGAGAAGGTTACTCCAAAGCTTGTCTTCCCTCCACTTTTTTTTTCAGCCACTTCCTTCACCTCCTCATCCGTCTCCGCCACCTCCTGCACGTTCCTGCACGACTCCTCAACGGCCAACTCCTCTACTTCCTCCAGCGTACTCGGCGAGTGACTCAACGGCTTAGAGGTTTCTCTCCTTTTTTTACTCTCTCTCTCTCTCCTTCCCTCTTTCTCTCCAACCTATCCCTTCCTCTCGCTCGACGTCTCCCATCTTCCTCCTCCTCCTCCTCCTCCTGCTCTCTCAGATACTCACCGACGCACACAAATTTCCTATACAACCACAAGAAACAGCACTGCTAGTATTTATAGCCGACTCATTTATTTCACGGGCTGTTTTTGTTCTTTCGATTTTATAACAGGCTACGCCGGGGCTCGCGCTCCGTCACTCTATCCGGTTATCTGTCCAGTGACGCGGAGCATAACTTAAGAAAAACTTGTCCCCTTCGTCCACAGTACCGAATGGCTCTTTTGCTTCGCTGTTAGAGTCAATGAGAGAAAGGGACTCGGTCGCTCGGTCGCTCGCTATGTATCTTACCGACGACTATTATTATTGGTCGCTTCCTATCGGCCGCCAGAGACCAGGAGTTTTTCTCAAGCGGAATAACGTAGGCGAGCGCATAGGCAATCGTGAAGCAGCCCGGGTTAACCGCTCGGGTATAATCGATGCAAAACGGCCAGACGGGTAACGCTCCTCTTAGTTTATTATTGAAGACGCTAAATTATTGTCGCTCGGGTATACCGGCGATCGATGTCATTACATGGATCGATATCTTGTATGTTCGTCGACATCTTTTTCTCGTCCTTTTTTATTTCACTCTTTCAACCTGTTTGCCGTATAATTTAACGAGCGTTGACACCGACGCTCTTTTCTCACATTGACTTCAGCGAGGAAAGTACTCGTGTAACGCCGCTTCGCATGGCCTTGGTACTTGTACGTATTTGCGTAGCTAATCTCGTTATCTTCTAGATTCTGTTATGGTCATTGATGACTGGTATCATTAGAGCTTGGACAATTGTCATGATATATATATATATATATATATCAGGCGCGCAATCAGACGCGAATCTTGACAATTACACACATATATATATATATATATATATATATATATATATATGTGCTATTTTAATTATTTTTTCTTCAACGTCAAGATACGATAAATTTATTTCGAATGTTCTTATCGTGTCTCGATATGCTCAAGAGCTTTGCGCTATCAGTGTAAACGATACGATATGACGATAATAACGTTAAAGTGAAAAATAAAGATAAATATCATGTAACATACAATTTCTATTTTTTCTTTTCTCCCGATGCAACTGTCGTACAGAGCGAGTGAAAAGTATATAAATTGAAAAAACAAAAACGTCCAAAAAATAGTTTCATGTAGCGCGAGTCACGCGCTCGAATGCGTGACGATATGGACTGGACTTTAAATCACGATCCGCTAATGCGCAGCCGATACACTCTCTCTCTCTCTCTCTCTCTCTCTCTCTCGCGAGGCGCAGGAGGGACTGATATTATTGAGAACTTGACCTTTGACCCAGATCCTGCACGGCTATCGGCAAAAATTTCCTGTTACCTCCTTCCAGACCTTCCAGGGCAGTGGTATTGAAGTATAGCGCGGAGAAATACGAAAGAAAAAGAAAAAGGACAAAGTTTGCTCTTTGGCTGATAAAAGCAAAAGTGCACTATATATCTATATACCAAGTACATAACCAAGTATATATTGAAGTATTAGGTATATACAGGAGAAGTGGTAGCTAACGTGGATATTCAGGTGAGTGAGGCAAGCTCGACGTAATTATAGTAACGTTATCTGGTGACTTTTTTCGGCAAAGTGTACTTGCGATAGCAGCAGCTGCGTCGATAAGACCGACAATAAATCTGAATGACTGATAAGAAATTTTTGTATATTCCTCATGATGAAACGAAAACGACTGGTATCATGACATAATCTGAAAATTCTTCTCCCTTTACATAATCCTCCGTCAATGGTATCTCGTTTCCTTATTCCCACGTAATTGCACAGTCTCCCCCTTGTTTAATTAGTTTAATTAGCCCGTCAGACCAGGAAAACGGATAAACAAAGTGAATTTGAAGGTTCGATTAAGGAGGAGGGTCGGGCCTTCCTCTTTTGGATAATATTGTCGATTTCAAGGCCAGCTGTGCCAGCTGAACCGAAGCTGTGTACACAACGGCCGTTGAACGAGAGGAAAAAGAAGAGAAGCTGGGGGGATGCTAAGGGTGAAATGCCAACTCTCAGATGGGTGGATGGTCGAGAGGGGTTGAGTCTTCCAGACCCTTAGGATTGGCACGGATGACGTGACGCATTCCAGTGACGGGTCGAGGGGGCGTATCCACGTGACTTTCAGCACCGTCTACCCTTACACTCACTGGCTCCCTATTGAAACACCCCTACACACTGCACTGGCTACTACCTGCTACCCCCGCAGATGTCACGAACCTAGAACCAGTCCGGGACATGTACGCCAGAAACTTGACGCCGGGCTCTAGGTCTCCTATTCCTGAACACATTGCTATTTTACCACCCGACGTCCCCCCGGCCATGTATTCAAGGGTTCTCTTGTGAAGAGGCAAAGGAGAAAAAAAAATAAAGAAAAAAAAGAAAGCTCAGGGGGTTAACGTACCGTTACCTTCTAGATACGATCAACAACCTTTGGTCTTAAAAAAAAAATAATTAAATAAACGCTGAACATTATCTAACTCACTGAACTGTCTTAATCGATTTATATAACACAATGATAATTCGTTAAACCTAAGGATCCTGACAGCGACAGATCCTATGCTCCTATCTCCTATTAAAGTAGTATAACGATCGCGCAACCTCGCTACGGGGATTTCAGCAGAAAAGCGACGTTTATTGCCTGCGGTCTCCGCGTCAGCAAACTCTTCGGGTGAGTCAATGCTTAGTTGCTTTTTGCAACGTCGCCTTTCCATTCCCGACAATCCGCAATACCGGTACCGGATTAAAGATCGGTACGGCAGGGTATACCGCGAGCGAGTAGCAAGGGCGAGCTGTGGTAACTAAGGGGTGAAAATATTGTAGGCTAAAAAAATTTCCTGACCTTGAAGGGGAAGTGGAGAACGAAAAAGTAATACGTAACATCTTCCTGTTATTCATCCGTATACATTCCCTTTTTTTACCAACCTTTCCGGTTCCCCCTTTTCCCCCAATCCCCTTTCGCAAAGATTTCCTACCCCAGCAGTCGAGGGATGACTCTTCAAGGGGTCGCGTTTATTCGCCTCATAAATCTTGAGCCTTGGTCTCCAACGCCCTCCACCTTCATCCACCTCCACCGACCTACAATGTATATACGTCGGAAGAGCCGGAGAAGACGGGGGAGGCACTAGGAGATACAGGGTCGGCGGAAGCTCTCTATCTGTATGGAGGGTTCAGCTGGATGAATGCTGATGCGCCAGTGTCGACCTTTTCACGAGTGGAGTATAGGTAAGGTTAGGTAGGTGGTACCCGACGATCGATTCCATGACACACAGGGCTGCTACCTTCCAGGATACTTTCTTGAGTGTTTCTGATTTTTTTTTTTCTTTTTTATTCGTGACTCGTGTTCGTGTCTAACGCTGCTACGGAGATGCGCTATTATCTGTCTATCTGTTTGGCTGGTGGAACGGAGTCATCGGGACTACCTGGCTTCCTCTTGGCTACAACAAGTAACAGTAAAGTTCACTGTTGACGATGTAGGGTGGGGCGACGAGGAGGAAGAGAAAGAAAAATAAAGAAAAAGAGAAGCAGCGCAAGAGACGGCCACGCTTCGTGAACAGGATAATACCTTTCTGCGTGTTGGTTGGCTGGCCTGACCAGAGCCGAACACCTCCAGCCACCGATACACCGTGAACGATCACCGCGTGACTGACTGACCGAGGCTCATGGAACACTTTCACGAGTGAGGAATCTTTTCTGAGACGATTGCTTTTCCTTTCTTTCTCTTTTATTAAGAAATGGGCCTTTTTTCATACTGAAATCCATTACCGGATTCTGATCACGAAAAGGTCAGGATTACGATAAACCAATAAGGACGTCATGTTTTGCCGGTCGCGATCGGTAGCTGTAGGACCTTGAGGACCGGTTTCGAGGAACGTATTCTTGAATCTCACGATCTCCGTCGACTTGACTTGATTGACGATCGTTTTACTTACTGACAGATAAATTCGATTAACTGGATGAAAATTACGCGGGTAACAATCGGCTTGAGGGTATTTTAGGATTTTTGATTTTTTTTTTCCCCCTTTTACGTTAAAACCAGGTAACTTGGCCAAGGTATGGTTGTAGCCTCTGAATTATGGCGACGTGTTACCCCGTTGCGTGTATAGATTACACTATGGCGAGGCAGTTAAATTTGCATAGAATCGGCAGCTGACCTCATTTGCCGTATAATGTGATATTGTTAGCTATGAGAGCGACTACACAGGTAACATTCGAGTTAGATTCAACCAAGTATAACCTGAGTTCAGTTCGTACAGAGTAAGTCAACTAGTTTCGTGGATGGATGACTCGTCCTTCGAGTTGACTGATGGGAAATGACAAAGAAAGGAAAGAAAAAAGGTTAAAAGTTTTTTCAATGTTTTATCCAAAGTCAGACTAAGGTTCGGTCATGGAACGAATTACCGATTTCGCGATCAGATTTTGTAAAGGTCGCTTCTCCACGCAGTCTCGATGTTTGTCCTCGGAAAGGCGATAAAGGACTAGAATGGGTAACGATCGTGAAGTAAGCGAGACTCTGTCAGCTCGAGAGATAAAAAAAATTATCTTAAAATAACTTCCAAGTTCACTCTCGAAGATATCATTATACAGGGTAGAAAAAATTCAAACTTTCTCTCTCTCTCTCTTTCTCTCGTGACCTCGACAATTTCAAGAGCGCCGCCCGCAAGAGTCGCCTGACGATCGTGAAAGAGAACACGGGACGTACGAGAGTGGCTTTAATCACTCCGAGGCGCGGAGAAGCCAGAAGGCAAAATGAAAAAAGCGAGAGAGAGAAAGAGAGAGAGCTCTGCCCGACACGACTCCAAGATATGTATACACGATACATAAATACAGTCGCGCAAGAAGAGAGAAAAGAGAGCCAAATAAGGAGAGCCGGTGCACAAAGAAGAGGAAGGACCAAGAGGAGAAAATAAAACTGCATTCAAGTGTGCTGAGTGTGCTGGTGTCCGAGGAACGGTCACGAGAAGTGGCAGCAGCTCGTGTAGGTTACGCGCATGCGCGTGTGAGTGTTCCTAAGCGGAAAAGAGGGTCGCCCTGCTGCAGGCAAACTGGTCGGAACAAGAAACACAACTCTTGCAGTCCGAGCAGTCATGGAGGCAGGCAGGCAGGCAGGCAGGCAGGCAGGCAGGCGGGTACCTACCTAGGTAGGTAGGTAGGCTGGTAGGTAGGTAGGTAGGTAGGTTAGGTAGGTAGGCAGCCGAGAGAAGTGGTGGAACAGAGAAGTGAGGCCTGAAGAGGGAACGAGGGAACGGAATGGGCTGAAACGAGAAGTAGAAGTAAAACCGGTCCGGCAGGTTCAGCTCCTATTTACCTGACCATGTAGCGCCTGTCTACGTTAGGGTTATGTATTATGCAGTTCCCATCTATATGTAACGCATAACTACGGGACGGCGGCGGCGGCGGCTGGTAGGAGAGCGAGAGGGAAGAGGGATGTATCTACCATAAAGCGCGTAAAAAGATACCACGAAGGAAGTCGAGTGAGCCGTGATGAAAGCGCATGGATTTTCTTGCTTTGACCTAATCCTCTGAATTCTTCACTCGATCGCTGTGTGTATATATATATATGTATATTTATACAGTCGGCAGATCTATTTTTAATTGGATATTAATAGAACCATCCGATTCTTCCGTTTGCACGACGAAGGCCTGACCTTGAACATATTCAGACCATGACCCCGGATCCGGATGATGAGAAATTTTTTGATTGAGCTTAATAATCTCTTCGACTCTACTGACAAGGTATTATTTACCGTGGATACATTAGCTAACAAGTTCGGAATTTTAGATCCAGCACATATAACGTGTGTCCATTATACAATATGGTTGCCGTGTGTTTGGCGAGTATTGATAAATAAAAAAAATGATCATCACAGAATCCAAGTGTCGCACGAAGCGAAGCAAAGAACTGAACACTCCGAGTCACGTAATCTGCAGATAGGTGGGTAACGAGTCTTGTGTCAACAATAGGGAGATTACAGTGAGGCCATTGTGGTCGCGCGAGAGAACGTCGCAGGAATGGAGTTGACAGTCAGAGGGAGACGTCGGAGTGTTTTTACGGAATGTTCCCCCCATCGATGCTCCAGATTGAGAGTAAATAATTTTTCCATGAGCTTGCTGCAGCATCTCCTGACCTCACTCTTACACCGTACTAGAATGTCATCTTCTATTCGTGAGCACATATTTCAGATAATGGATATAATATCTTTGACCTCTGATTCCATTCCATACTCCTTTATCAGGAGTGCCCCGAAGACTGGCTCTGTCTTTTTCTAGCTCATTGGGCATCCTTCTTAACCTGTCACGGCCGCCATGCGGGTTCCCGGTCACGCTATGCGCGAACCAGGTCTACTTCGTATTCGACGCGTTCACGAGCTCGCTTAGGAATTTCACATAGGACGGGAATAAATTCCGAATGCGACTCGCGTAGGCGTCCGCAGGGGGTGAGAAAGCCAGTTGTGGCCAGGATTACCAGGAGGATGTCACGTTTCGGGGTAGGTGTTGCGATAGGATGTATGGTACCTGTGTAAATGATATACTGGAGTTTAAAATGAAACAGAGAGAGAGAAAGAGAGAGAGAGATTTTGAGGTTATATATATATATACATACTTGTTGGTAACGTTTATAAAGTCCATTCGTAATTCCCTGACGATATCAGGTTATGAAAGTAGCGAAGTCAAGGACGTAATCAGGAACAGAGGAAAAATATATAGGTTCCCAGTAGGGCGTGAGATAACCAATAGCGTGTGAAACTACGATGACGGATACGCATAAGCGATATACGTGTATAGGCACATCGGTTAAAGGAAAGTATGCGTATGCAGGCATTATTCGCGTCGAATAACTGGTCGTTCCAGTTTCTGGCATTACATTTTCTACGTGCCTTGGGTAGTCTGGCCTGACTGGGCTGGCTGACTAGCCGGCCGACTCGAAGTCTCCTGCAGAGGTGTATAAGCCGTCCAGCACGACGTCGACGCCAATAGACGCAGCAACGTGCCGCCGGGTTGCATTACGGCGTCTGCGCCGAGTCGGATCGCGCGCAATTTCCACAGTACAATCTAGCGCGGCTGGCAATCAGCCGTAGTCACGACTCGGATTATCGAGCTCATGAGTCCCGCAGCGGATAATGTTTATCCGCTCACGGCTACCGGGTGAGACTAATGTAAGTGAGAGAGTGAATGAGCGAGCGAGCGAGTGCGCGTGCGCGACTGTATTTGCAATCTACAGGACTTGGATCGCCCAATGTTATTATTCGACGAGCACCGGCCTTGGCTGCGGAACTCGATTTACTTTACAAACCACGTCCGTCCCTCATTCTTCGCGTTCTCTACGTTCTCCGCGGGCGTCCTCGAGAGCCTTTCGCAGCTCCTCCGCGACGACACCGACGTGCGGCGTCGTCACCGTCGACCCCGATGCGAGTCGCGTATATTTTTAAATCGAAATTACGCGCGGCTTCTATCCTCACGCGTGATATCCACTACCGTCACGACGCCCCGGGCACTTCTTGTCGACTATATTTTAACGTGGCTTTTTATGCACGCTTCGTATCCTTGACTTTCTCCAATCTTATCATCACGATTATACCAGTTTCTCCCTCCTCCGGACTGGGGCTCTTATTTGGATTTATGCTGAAACGAGTTTGGAATATTTCTCGGGAACGTCTTCCCGTTAGCACTGGGTGCGACACTCGTCTTCTTCGTGCCGAAGGAGCAGGATCGCTTGCCGGCGTTTTAATAGGGTTTAACGAGGCGTTGTTTGCGACGGTCGAATGCGGTCAGGTCCAAGGTCTCTGAAAAGTTTCTTGGGAGGAGAAAGAGAGAGAGAGAGAGAAGATGAGAGGAAGAAATAATGTGAGGCTGTAAGAGAGACGAGGGGTAATGGGAGAAGGAAGAGAAGAGAGTGGCGTGGGATTCGACGCGGAATATTCCGTACGGTGCGTTGTGCGTGAGACCGTAAGGTATTACGGATCGTTATAATGACGTCGTCGATATATCGATGCTCCTTATAGGCCAATGAAATTAGTGAGGTTTTTCAGTAGCTTCAAGTCTCACGGTTTACGAGGGGTGTCGCGACGCTTAGAAATATTCCATTGTCCCCCATTACGTGCGTTTCAGCGTCCCGGGAAACGACATTGGCGGAGGGTAAAAATTTTACGAGGAAAAAGTAACGCAAAACTGTCCATAAAGCACGCGGCTCTAATTTCAGTCGGCACCGTGACTTCTTTGCTTGTGAGAAACACCATCGGCCAGCGCCATCTCTCGGCATCGTCCTGAATTCACGACTTATGTCTCCGATCTTTTGCTTCCACGAGACTCGTTGCCACCGCAGCGGCTATACGGTTCGTTGTTGCGGCTCACGGGGTCGTTGCAGTTGGCGTTCGAAGTCTAAGACGCGTTTTCACCGCTGAGACATTAATTTTCAAGTATACCGTCACAGCGACAGTAATCGTAAAAGGAACGGTTACGCTCACTTGTTTTCAGTGCCTTTTATTACCGTACTCTGAAATGTCACTTTCGATTAACGTTTTTCCTTCTCTTTTTTAGCCGTCGCATTACCGCGCTGTCGAAAATCCATCTTAGCCGCGTTATGTCAAATCTCACTCCGGCCAGACCGCCGAAAGAACGAGGCGTCAAAATAAAAACCATCCTGACGCGTCCCCAGCCTCCCTGCCATAATCGTAGTAGCGTGTAACGTTATTAATACCTTGAAAATAAAACGGGCAACCTTTTATCCATTTCGATGCCCGGCAGGGCTATTTTTAAACTAATTTACGAGTGAGCCTTGGCGTAGTCGGATATAAATATAATGAGCGGATATTCGCGAGTTCGTGCACGGACTGTGAGTCTGTATATTAATATATGCGTCCGAGTCCACCCGTTCGTATATGTGTGACTATGTTCAAGTGTACTGCACCTGGCGTTGCTCGTCAATCTCTCTCTCTCTCTCTCTCTCGCTCACCGAACTCTCATGGTGCACACGCAACCTGCACATGTTCCTCCGGTATACATGCTATACATACATTCATAAAAACGTTTCATACGTGTCACGCATAGGCACGCAGACGAACCACCACTACCACCTCCACAAAGTATTCCAAGTAATTATTAACCCTCCTGTGACTCACTGGGTTGAGGACCTTTATGATCCACGCTAATAGCTTCGAGTCCGAGGAGGAGAATACCGCATCACCGCCTCCTCTCGAGCTACGTACAAGTAAAATTCTTTTTCTGTTTAACCGCCATATTGCAATCAGTCAAAAGCAACTAACCTCTTCGGCAAGTCTGTCGGCATTACGATACAGGCTTTAAATCAAACGGTCGCGTTCGTCGTCTCCGCCGAGGCATAACCTAAACGGCTTCGAAGAAACGTATGGCCAATTTGAAGAGACCCGAGCGGCAAGAAAAGAATAAAACATTTAAAAACATTGGGATATACCTCGCCCACGATACTTTCTACGGAACTTCACACTTTAAATTCTTCCATTCCCGCAGAAGCCACGCCGAGGGCCAATTTCGTAGCACGTAACAGTTTGTCAAAGCCTGGATTACATCACTCTCATAACGCCGTTCCCTTTCTCCAATTTCTCTGCCGAGTTCCAGCCGTCAAATGAACACATCGTCGTAGTAAAATGAACGCCCGTCACTACCACCATCATTGTCTTCGTCGTCGTCAACATAGACCAGCATTCTATACTCCTCGTAAGCTTCACAATCTCCGCAGGCCGGATTTACTGTTACTTTAGCCCACGCGCACGCACGGGTTTTACAAAGAGGCAGAGTCTCCTCGTGTACGGCGGCGGCCATGTTGGTTGTCGTCGTTCGTAGTTGTCTATTCCGACACTGGCGACGCCACGGGAAAAACTCGTCGCGCTAATAGACGTACATTCTCCTACGCATGCTATATAAAATTCGTATACGAGTGTTCCGTACGTAGAGACACGCGCTCGTTGATGGATATGTGCCACGTGAACCGCATAATGAACAGTGATTATTGTCTGCACACCGCCCACTCACGCTCAAGCGCACTCCTAATAGGATAGAATGGTAACGTAATGACCCCGACGCAAAAGTGCTTCTCGCTATTTACGGAACGGGAACCTTTTCCGAGTCCCGAGAGTCCTCGACGAGGAACAGCATAATACCGTTATTTTTATCCCCTTTCTTTCTTTCACGAGCGAATATTTTTACTCGTCTACTTGGTTTTTTGTCACGCAAATTTTGACAGTTATATATATGTATATGTAAACACAAGACCATACACCGACCGATGTTGAATGTTTCTGAGATAAAAAAAAATTCCCCAAACGCGTTCTTCGAGAAAATGAAAGGGACTGATAATTTCCATAAATAAACAAGGTGAGGCAAGCATCGAGGTATGTAGATCACGCACGTACGTATTTCTCACCTGGAAAATGATTGTCATGTAATTTGGATAATTTGTTTTTTTTCCCTTCCTAGGATTTACGTTTCCCTTCTTAGACGAGGGTCGCCCTCGAAGGCAGCAAAGCGTCACGACGCAGTGCAAGAGCGTTACTTTAAATGGAGGACGGAAAAGAAGCAGTGACCTTGTGCCCGAATGCCAGTTTCTGTTTCCACGGTGGCGATTACCTCGTCGAGTGGCTTGCATAAGCGTTAAATCGCGGTCGTTAGAGCGAACCAGAGTACTAGAAGCCAGTAGCGCGTAATTGGACGTATTTGGAGCAGAATAACAGTGAGTGCGCGAGGTTCGCCATCTTCTGGAAGAGGATCCATGCACGGTACAGACTATAGTAAACACGTACCGTATATATGGGCATGATCAGTGAGCGTATAGATTCCCCTTGGAGAAACCACAATGACCTAAAGAACTATAACGGTTACAGTATACACATAATAACTAAATAGACGAAAGATTTCCTGAGAACCGATCATGAATCCTCCCGTAGGATCATTTACAACCTACTCGTAAACTAAGCAGGTGGCAATTTACGAGGTAGAATTAAAGCATGGGACGGCGGCGATACAATGTTTCTTTCGTGTTACGGTATCCCTCGGTTGAGGCTAAGAAGAGAACAGAGTGCCTTCCGTAGTAACGAGAAGGTTGCGTGACGAACGAAGTATAACGTCGTACTATAAAACAAGCTCGTCTCCGACCTTTAATCGGAAGCGGGACGTCTGCCGTAGCGGACTGGTGGTATCGATCGAGCGATACCAAAAATAGAGATAAAGGAGAAGAAGTGGAAGTGGCAGAACAAGAAGGGGAAAAAAATTATTTCTATAGAAGGTAGCGTTGTGCCACCTTGGGTTAGCAGTGGAATGGATAGAGGGAAACCGGAGAAGCGGTACAGACCAGCCGCGTGATGGAACTGGTTGGTGGGATGAAAGAGGACCGAGTGAGAGAAGAAAGAGAGGAAGAAAAGAAAAAGGGAAGTCTTGACAGGAAGAAAAAAGAACGTACGGATGAGGGAGGATCGAGGGAGGGAGATTCGGTTAATCACGGGCATCGAAACCCGTCTGGAACGCAGCGGGCCCGCATGCTGCTTATTAAGGAACCTTTTTAGTTTTTTTTTTTTTTTTTCCATTTGTACCACCAAGCGATTCGACCTGCCTACTACGTATAATGCAGAGATCGACCTTGAAAAAGCACAGCAACACGTGTTCGTCGTTCTCCGGTCGTCCGCTTGAACTTTAAGTTAATTGACAAGAGCCGCAACTAGTTACTGGAGATAACGCGAATAGCGATTCAAATATGTATAGTGCGATGATTACGCTCGTGATAAAAAGACGAGTGAATGACTTTAGATAATTGTGAAATATTATCGCGATGACATTTAATTACTTTTCGAGCGACGTTAACGAAATAGAAATTCACTTCTGAATGTGTCTGACGTAAACAGGAGCGACTGTTTCATAGAAATAAGTTAGATTATGTTCGGCGAACATGATGGCGGTAGTCGTTATCGGAAGTCGACGGTGACCTTTCACGTTTAGGCTTCGACTTTCTATCCCCTTGAGCTAGTCTTCTAATAACATCGACCCCTGATATGCGTCGTCCTTGACTATTATGCTCATGAAACTTCCTGTGATTTTCTTTCGACTGTTTTACCTTCTGTCGGTTTCTTTACTCGATCTTAATCCTTTTACGCAACTAACAGTCCCTTTTTTTTTCTAGGGGAAGATATAATTTTTTTTTCTTTCTCCTCGATGCTCACCGTCTCTGCTTTTCTACCCTTTGGTTGGCTCTTTGGGTCAGCCCATCCTGTGGCTGTTCCAGAGAGTGGAATTCCAACCCGAAATTACCCATGGTCCCTTGGTACATTGGCCCTAGGGAAATTCTAAGGAATTCTGTACAGTCTAGGAACTGGCATCGATAATGGGAGAAAACCTACCGATCTTACCTGGGGAATTTCGCTGGAGGCGTTTACGTTGCGACACTGCGCCGATTCTTTCGATTCCCTCGTCCTCATCCTCCTCCGCGAACTTGAGTTTATTTATAGAGGAAACGACGAGTTTCGGGTCGTTGCTTCGCAACGTCAGAATGTGACGGCTTGATTGCTTAGGCAAAGCTCGTCTATCGCGACCAATAATCGGACGGAAGTTAGGAGTGACTCGCACAGCTGGCGCCCGGAAGTAGATCCATTCAGATCGTCACGACACTACTACTACGTTATATAATCCAAGAAGACACGCATAGCTTCTTATTCTCACCGGCACAAGGTACCCGTAGATGTGTGTACGAGTATAGCCAGCACCAGGTAGTCACGCGAGGTCGAACAACAAAGAGGGGTTAACGGTACAGGATGATGCTTCTTGATACTTTATCGAAACATATCAATGACTAAGGCCTAGACCTCGGTAACCTAGATTTACGAAAATTCCATGACGTGGGTTTGAGCGTAGGTGGAGGAGATTGAGATTTAATATGAATTCAATTGAGAATTGGTACTTACCGGAGCATCCTATCGTGACGGTCCCTTTCGAGCATCTCCTCGGGACTAGGCTGCGCCGGGGCCAGCAGAGCATGAGGAAGTGGCGGATACCTTGGCGGTCTCCAAAGCATCTCTGAGGCAACTGTTGGATGATGATGGGACGGAGGTGCTGGACTCTGGTAGCCTACGGAGGTTGTGCTGGAGGAGCTGGCCGCCGCGGGTGGGCCCTGGGGATGGGCCATCAGGAGCGAAGTGTGCTGGACGCTCTGCACGTGCCAGACACGCGCCGGGGTCGCCGCCGCTGGAGTCTCCTCGGCGCTGAGGGCAGAGCTCCGGCTTCCGCTTCTCTCGTCACCGGAACCGGCGCTCCTCAGGGAGCTTACCCCGCTGTCGGAACCGCTGTCCCCGTAGGCGGCACCGCGAATTCCAGCCGTCGGCACGCCGCCCAATACGCTACCCGGAACACCACCAGCCCCTGCTTCCACCTCCATGAGGCCGGCTTCATCGCCGCCCCGAGATGGATGGGACTGTTGTTGTACTTCTATCAGGCCAGCGTTGTTGAGCTGATGATGGTGATGATGATGGGGACTGCTGGTCACCTGGTGGTGATGCTGCTGCTGCTGTTGTTGTTGATGCTGCTGTTGTTGATGCTGCTGCTGCTGCTGCTGCTGCTGTGCTTCCCTTAGCGAGGAGCCTTGATGCTGCGACTGAATTACGGGACTCCCGGCACTCGAATAATGATGATGATGGTACTGCAGTGGATGCTGCTGGTTATGATGGTGATGGTGTCCCGGTGCCGGCGGTGGCTTATTCAATCTCTCTGCGAGAATTACGGGACTCTCGTTGTGACGATTACGCTCCTGCTCCTCCAGGAGCAGGCTCTGCCTCCCAGGGCCACTACTCAGCGGACTCAACCTCTCCAGCACGGAGCCGTCCTGACTGCTCGACTCCAGTAATTCGACCACCGACTCTACGCTGCCGGCGCGAACACCTCCACTTGCACTACCGACACTGTCCTCTTCCGGTTCCGTACCTTCCGTCAGGATCGTCACCTCGTTGCTTCTTACGCTAGACAGAGACACTTTTCTATCCTCCACAAGAAGGTCGGTGACCTCGGGAACGTTATCTCTACTCGAAAGAACTTTTACAGGCACCTCCCTGCTCTTCTGCACGACCTCCTCCGAAACAGATTCCTCCTGACTGTGCGTCTCCTCGGACTTCGCTTTAACCGGATCCCGGGACGATTCGTTTGAACCTCCAGGATCGACCTTGTTAGGAGGTGGTGGTTCTGGCTCCCTGTCACGTTCCCTGGACTCGCTCTCCTCGTCCTCCTCAGGCTCGTCCTTTGGTGTATCCTCAGGATCTACATTACTCGCAGTCACCTCCTCATCGACAGCTTCCTCGACCTCGTTCCCCCTACTCTTTCTTTCAGCTCTTGTCTTCCTGTGACCGGTGGTCTTGAGTCTCTTTATCAACGGATCACAATCCTCTTCCTCCTCTTCGTCCTCCTCCTCGGATCGGCTCTCAAGACGTTCCTCCTTATCGGACTTCTCACCAGGTTGATCCTCCTGCTCGGAATCCTCCCTGATGCTCCTCGAGCTTTCCTTGACTTCGTTTACCGGCCTGGGTCGTCTCCTAACGGTCCTCTGCGGAAGGCTCTCCACAGGACTCTTGACGACCCCACGACGTCGAAGCTTAGATGCACTTCCCGAAGCGTTATTCGCTTCCTCGAGGACAGCCCTGGCAGTACGATTACCCGGTCTCCCACTAGGCGGACCCTTGTTCTCTCGGTCCTCTTGTCTAGCCGATACCGCAGCCTCCGATTCCCTTTCCGATCTCTCGCTCCTCTCCCTACTGGCGCCGTCGCTCACTTGACGTCTTCTGTTGTTGCGCGCACCACTCTTCTCTGAAAAATTCAGAAACAAAGAGAGATCCCACGTTTACTAAAATCTCAGCAACCTCATTGAACGAGATACAGGGCTTTCGAAAGTTTCATCCGTCCACTATAGTAACGATTAGCACGAGGAGCAGCCGACCAGCTGCCAGGAACAGTGGCAATGGCGTCGGCATATATCCAAGAGGATTATGAACCTGGTTTAAGGGACTAATCCCTTTGATGCCCGCAGCCAGTGAATCACACGGGACGCCATGCACGTTAATGCAACGACACATGCGGGTCAATACACACGAGCTGCACTTCGACCTGCTAGTTTTACGACTTCATCCTCGGTCTCCCTAATCATTTGCCTTTTGCGCATTCCATACGGAAAATCCTCTAGGAGGGCTTCCACTGGGGGGGCAATGGAACTGGATTCCACTTGGCATGGGGTCACGTCGTCATCTACGTCCTGACGGTCCTTCACCGGGAAACCCAGGGGGAGGTCAGAACTACCAGAGAGGGATTCGAGGACCGGGGGTACCTCTACAATCTCCATAGGGAACAATATGGCTAACTCGGCATATAGGCCCTGCATGTGCACGGAAACTATTTACCATACAGTATACGTACGAGAGAGAGAAAGAGAGAGTTGGAGAGAGAGTACCTCCATGAGTGAGAGAGGCTGAAGAGAGACTATAGAGGATTTATTGCTCAGAATTTACTGTTATTACCCAAAGGGAGAGTCGAGTATCTTCTCCCTCTCTACAGCTTGATGCACATGCACTTCTCTCCCTCTCTATCTCTCTCTCATTGCAATACCGGTGCATCATACATGCATACAGGATGAATACCAGTACGTATGGATTTGGTAGTCGGGTCGATACGAATTTACGAAAGTCCGTTATGTAATATGTAATTGAAACTTATAATTGAGAGACCCGACCTCCCCTACCGGCCCCTGCTCATCTGCTCAACCCATAACCTTGTAATGGTAACTTGCCAAAATTGTTTCGCAGTCATGAAAAATTATTGGGAACGATATATAGGTATCTTAAATACGGGCAGCATGGCAGGACTCGTTAGGGATTGAGGAAATTACGGTTAAACTTTCTGCATATATCGTACGGGTTACTTCCGGAAAATATTGGCACGACAACATAAGTAAATTTATCGTCCCGGAATTTATGAAATACCGTGAAATAATTTGGAATATACTGTACCACGAGAACGATTGAAATTTGGCAGTAACAGGAAAACTTCCATGAAATTCAATTTCGCACGTATTTTACTGATTGCACGATTTTTTTTATCGTACATTTTAATAGATATGACAAAATTGGTGTACGTTAATATCCGCACTCTACCGTTATCGTAATCGTTATCAGGGGACATTTAAATAATTAAATACGTTATCCTATCCAGGGCGATAACCGAGGGACAAGGGTTTATCGTGATTTCTCACCTTTCACCCCTTATAGGCATTTTACACAAATTGTTCCCTTCATCCAAAACTAATATTACCTTTGACGCGCAGGGTCGCCAAGGATCGCTACGCTTAATGAATAACCCTTTTAGAATCAAAATTAATCTCGATCATCTCCTTCGTGACCCTTTTTGGAATTTCTCACAAACGAGAAAGCCTACTCGCTATAACCCTGAGACAGTAAATGCACAAGTTTGAAGTATTTTTTTTTTTTTTTTTAATTAAAAATAGACCCATTTTTCAGAACCCATAAGAATTCCAGATAAATTAAATAATTCCGTAAAGCGCCTGCATTATCTACGGTCGTCCGAGACGCGCCCCATATTTCACGTTTCCAAAGGCGGAATTTCGCCGTCGACACGGTTCGCCTTAATTGACGCTTATCTGTGAGACTGGAGGTCGTTAACCGAGGCAGAAATACCTGGCTTGTGAACGGGCCTTAATGCGGTTACGTTCGTAACGACTTTCACCCACTTAACCTCGCTTCTAAATATACATACATATATATAACAACAGGACGACAATCACATGCCAATTTTTGTCCATTAACTTATTTAATTATTTTTTCCATCTTCTAACGAAGAAAATTATGGGGGCGCCTGTACTATTCCTAAGGGTGGCTTTCAGAAAGAGGGGGGGGGGTGTCCTTTTACGTAACACTGACAACCCCCGCTTGTCAATGCCGCTGAGGACGTCGATTATACCCTCTGAACCAATAAAGAAAAGGAGCCTTTAAATGCTACGATGAAAACTACCCTAAACCTGAACCCTTACCTAGACTCAACCCCTGTGTCCGCTATTTCTTTGTCCGGGGCACATAAATGTAACGGGACGGTAGATATCAACTGCTACTACTACGGCCGCTGCTGACCTCACCCCATATCCGGGGGGGGGGGGAATTAAATAGGGGTGCCGTTCTTGGCATTTAAACCCTTTGTTAATCCCTACCCCTCTGTCGCAACAATCCTCGACAGTCTACTGGCCCGTACCAACCCTCGGTATTCACCCCCCTACTTTATCACGTTCCACCCCTGTGACATACATTACAGCGGTACCATTAACGCAGACAGGGCTGAGGGTGCACCCGGTAGACTACCATATCATAATTTTCGGCGACATTCTAATGCGAATGCGTCTTGTTGTCTAGGTTAGATGCCACGGGGTTAGGTTAGGTTAAATGCAAGTCAACTACCTTCAGAGGGATGTTACGTAACGGAGAGTTCAATTTTTTTTTTTAAAGTTTTTTCATGACAGTTAAAGTATCCAGTTTCAATACGGAAATACGTATTCGTAATAATGAATTAGACAGTGAATTTACAGTGATGTTCGTAATCGCGACACGGAGATATTGAATTTTGTGTCATTAAGGTAAACGGATACAGTGAATAATTTCGGAGTTAAGGGGGACAGCTGTTCCGCCTGTTGAATTAAATTTTCATTAATTCAATCTCGGTTGTAATCGTCAACCGTGTCCGCTATTTTATTCCCAACGTGATTTCTCATCCGAGGAAAACGTTTAGTGGCTTTTGTGAATTCCAAGGATTTTCTGAAGTTGAAGAAAAAAGAAAAAAAAAAAAGTAGAAAAGAAATAAAATAAGACACGACCGGAACGAATTCTCCGACGGATATAACGGCGTTCGGCTATTCTCGTCGTGAAATTGTTTATCGTGGGTGGCCTGGTAAGATCCTGCCGGGTTTGTAGACGTCGACAGGCGTCTCGACGCTTATCCACACGAGCCCCGGTACATGGTCCGTTACGCCAGTGTGCGCCGCCATATTGTATTCCGGACTCGTGGGCGAGGAGCAGGCATTCGTGCTCTCAGGATAGTTAAGTGGTTAAAAAAAAATAAAGATAAAAATCGATCCTGGTCCAGTTTCCCTCAAAATCAAGATTAAATTCGGATCAGTTATTTGAGATTAAATCATCTTAAGCGGTGATAAAAAAAAAGTAATTTCACTGATAACCCATAAAATCCTGTCTGCTACACGATAATCAAACGCCAGATACGCGTGTATACGTGGAATGTATGAGATAAAGTTATCTCGAAGATTAATTGTTCAGCAGCTTCCGTATATCTGAATAATGGCAGTGACTCTATGGATATAGGTTAACGCGAGTCGAGCAATTAGGGTAATTAATTAATTGCACTTAACGGGAAGAGGCAGATTACCTGGATCGGCTAAACCCGTCTCAACTGTCTAACGGGTGTCTCTAAAAATTTAACTGACATCTGCTTTATCTCGCGTTCGATTGAACAGTTGTATTTTTGTAACGCAGTCCACCCAGCAGGCACCTGCTCTCTATCCAATTACAGTGCACCGATATAGTCGTATCAATTTATTCATCATCCACCTATACACTCTTATCGATCCGAAGTAACTTTATCGTATTATCGATAAAATATAAATTTTATCGCATCCGCGATAACACGTAATCCACACCGCGGTGGTGTTTCGAATAAAAAAAAATTACCGCAACTCATACCACCCTAGCAAAAATTCAACCTTCCTCGATTTTATCACCCTGATTCAAAATGGCGGTTACGTCACGAGATAATCCAGCCATTAAAGGCGAACGGACGCACGAAATATTTTACTGGGCTACAGACAAGAGGAATAGTAGAAAAAAAAGGTCCCCAACCACCTACAAGGAACTTTCTGTAATGGGAACCTTTTTTTTACTACACACACCGAAACACAAACGGCCCCGGAAAGACAGTAGAAACCTAACCCAACCCTCTGGCACCCACATCCATCAAAGAAACAGCGACCCCGTTGTCTTATTGGTCCAGACCGAAACTTTAGCGACCTGAAAAATATCCTCAAGGTCTCCCAGAATTCTATATCGATTTATACACGAGTTACTGTATATAATTTTTTTTTAACTTCACTACCCCATAACGGGGTACCCCACAAGAGCTATACTAACAGATCAGTCAGAAAGGATCTAGGCAGAGATATGTATCCTAGCTAAGTAACATAAAGTGACACCCACGGCTGTAAAGCTACCGTAGTAGCGTTTCGTCTCTCCCACGTCTATTTTTATTGCCGGCTATTTATAACGGGCAAGTTTTGCCAGCGAGCCGCGGAAAATTTACCCGCGTCGCGTTTGTTGATAAACTTATTTCTGATGAACACGCGAGAGAAGAAGCACGCTGGGCGAGATAGGGAAACGACGGGTTCTCTGTAGATATATGTTATATAAAAATATATATATATATATATATATATACTGGAGCTTGGGAGCAGCGAACGAGAGAAATACGAACGATATGTACAGGGGGTCAAAATAAAGCTCGACTTTGGCCCGACGCCAGACTTTCTCAGACTTTAAGGCCCCGTGCCAAGCTTACCGGTCTAGCCTCGTATCTGTGCTTCCTCAGTCGAGGCGAATTTGCTCTATTGGCATATCGCACATCACAGACGCCATTACCAAGCACTGATCCTATCACACGTACGAATTAACCAAAGGAACAGATTTACCCATACGATCCTACGGCGTTAATAATATTTTCACTAAACTTACGACCCGGTAGGAATAAGCAGGTCTAACAGTGGACTCGTTGATTACAGCAGTTTCGGATAACATATGTATAGACTTTTAGACACGAGCGTCGACCGTGCGTAGCGAAGAGGAATAGTTTTCTGAATTCGTATAAAAAAATTCAAATTTTATTCAAAACGTCAAGATGGGGAAGAGGGGGGGGGGGGATTACGATCGAAGGTCGTATATCCAAAATGGCGGACGATTAAATTTCTTTAAAATCAACAACGAGTTCTTACGATTTGGTAACTGTTGCGGGGAGTAAAGGGGAGGTCAATCGATTTATATCAAATCGACCGATTTCTTATTTCATTCTCGTCACACGTCCTTTACTTGGAATCGATAGCGTTCTTGTTAAAACAGACACACGGGGTATGTAGACTGGGAAGAAGATTGAGACTCGACGAGAGCGTTTACACGTTAAATACATACAGAGAGAATATAGGTATACTTGCGGGCTGAGAATTTCAAGCGTTAGAAAATCCTATTAGCTATGGTCTATGTATACCTATATAGGTACGTCCTATCTAGACACGTTCTTCGGCTGCTACACATATCGGGGAGCCACTTTACAACGTCGGCTCGCTAGAATTCTTGCAGACTTTTACTGCAGGTAGAGAATGGGGCCAGTGAGGCCTTGGGTTCTTCAAGTGGCTCCCTATCCTTATGCCACCATAAAGATACAATGGCAAGACCCAGCTGTGCCCCGGGGGCTTTCGGCGGTGCACGGATCCCCGCCGTGGCTACGTGAGCTTAGACGCCAGTCAGGCCTCGTCGAGGAAAGTGGAAGAGAAAGAAAGAAACGAAGTCGTAAACTTCGTTCCGCGCATGCGCAAGAACGAGTAACAGAGAAAAGAGCGAAGTAAGAAGAAATATTAGAAACGTATGAGAACCATGTGACGAGTTCTTGAGATTTTTCGTTATTGCCACGACCTTCGACTCGACCTACCGAGAACAGGGACGGAGGGGAAGAAGAAAAAAAAGAAAATTCAAAACTCGAGGTCGTCGTATGCTTCGAATTAGATATTCGATCCGAACCTGTATCGACCTTACGTGCTCCTCTATTCGTGACCATTTACTCGTGACCACATATATACGTGACCAAGATTAGAGATTAAAAGTACGCGGATGGGGTTTACCCAATAGGTTTGATAATAGGTGAACCTAACTATATGCATAAGTCGACGTGTATATGTCGCATACGTGAATATCGTGATAAACGAAAGCGAGCAGAAATATATATATGTATATACAAAATAATAGGTTTTCGCTTATATAACCGTATTGTATAGTAACGGGAAAGCACTCGTACGTGTATTAATAATTTAATTGATAAAATCGAAGGACACCCTATACATCGCCTAGAATTTAATCCGTGTATCGCAGCCGTCGGATGCAGCTTTATCGCTCGTAAACATACACTGTAATTATCGTCCTCGGCCATCTTGGCCGGCGGACACGTCACATCCGGTCACTGACCATTCAATCGTTGCCTAGGCACCGTCTCTGCTCGTGGATGCGGTGACGCATAATAAATCATCCCCATGCCGACGACGACGTCGCGACGCACATACATATATACGCACGTAGATTATTCACAGACGAGTGTCGACGTCCAGAGACGACTTCGTGCCAGAGAAACAAAATGCGAATAAATGCAGGACGATTTTCGTGAATGTGGGTCAGCATTTTTAACCCCCCCCTCGCTCTCCGGCCCCAGGACGGACCCACGGCTGTGCTAAGGCGCGATAGCAAATTCGTATTAAATATTTATCCGGCAGTTTGGTCATACTTTATTCATGACGCATAATCCGTAGAATGCAACTCTTTGATCTCCTCTTTTGCTGGTTGAAACGGCCAGAGGTCACCGAGAGGTCAATTTCAGAACGCCACACCCAAAAAGTCACGTGACGATACCGTGGTGAATTCTTGATAAAAAAAAAAAAAAAATTACATCCACCCCTGGGATCTTTCGTAAATCCTCGTTACCAGACGGAGAATCGAACGACCTCAAAACCAGTTCGATGAATTCTCCTTAGACTGCTCACGGCAATTAATAGCGTATTACCGTCCTAGCGTGTTAACGAGCGATAACTCCCGGTTCAAACGTAACCTATCTAACTTCCGGCCCCGAGTAGTCCCGACCTTGCGTAACCTCGAGACTAAAAGAGAGAAAAAAGTATACGTACAGTCATTCTAAAACGAAACCCATAACCGACCGCAACACTCTCTACGCCGCTCGTCCCATAAGAATCGCTTTCCTCTCGTTAGCCTCCCTTTTACTTGTTGCCGATTAGCCAGACCCGACGAACGGACCAAATCGACGTCGGTTTCCATGCCGGCCGAATAAACGAGCAATTCGTTCATTGATCAGAAGGTGCAACCAACTCTGGCACCAAGGGCTATATAATACCGGGATTGCAAACGCCGTCGGCCATTAATGGCTTTGGGTTTATGGCGAAGAGGTAAAGAGGGGAGGGGATCCGTGCGATATATATATATATATGTACGTAAATGCACTATATATATATATGGTATATAGAGGAGACCAGGAGCTGACGGCGGATAGGAAGGCCGTAAACGCGGAAATGAGCCTAGCACGTGACCGAGATTTCCAGGGGGTGTGGTAACCGGGCAACCAGGTACTACCTTGGTGCTGGATAACTCCGTGACCCGACCAGACGTACAGAAATTTCACTAAGGAATTTACTGGTGATCGAGTGTATATATATATGTATATATGTGTATATATATATATATATCCGAAGAAGTGTATATACGGTACACGAGATACTCTCGTAACGTGATCACGGTGTCCGATTAGTTTGAGAATTTTAGTCAAACCATATGTCGCCTTTATATACCTGTTATATATTTTTAAGTTGGTCATACTAATGGATACATATGTATGTATGATAATACGGACGGCGTCTCTAGTGTGCTGCTCTTGATGGGGTTCACGATGCTGTCACGTGTCACCGAACTCCCATGCCCTGTGTCCCCGTCGAATTTATTGTATCTGAAGATGACGTCACGCGCAATTGACCCCCAGACTCTCGTACGAGCACAGTGTCATTCGATTGTCGTGTCTTCCGTATCTCTTTCGATGCTCCGACATTTGGAGTGTGCACCAAGTGTATGTATCGACTCGGGAGACTTCGCGTATGCCGCTACATATGGTCGAGGACCGATGTCAGAGTTGACTCGATAATTATTCGATTTGATAAGAAACGGAAGGGGGAGGGAGAGAAGAGGCTACTAAAATGACGTAACGAGCGTATCCAATTGGCGTATGTACCAATGATTTATGGTGTATCAAGAACGATTATTATTACTCTGTCAATATATATGTATAGCGATACGAAATATTTGACGTCAGATAAGATTACGGCTGATAACGGCTGCGGACGATAGACTTAAGGAGCGGAAGACTTTTGATTTTTTTTTTTTGATCTCCCAGTGACCCCAATGATCCCGCGTACTACGGAGGGAACCGTATGAGTCATTCTCCTTTCATCTAGGTAGGCGAAGAAGCAGTCAAGCAAAACCTAGCGGGTACCTGAAGATTATGCACTCGGTAAGCGAGTCATGTCGTCGAGGTAGCCAAACGGGATGCCGTCCACGTAGCCGCAGCCCACAGCCGGTTCACGGCTCGCCAACCCACAGGCTGCGGCCCACGAACCGGCCTCGCCTCGCTATGCACTGGGAAGCGAAAGGGGACGGCAGGACGGGAGGAGAAATGCAAGAAGAACGAATTGCGGTTGGCGAACAGAAGAGTGCACGGACGTAGGAGAGGTTCTCTTCTTAGCCTTGGTATAGACCTGGTCTTCTTCTTGTCTCGCAGACCGACTCCGGTCGCTCTTGTTCATAACCTGCCATATGGCGACGACATGCGGCAATTCCAAGGTGCAACGGCAGCTCGCGTGAGCTGCTCCCTTGGATTTCCGGCATGGATGGAAGCGCGCGCTCGTTAGAGACTCGCCTTGCGGCAGGAACGACTGAGAAGCGGACAGCTCGGAGTTGAGACTGTCGGGATGAAGATCTTGGAAAGGCCACCTTGGAACTTGCTGATTCCACTTGGACGGTTAGATGAAGCATCTAGGTGCCGGATGAAACGTCTTGGGTTAGTGACACGGGAGAGACTAGTGGGTCAGACGAGGCGCACCCTTCGGTATGTATATGTATACCTTCTCGAGAGAAGATAGATAGTGCATAGTCATCTTTAGACTCGGAGTCACTGTATAGGGTCACTGGGACTTTACCACTGTGCTCCATACTGGCTATGTGAGGAGGATGAGGTATCCATGTGTGTGGGTTTATATCGCGGAGGGACTATCAAACAGGGGCGGAGACCATCCCTCGTGTATCCCCATAATTCTCCGGGCGATCGTGGGTGTAGCTACGTGTAGTCTCGAGTTAAGGGGATCGCACACAGAGAATACCCGGGGCCACGTTCGCGTGGTGCAGCTCTGACGATCCTTAGTTCAGATATGCAACTGTGGGTCCCCCCCTCGACCTCCCTGGCTGGGAGAATCGGAATGAGGAGCATAGAGAGAGAGAGAGAGAGCGAGAGGGGAAGAGATTGGCTACGGTCATGAAAACTGTGTAACAAGGAAGGACAGAGAAACAGTCTGCTCCGATGCATTGCAGGGTATAGAGACATGGACCGGAGTAGGGAGACTGAGCTGGTAGAACGTCCTCGTCTTCTCTTTCTCTGTGGACCAAGTACTGCTAGTACCATAGACCGGTATCAACTCTATCAGCAGATCGACTGGGGACGTCGTGGTAGATGCTGAGCGAGAGGGACAGAGACGGAGAACAAGCAGAAAGAGGAAGAGTGGTATAAAGGCTGAAGATCAGAAAAGAAAAGGAAAAGGAGGATGACGGCAAAACGGAGGAGAACCCGCTGAACCGGTTTGACGAACCCCATCCGACTGGTTTCATTAAACCCGATTGCAGCCTCCGCGCCACGTCCGCCACCTTCTCATCTCCCTCATCGAGCAGCGACGTACGCACGAGTGCCGCTGAAAAGCTGCTCTGCGTGTATCCCGTCGGTTCCCGAAGGTGATGTACGTGAGTTACGGGGGGGAGGGAGGGAGGGGGGAGGAATTAACTCGCGCAAGGTGCAAAAGGAAAGCGGAATCCGTAAGCGGATAATTACGGCAGTCCCGTAACCCATCGGAATGGTCGGGTTCTTTACGTTCACGACATTACCTGGTCTTAACTTTCTTTGCCTATAGGAGTCATCATCGCCTCGTTAGTCCTGGTCCTTCCTTGTTTCTCTTTCTACCTATATCTCCCTGCCTGCTAGATTTCCTTTTTGCCTATTAATTTTCTAAGATCGCTTCGGTGCCACTTTTATCTCTCTCTCTCTCTTTCGTCTACTACCTGAAGTTGCACCTTAACGAGCTTCGAGATTCTACCGAGCGTGGGATTCACATCGGTGCGAATCAATACAAGCCTAAAGGAATTACAGGTAACGAGTTTACGCGACCACTGGGATTATTATAACGACATCTTTTTTTTTTCTCTTTTGGAAATACCACTTCGGTATTAATTTGTACGGAGAATTTCTTAAACCAGATAATTTACTGCACACTGACTATCGGCTGCGTACGCATGTTTGGACGACGGCCAGACGTCGCGAGATTAATAATTTATCACTATCGTGTAAAGCATGAAGAGTTGGACCAGCTGCTTTTGCTCTCCCTTCTATCTAGCGTCGTGTTATTTCCCTTTGACTATACACCGAAGCCCTGACACATGCTGTCATTCGATCACTGACAACGCACCGTCACACACTGACACTACCCTCTCCATTGTCAGGGACTCTGACCGTTGATTGCCCGGAGAATTTCCGTCCGGTTCTAATAGGGTGCCTGTATGCCTGCTATCAGTGTCACTGATAACGAGTCATACACGCAGACATAAAAAAACTATTATTTTTATCATACGTTATTAATGTTAACGGATTGATAACAGTTACAAATCCATTGGAAATTAGCTCTGCACGTATTCCCATTGCTCTAACGCTAAATCACGCTACGCGACTCAAAATTTGCTCGTTGGGACTGTACTTAAAGTCTCGTCAACAAGTATACAGCAGAGTGTACAGTCGAAACTGTAACTAGCCAAAGCATAAGAAAGAACGTTATTAACTTTTTACTGGGACTATATCACTTTTTTTTTTAATATACCGTCTACCCGATTACCGAAGATGCCAATTTTTAATTCATTCTATTCATTTAATTCTTCTGGTATCTTTTTATAGCATCTGCCGGGTCGTACGTTAAATGAGATGACACGTGGACACAGCATCCCTCAGGATCCTAAGACTGGACTACACACGATACGCAACCGTGATAAAGGCGAGCGCGCAACGTCCTCGATGATGGACAAGGGAACGATAATATTGCGCTGTCAAAAATAATTAGATTCCCGTTTACCACGCGTGAAAGAGTCGGTTATCGCGTTTCGTAGCGATAACCGCGTTCTTATCACAGCCGGCTTTCCGGAGCAGAGAAGAAAGAAAAAATAACAGAAACCACCATAACCTCAATGGTAGCTTTACACTTTTTTTTACACGAACGTGGACTTATTCTAAAAAAAATTTACGCACACACTGTCTGCGTATTTTTTTCTTTCTTTTCTGTATCTTCCTCTTTTTCATTCCCCATTGCCATCTGTTCTGCTGCGTGCAGCACGTACATACGTAGCCATAGATAACAATACCTGGAATGCCTATCGAAGTCGCGTGCGATAATTTGCCAGGTGTGTTTCTGTCGACGGTCACGTTAACCCGAATGACACTTGACCTTTTCTCCCGACGTTTCTTACCTGCAATAGAGAATACAAAAGAAATTAGGAGAAGAAAGAAAATTTATCACCGCAACCTATCGCTTATTTATTTTTAACTTTGACCCGGCAATATACGAAAATCCATGTTATCGATCTATCTGCCGTGGTCAGTGTATGCAAGTGTAATACAAAAAAAAAAGAGAAAGAGAGAGAAAACTAATAGCCAGTTGAACCAAGTGTGCGTCAGTTAGAATTATCGTGCGTAACACAGCCGATTAGATAGTCTCCTGGAAATATTGTGAACTAACGCTGATAAATGTGGGCCAGGGTCCGAGGTCCCGCGAAACATGAGTAAGACTCCCCCGTTCCGTATGTAACGTGCGTGAAGAAAGTCAAACGATACATTGTATTAAAAGTATACGTAAATAGGGGTGGGATGTATAAATAATATACAGGTCAATAAGAGTATGAGATATCGGGATATATATATATTGTATACGAATTATACGTAGGATTGCTGGTACTCTAGGTATACATACACGAGTGACTCATGACACAGGAAATTACATGTGTGCATTTAGCGTGTTTACTGTGAAAAGGATCGGCAGTCGTTTCAATACCGTATTTTCCCACGACCTTTTACTCCTACGTCTTCGGTAGACCAGCTCTCTTCTTTATGGAAGAAAAAGAAAAAGGAAGACACACACCTGTCTGCCACCGACCGAATGACCACGTGAAAGTATTCAAACGCGTGTAGGTTGTGCATACATCAGGTAGCTTGACACGTGCGATTATTCTTTGGAGACGCATGTCGCAGGCGTACCACGAATTTGAATGCGTGTGAAGGTCAGGTTATTATTTAATGAAAGAAAAATAAAGAAAGAGCCGCGACGAGAGACGCGAGCTCTTTAAAAGTGAAAGCAGCGTCCAGGGAGTCTTTGTCGCTCCTTGATAAAGTACTTCTTAAAAAGTCTTTTTTTTGGTTGCGAATTGCGTTGACGTCGTTGGAGGCTGTTATTTTTCTTTCTGGACTATCGACCTCTCTCTCACACTCGTGATAAACGCCTCTAGCTCCGTCTCGCTCGCACTCACGGGAGGTATAGGGAATTGGCAAAGTTCAAGGCCCAGACCCACTTCGTACCGTCGAGCCAGTCGTATATAAAAAAAAAAAACGGATTTTTTTTTCTTCATGGCGAACATTTACGTGGATCCTGGCGAACTGCGGATTCTGAACTGGTGAGTTTGTCAGCGGTAGAAATTGACCTGAAACTAACACCCGGCTGAGCTAACTGGTTGGCAGGTTCCGCGAGTTAACTCCGGCAATCGCTTTAAACTGCTGTCCAAGTTGGAAGATAGTCGGTAAAGGTCTGGCTGACGGAAGGGTTAGTTCTGGGCGAAGGGTTCGTTCGTGGGATGAATGGGGACGGAGGTGGGGCGGGGTGAGAGGTCGCCAAACGACAGCAACAGCCACGGAGCTATTAACAAGTTCGACATAAGTGGTGGAAACTCGAGGAAACTACCTCAAGTGCCGAATTGCTCGATCCTGACTCTGCTACCCCCAACTGCTGCTTCGAAGATAAGGGTAGGTTCTGGTAGTTATAATGTCTGGGAATGAGAAGTAGGGACTTTTGAAACCTGGTTGTGTATATATATATATATATATAAAAGCTTGGCTAAAATTCTCAGTCGGCGTTAAAACTTTTTAATTGACTTTATCATTTACACTTTCTTGTACGAACATACTTACCCCCACGCCGCTCTTCGCCAACCCAATTCACTCTTGGCTATAGTGCCAGCTAGACTCTGACACCCCTACTAAAACTTTCTGATAGATTAACTGAAAGTCATTACTGTCTGCGTCAATGTCGACCTACGACACAAAGATATCTTATCGAGTATAATCGATATATCGAATATCGATAGGTTCGACAAATTTTCGTGAAATTTTACAAAAATATCGAATTTCAAAGGGTGCTCTCGATCCTCACTTGACGCTCCGGTGTAGTTTTTCCTTTCTCGACAATTCCGCGAAGGAATGCGCTTCGAGGAAATATCGAATTCCTATTCCGAGAAAACACGTGTTCCCGGGCAGACTGGTCGACGCCCACAGTCTGCCCCATTTTCACGTTCCTGAGTTTTCGGTTAATGGCACATACTGTACTTCAATTATTTTTCCCCTAGGAATTATTTTACGCATACCCAACCCCTGTGCACAGTGACACATCTCTTACCTACCCTTTATACCCGGTGCAACGTATATCCGTGCACGTTCGGGTTTCGTATAGCATATCTTGCTGTATATTACTATATGCATATATATATATGTGTATATATATATACATATATAGCCTGAACTTGTGGTCGAATATCCATTATTCAGACCTCAGCTAGAAATCCTGATCCTCATCCAGGGAGCAAGTCTCCATGGCCAAGCTTATACACGACCTGGCTGTTTGATCATCGACTTAATTACAGTCAGGTAAGTGCCGTGCTGGTCGGCCCTGACCGTTTTGACAACATATATATATTGAAAAGCTAGGGAACCAGCAGGTAGGATCCTCAATAGTATCCCTAACGTGAAAATCGGCTTTAGTATGTATATTACGAACTGAAAAGGAAGTCGTGACTAAGTGTTACGCGAATAGCGAATATTTTCTCGGCTACGAAACGTCGAGGATAAAATTGACCGCGTGACGAAAGAATTTATCGTGATCGGCGTAATTGACGACTCACCCATGGCTCAACGGTTTCGGACCGCACGGATAACTACTGACCAAACACGTGCATTCGCAATAGAGAAATTGGAAACCGCAGGCCGCACAGTTCCGTTTCGCTGATAAGTGGAATTTGCAAGAAAAACAAAAAATAATTTATATATAATATCATTGAGAATGATTGGTAAAAAAAAAAATAATTTCCTGCATTTTAGCGGTTCGCTGCGTAATTGGAGCGGGTCCAATGACGGATGCTGACGGTCGCATCTCGGTTTAATAGCTTATAACTAACGGGGCTATGGGTTCTTGGTAGAATCTTGGTATTCCAGATGGCAGTGACTAGACTAACGAGAAGAAAGCTTCCCGGCTATTACGCAAGGAGAAAGTAAGCCAAGAAACGAATCGGAGGAACGAAACGACGAAACGAGTAGTCGTTGTCTCTCTCTCTCTCTCTCTCTCTCTCTCTCTCTTGCTCTTTTGCTCTCTCACAGTCTTTCTCAACGCTCAACAGTTCGTGAGGTACTCGGAGTCACTCTGCCAGACGGGGAGGGGACTAACGGGTGAAAAAAAAAAATGACCAGAACCGGTTTCGAACCCGTGGCGTGTCTAATCACAGCGCTCGAAACGTAACACTTCTTGGCATCGAGTCGCTCTCTTTAGGCCGTCTGCGAACCAGACTGTCTCGTAATGCTGTTTTACTATCTAGTGACTATATACATACTTCCAGACTATTTATGTATACCGGATACCTAATTATGTTATCTGTTTCAGTATTGGGGTCAATTGTTGGAATTTTTTACTCCTCTTGTTTTTTCTCTCGGCAATGCCAATACCCACGTAACGAATAACGGCCGAAGCTTGCGAATCTAGGATTAGTCACGTAAATCGTGAAATGCACAAGAAAATATATTTGAGCAATTTTTTTGTAAAAATTAATATTTCTGTGAAAAAGATTTTAAAAATTATCACTGATATCCTCCCTACCCACTTGCGAAGTGAAGAAATTTTTATCTGACTGTAAGAAAAAAAAAACATGATCGTACCGTCGCTCGCAGGATCGTTATCGTGCGTTATCAAGTTTTCATATCGCTGATCGGTGATGAAAAATATATGGAATTTCTAATCGCTGCTTGCTAATCTAATTGCTTTTCGGAAAGTCTCAACATTGATCAGCCGCGCGAGGAATGACCGGTATAGTCGTTATCGAATTATCGGGCTGTGTTAATAATCTTTATATAATAACTGGAAAAGATTATTATTTAATCAAGTTGCAGGTACTGATTCATGAAAAATATAAATTTCCTTTTATCCAACGAATTTGTCAGATCTACCGAATAATTTAGATATAGCTGTTGGTACAGAATATTTTTCATTTTTTTTTTTTGTATTTTCGTAAAAGGCTTATTTTCCCTAATTAACGTAAACAGAGACACGGGAACTCCGGAAAGGAGATAATTTAAAAGTTAAAGACAATCATTCCAGGTCCTCGTGTTTCACTGTTGGGCTTTCATTTAATTAGACAGCGTAAACATCGTCTGTATTTCTTGGCCATTACTCCTGTTATTCCGTATCTCTAGGCTTGCACAGAAACAGAAGGGTGGACGTCGGATAAATTCAAAGGAGGTTGGTCGAAAATGCTACTCCGCAACATCCCTTGTATATTTTGTAAACTACAGAGAAACAAAGATATACAATAGCATAATATTCATGGATCCGTACAGATATGCTGGAACCTCTAGATCACGTATATAGGAATATCACAGGGCTAATTTAAGGGCACTTTTGTAGCTTTGCCAATTTTTGTTTTACCATCTCTGTACTTTTTGTCTTTCCCTCTATCTTTCTTTTTATTCAGTTATTTTCATCCCTCTCTCTCTCACGTTGATTTTTACCTTTCCACCCTCGCTTTGATACGTAAAACGAGCTCTTCAGATTCTGACGGATTCTCGATACGCCGTAGCGTTCAAATAACGCCAGTCTGGATTGCGAAACGATACCAACCCCCTAGGAGCAGGGGGTAGATAAACTCGGAGATAACGGAATTATACAATGTACACATATACATATATATATATCAATCTTCTTCGTTAATTAGATAGCAGTTGAGTCACGAGAGAGAGAACTGAGTAGGAAGTATAGAGAGAGAGAGAGAAGAATAGGATGAGAAAAGACGTAGGAGAGAGAAGATGATACACCGGAGAGAACAAGATGGATAAGACGAGAGTTATAAATTTCATTAGAGAATATACAAAGAGAGATTTGATTGATATACCATTCGAATGGAAGGAATGAATAATCAAGGATTTACCGAAAATAGGGTTTTCTCGAAGATCTCTAAGTCTCCGATGATCACAGCGGAAATACGTCAGATTCCAATAATTTTAGAAGTGAATTTCCTCGAAATCTCGTGCAATTCGATTAATGAGATTTATGAAATTTTCGAAAATCTCGCATTTCCACCAGATTGCTCATCCGGTCTGGTGAATTTGACGAAATTGACTAGTTCGCTCAGCCTTGATAAAATTTCGTAAACAAGGATCTCAACAAGATACGTGCTACACACGAAGAAAAGCTACACTGATTAAAATTCATCCCACTCAGCCCAATTACAAATTAAAGACAGCCTTCCGTCTCTTGCATAGAAAGTAGTGTGTAAGAGAACTAACGAGTCCTGAGTTTTTGGCTCCTTACTTTTTTATGCCCATAAAAGGAAATCAATATTCCCCCCGCCAACTATAACTATTCCAATTTGCTCCGTTACGCGTCCATTGTGTATGCCCTCCACTTATTGTTACGATAGAAGAAAAAAAAACTAAATCGTCCATCCATTTTGTAAACTTACCATATACCATATATATACCGCCAAGTATACGGAGTTCTTGTCAATGAACTCAAAGACAGCCGTGACTGAATTACAAATTTTTCGGGCGTTCAATAAAACGAACAAGAGGAAAGTAGGAGGCACCACCTTACATTAAAATGAATCATAATAGTAGAACAGAGTATATATAAGATTGTAAAAGTTGTAGTAAAGAGTCACGAAAAAAAAAGAGGATGCGTAAATAGGATAATAAAAAAAAAAATGCTAAAGAAAGCACGAACGTAATAACCGACAAGTCGTATTCGATTTTTTTCTTGTCCACCTTATATGTACCAGTCCGCGTTCTATTTACTAGCAACCTTCTACCTTCCATCTTCTACCTTGCAGCACGAAGCTCCGCATAAGGATTCAGGGCAGCCTGCCCATAAATCGAGGATAACGACTGAGCCGCGTACGCGTCGCGAATACCGCCATTAAATGCTGCCTTCATGCAGAGCGAAGGCAGCGCACTCTACAATTATGCGAGCGACTCGGCGGCACTGTGGTGCCCCCTCTTGAGAGGCCCGAGCCGGCACTGGAGGTGATATCAAGCAAGACTTTAAAGCAAACCACTTTAAACCTCCGGAGAAGGTATTTGCATTCCCGTAGAAGGGTACCCAGGTGGAGGGACAGACCGGGGGGGGGGGAGTTAAACGAAATTTCTTTGTTTTCCTCTTTTTCATTTGACCTTTTTTTTTCTATAAACGAAACCAAGAAGGAATTTGTTACAGGGCGCCACCTGCTGCTCGGAACAGGGATTCATCCTTGAGAGTATCTCGACCCCCCTTGAGGGTCATTTCATTCGTTGCACCAGGTTCCCTTATAGGTTGGAACGATTTGCCACCCTTGGGGTTGGGACTGAGCCTTTCTGTGTATAGTATATATATAGGGTGGGTCTATAATAAAACTGGTTTTCACTACACCTTTTTCGAATTCCATTCTCTACCCCATTTAAATCACTTGCGTATCTTTGTCTACCTGACCCACGTCACTCTAGATCCGTACACGCGTAAGGCACTAGAGAGGACTTTTTATTTTCTAAATGAAAAACAAAATGAACGATGTCACTCGAAGAGTGACGAAGGTGCGAGTTTTTGTAATATTAAGAACCAAGGGACGAATCTTCAAAGGTTTCCCACGAATAGTAATCGGATATATTATCGATGTTGTTATCGGGTAGCACCAAGTACCTTGGTCGACGCGTCGCGACGCAGTGACGTAGTAATCCTTTTTGCTCCGACGTGCTCGAAGTTATCCAGGCTAATTTTCTCCGAACACAAGGAAGAATCCGTACTCGACGCCAGCGTCGTGACGCGGAAGTACGACGTCGTTCGTGTAGTCACTGTGCGGCAAAGGACGGTAGGTCAGGCCTGGGCCTCTTTTACACATTTCTCTCGAGACTTTACCCTCGCACGATAAAGTCACCGCGCGTAGATCACGTAATCGAGGAGCAGTTTATTTACAAACCGGAAGTCGAGCGATGCACTGTTCGAGAGCTTTAAAAAGAAAAAGAAAGACATCGAATCATCCTCAGCTATTATTAATCCCACTGTCACACAAGTCACTATCGTAATACGTCACTGATACAGACGAGCGAGATGATCGATCATCGGCGAGGACGGCTGTGTAATTATCGACTTCCGGTATAACTCCTCAAAGAATCCCCCAAAATCACCAAAGCATATCAAACCGACATTCCTCGCGATCTCACGAGAGAATCTCCGCCACAAAGTTCCAGCACCGAATTTCACTTCCACTCGATTCGAAAAAAAAAAGTATGCAAATTTAATAAACACCTCGTTGCTCGAACCAGCCCTAAAACGAACTTCCGGTAGCACAGATATATCTTCCCGTCTGTCCCAAGAGCGAAATCTCAGAGGACACGTGTCTAGTCACTGTAATTTCGAGTATACGTTTCCAATCAGTACTAATTCCCGATTCCGAGCCCCCTGTGTGTCAAGGATTGTTTTGGGGTTGAAGCTTCGGGGTCGCCGTGCAGGCTAAATCGGAGAGAGAACGTGTGATAGACGATGCGAGAAAGAGTGAGAGAAAGAGCCGCTCTCTCCCGGGACTCGCAGAAAGGACTGGCTGGCCGGGCAGCGTCGAGACCGGCGACGGCGGCGACGGCGGCGGCGGCTGCCGTTCAGCCACGAGTTGCGTCTCTCTGTGCGCTGTTGGCTGCGCTGCGCTGTCGAGCTGCGCGCTAGGCGCTTGTGTTGTCTACATGGCGCAGGAGTCCTGGCCGCGTTTACTGCTCGACTCGAGCAGAACCGTAGGAGACGATACACGCTCGCGAGCCGTGAGCGCGGTAGGATCGCGTATGTGTACCGTCTTCAATATTGTATCTGTCCGTGACTCCTAACGTAACATAGCGCACACGTTGCTTTTACCGGAGATACAATGTGAGTTTTTTCTTCATGATCTGTTAACGTGATCGTGTCGAACGGGGACATATTGTATCGAGCCTGTCACGTATGCACGTGCGGGCACACAAGCCCTGCAGGATACTCGAATATGGCGAATTCCAATAAAAATTCTTAGGGCCCGTGTACGGTATTACAACAGTGATTTTAAAAATTATAATTTCGATACGACGATTAACGTTAATGATTCAACGATGATTAATCGCGGTGGTTGATAGAAAACACAAGGCGAGCCGGAAGAGGGACTCTCGGGAAAAACTTTTTGACTGCAACGATAAATGATTTTTTTTTTCTCGAGTCAAAAAGAATTCCTCAGAGCAACGCTCTGTTTACGTTAACACGCACGTATGTATATATATACGTCGGAGGAAAAGGATATTTACTGCATGACGGCATACATATAATGTATACATATATATCAGAGGGGCAAGGTCGAAGTCGTGATTCCTCGCGGATTTCTCAAGAGGTAACTTTCATAAACGTTACTCTTATCTCGAGGCTATCGCGTCGCCCACACGGGCACGCACGTCCCTCCTCGATTATCGATTGCGTCTGCACGAAGAGACTCGGCCGCGTTTACAATGCGGATAAGTAGTTCCTTATTGAAGTTTTCAAAGTTTCCTTATCAAGGGACGCGATTTCGCTTAATCGGTGAAAGGCTCCGTTAGGTATTCGATAAGAGTCAGCAGCCGCCTCAATGACGGTCTGTACCTGTATTCATCGTTGTATAACGGATATCCGCCATGACGACCCACAGGTTATAATGAATTATCTATAAACGAATAGCCCGAGCCCACCTGTGGTAATCGAACGTAACTTAACCATCGCGTTCTTATCGATCCAAACTGTCTCAGCGGGTAGGACTGTCGCATTTATTAATAACAAAGCCGCGTCTCTGTGCGCACGCAACGCCAAGTCTCCCGCGCGCATATTACTCGAAGCGACGGGACGTTACAAGGACAGATCCAAGTGCCATTGACCAAGCTCTAAGAATAGCCTAGCGACAGCTAATTGAGTTTCGATTGCACTTGTCGCCCGTTGAAAACGAAAGACGCAACTTCGACCATCGGATTTTCACGGTATTCGCGCGGCCGACGAGCTTGGCAATAGCGAAGACATTGTCGGCGACAAGGCACGTGCAGCTTGGGAATAAGGCTATCGTGCACACTGAAATATTTTATTTTAATATACTCAGCGGCACGCGTGGGCGTATCGATGGAAAGAGAAAGCCAAGAAGAGGAAAGCTAGGAATAGAAATATAAAAAAAAAATGTCACCCATGTACCTGGAATCGCTGTAGCGTGAAAAGGGGGACTAGGCAGATGCAAAAGGCCCACGATACGAGGGCCTCGCATCGCCGGGGCCCGTTTTTGCGCTCAGCACCTTTAAAGCCCACAGTCGGCGTTTCGTACGCAAAAAGTCATTAATTACCGGAATGCCCGTACGATGCGCAGAAGACGAAGAAAAGTGGCGCGCAACCTTCGGGAGGTTCGGCGTGGGAAGTGCACCGGGAGTCTCTTCCACAGGGAACCGTAGCCGAGGCCGCAGGTTAACGCGTCCCGGGTTGCGAGCTGTAAAACATATAGTCGGTTGCGTGCAGTGAATGCACACGTAACTGCACCAGGTACCCATGCACCGGGTAAGGAACTTTGATGTAGGAGAGAAGGGTGGGACGGGGTGGGCTAGAATGAAATAACAAAAAAAAAATGCAGTCGACTAGGAAAGAACGACTAGTTTCCAAGTTGTTTATCTCCCTCTCTTTTTATTCCAACCACCTCCTTATCTTTTTTTTTTCCTCCCTGAAATCGTTCTCCTGGAAGAGGCGCACGAGGTGCGTGCAAGAATCATCGCGTGCATCCTGCGCGAGAATTCTTGATATACACGTATGTACATACTGGTACGAATGCGTAGACTCGTATATACACACTGGTGTCCGAGAACGATAGAAAAGAGGAAATTAAGAAGGAATACTGGAATGGAAGGTGCACGACCGCGGGAAGTTTTGCTTTAGCTTTTGAAAACCGGTCCGATATGGGCAAAAACCAGTTTTCCCCATATACATATGTGTGTGTACATACGCACGTACGTACTATGGGAATTAGAGTTCCGATTGACGAGCAGCGTATACACACAGCCATATACACACATGCCTACCAGTGAACGTACCTGGGTATCCGAATGGTGTGAATGCAACATAAATAGTGTATATAGATATATCGTGCTAAAGAATAATTTCAGACCTCCTGACCTCGGCCAATAAATTGCCAGTAACCTTAGAGAGCCGCGACCCGCGGCCAACTCGTCGTTCAATTGATTCGTTAAGGTGGTATTCATCCGCGACGAAGTAACTCGTACCCGCACGTTGAATCCTTCGAGAGATAAATAAATAAAGGAACACCAGAGGCAGAACTTCGCTATATCTAGAAGCCATCAGGAACATTACTCCCGGAGATGGGATATTCCTCGGGCATAGTTCGCGCTTAGTCTGTTTACCACTGTCGGATGAAATTCCAGGTCTGACGGGATACGCCCCTGTTTTTATCCCTTTGGCGATACCAACGGGCGCCGGCAGACAATCCCCAGGGATCTCGAGAGCTTTGGGGGAGGAAGAATAGGGAGAGGTAGGAAGGTGCGTGTACGACAATCAGGAATGAAAAAGGATGCCAAAGGGATATGTCAGGAGTAGTGAACTGGTATAGACTATAGGGTGAGAGAGAGAGAAGGAGGAGAGGAGAACGGCGTCGGGACGCCTCCCCTCCCCCGACCCGAGGGCTCGTCTGGCGTTGTCGAGCAGTCGCGGTAAGAACGAGACAAAAGAAGCCGGAAGAATGAAAGGACATAATAGGTGGGTACCTCGGGTCCGGGGAACTTTGAGCGAGCCTACCGTATGTGCTATCGTCGTGCCATTGTCGCTGTACCGCTTTAAAGACATCTAGTACACCAAGTTCGTCCTAACTCCTCGGCAACCTTCCTTCTGGTAACTCGAGAACCGTCTCGCTCGGGACAGATGACATACCGCGTCAAGGTTAACTCCCTTTTAGCCTCGAAATTCCTACCTTGCTTAGGTAGTCTAGTCTGACCGGATACGGGGGCAACGTTCCTGAGGATCAAGGAACGCGAATCCCCCGTGTCCCTGCTGGGCACAGACTATAGCATTTTCCTACCGGTCGTACGTATAAATTAGTTCTATCTATGTATACATATATACCTACCTAAGGAAAGCAAAGTCTGATATCATGTTGTTACTGGAGCTACCAGTCTTACCGGTACTGGATTTACGTGCAACCTAATTAACAGCACGAAATATGGATAACATACAGCAAAGCTGCAAGAGCGAGTCAATTAATCGGATTAAGTAACGACACTTATCTGTCGTATCAAATCGTCTTATCGATTCGTTTCGAGACTCGCTGTTCAAATCGTGCCTGGCGTAACTGCAACGTGCTTAAAACGAGGTCATCGGATAGATTACAATCGAAGCACTGTGCAGTGATGTTATTTCGAGATCAAACCCTGAATTAATTTGAGGAAAATTTTTTTCGAAACGGATCATGAAAACTTCCCAGGTCAAAACTGACAGATGTACTTGCAATGCAATGCGGCCAATATTTAGCGGCGTTGGCGAGATTCTGAATATATATAGGTATATATCCGTATGAGATATTTTAACGACTAAGCGTATAACGCGAATCCACGTATATCCGTAACTCCAAAGTTTTCCTCGCACTACGTTACACAGAGTATAGCCGAGTTATTTATGGCGAATCACAACAAACAGACTTCAACAAACTCTTCGTAGCTACAGGCGCGTTTGCATTTATGTTGGGCGTGCCGGAGCGTCGATGGGTTGAATCATGATTTTTTTTTCACTTTTGTTTTGTTTTATCCGCCACGAGCTTTTCAGAACTGTTTACACGACTCCAGGAGCATAATAAACCCTTGTAGCCGCAAAGGAGGGGTGGCGAATTGAAAAAAATATTTCAAAACCAATCGCCATTTCAGATTGCACAAACTCGCGATCGTGATGATCGACAGCTGCGAGGTTGCAATCGGGAATTATTTATTTTTGTTTTGAGTTAAAAAAAAATTTAACTGACAAAACAGGGAATGAAAAAAAAAAAAAATGAATAACCGACGCAATATATTTTATTCTGCAGGAGGTTGGTTTATCGCATTTGTCTTTTTGAACCCCCATTCTCCCTTACAACTGTCCGATCTCTCAGGCAGGAAATTTCGCTTCCCGTTATTTAATCTAAAACGAACAAAAACTCGGAGATGAAATCCTCGAGTATCATCCATCCAAATCTCAAACCCCAAAAACCCTGTAGGCCACTGTTATCCCACGCAGGGACGTAACCCCTGACCGAGCCCCACTTGTACCCTAGGACATGCTACCCTGCCGCTTGGGTAATCCGATCCGATTTTCTGTTGGTTTTTCTCAAGAGCCACGCGGCCTCCATTTGACTTGCAAATTACTTCGTGTTCGTTTCTGCCGTGATCATCCAGCTCCTTTCATTCGTCCTCGTTCCCGGCTGCGTCTGTCTGACCCTCGGGCCGCTAAATTACCCTAATTGCTGAGCACGAACCTAGTTGCGTAAGGGAGGCGCTTATCGGAGAGTCGCCTATTGATGAATTTATAACGTAACGGAAGAGGCGTCTTCCTGACGCCCTCTGAGGCTCCTAGACACTATAAATAATACGTGGAGACCCGAGCGCCAACCCTGGACAAGCTCATAAATAAAAACCCTAAATGATTTTGGAATGCGTACCCCGAAGGGATGTATGCTGGTGGAGGAATGAAAAACAAAAAAGACCCCATTGAAAATCTCCGCCCTAAAAGGGTCGATAACCCGGAGCCTACAGACAGGTGGAAGTTAAAGAGCGCTCACGTCCGACGGAAATTCGTGCTTGTAATCCTGCCTTGAGGGTTAATCAGGGTGGCCGGTATTATCGTGGCGTTGATGATGTCTATCTACAGGTACGATTAAAATTCCGAGCCGAGTGGCAGCTGCCGTCCGGGGAATATGATTAAAAATCGTAGCGAGGAGCTCAGCCACCCTCGTTGTGGCAGTCGCTGTGTGGATTCCTAACGGGAATGCGGATGAGCCGAGGGTTTGGGACGTGGGGTGGAAATAAAACTGGAGAAGGTGAAAAAAAGAAGAAGAAAAAAAAACAATTATCCAGCCCCTTTAAAAAGCCCAGCCAAATGCCCACCCCTAGTGCCAAGGCTGCTGACTGAATCCACAGAGGGGTTGTAAATAGTCGAGGGGTGGCTCCGGACTCGTGCAGGATCCTCCTGGAAAGTTAGAACTGGGACTCGGCGGTGTCTCTTCATTAACGTAGACGACGTTTCTCCCACCCTCATTCTGTACTCTTAGTTGGCAAAGGGTTGGCAGTCTGTAAACGTGCGCAGGGATATTAAAAAAAAAAACAAATTCATGACGTCACGAAAATTGGATACGTTCGGTCACTTTTCGAAATCCTGGTGACAGGTGCAGTATTCTCCCCATTTGAAGCTTCTATTCAGGGGACGATGACACGGTAGGGTGAACTGACGAGGGTGAGAACGGATCTATTAACCCACGTGTATATCTCGTCGATATTTTAATACCGAGTTCGATTTTATCTCGAAAATGTCAAAGGTTAATTCGCGTCGCTCCGCGTTCAACGAGTCGAAAATTCGGCAGAGTAATTATATGCAAAACGCGAGACTTCAAGCAAATTGGCAATTAGTGACGTAAGTTACGTGACGTCATCGTTAGAATCCGCTCGACGAAAATAGTACAAAGAATATCCAAAAGATGGAGTCTCCCGTTACCACTGTTTTTAACGTAATCCTGTCAGCTGACAGAAGCGCCCTGGAGAGAGGCTCGCGCAGGGTAGCTGCAGCCCTCATCGAGTTACAGTTCATCCCCTATTGTAAAGCTAGAGCGGAGCCAACGTCCGGGATAATAGAAATCTACTGCTCGAGGAACCCACAACTACCCCGAGAGGGAGGTTAAATAATTCTTTCTCGAAGCAAAGAAAAACTACCCCTTAGATTATAAATGGGGTTTCTCCCATTCCCTCTTATTTTTTACGCTCCTCTTTCCAAGTCCAGCCCAGACCTACCCCATTTGGCTCACAATAAATATGTATAGTCGGTCAGCAAGTCTCAACCCCTAAGAATCCAACCCTTAGCTTTTTTTTCAGAAGACGTAACGCATTGTCCAGTTCCAGAGATCGTTGACCTAAATTTTACTACAAACGATTACCTCGCCTCCCCCGCCCGCCCCCACTCCCCTCAACCACGCAGTTACAATTTCTAATTAATCAATCAATCCAACTTTTGTCTCAGTCTATTTGCATGTATCGACAGGGCGTGTTTTCATATGCGAATCTACATAGCGACGGTCGCTCGCAACAGCTGTCAACTTGCACGTCTTAACGATTATGTTAACAGACTGTTTGGCACGACGGAGTACACGCAGGAAGTATATAGAAAGCCGATAAACATTAGTCACTCGGTGCGAGAATGATAGAATGAGAAAAAAAGTTGGTAAAAAAAAATGGGGTTTTTTTTTCTTCTTCTTAAATTACAATATCCACGTTTCTCAATTTCTTCCCGGAAACAGTGATTCGACGTAATCTGACTTTCGCGATAACCCCTTGAACCCATTTGGAAGACGAGAAAATACGTTTATCTCGAAACGGTTCAAGGGACGCGATACCTTGAAGATCTCTACGTAACGATAACACACCGAAAGACAGTTTCACCCCATTACAGATTTTACAGTCGAAATGTAATTTTTCTCGAATCCCGTAGTTTCGCAGCTGCAAATAAACCACCGTCGTCAATTTTACGTTCACTCTGATAAGCTTCGTCGACGACGACCGGGTAGAAGCGAAACGAAAAAAGTTATCTATATAAAATAAAAATAGGCTCGATCTCTCTAACGAGATAAAATACAGACGGAATAGAGAAAAAAATCGTATTACAAGCCCTCATATTGCCAGTGCACGTTGTCATAGGGGTAACTATCGGCAATGCTCGTTTATCACTGGTACTAAGTTAGCCACACGTAAAAGTCATTCTATCGTGTATTAACGCTATAAATAAAATCTGTTTACTGTGTCTGTGAGCGATATACGTTATCGCCACTCATGAAAATGCCAACGGACTCTGTTCGCGTTGCGCAGTGATCTTTACCCCTTTTTCTTAAGGTCCGCCACTGTAAATGGAGCGAATCGCCGAGAGAATTGCGTGTAAGAAAAATGCAAAAAAAATACGACCAGTACCCATAGATTTTCGAATACCAAAACTCATACGAGAGATAACGTCCAAATGAATTTTCTTGCATATAATCTAGATACGTCCGGCTCATAGAAAAATCTATAAAATATTTACCAATTGAGTCGCGTCGGCTATAAGTGCTTCTGGATTTTCTATAAAAACCTCGTGGCAGGATATTTACCTGAAACAAAAGGGCCACCCGTTAATATCTGCCTGTCGTCGTACAAACAAACATCAGGTTTGAATGGTCTCACAAACAAGGTTCGCAGAGTGACAATGGGCGCTTGGTCAACGGGCATTCAAACATTTGGCGAACAATGCTGCATCGCTAATGTGACACGCCTGTAATTACATAGGACGCTTAGGGCTTACGGCTCTAGAGCTATTCGAGAGTTTCTACGGTGCGCGATATATACATTTGTATATGTATTTACAGCTATAGAAACCAGCCCATAGGGAGATGCGCCCGTTAAAAGAAAATGAGAAAAATTGAAATTCAAACGCATAAAATATGTCGAGTTATCCCGCAGATGAATTTTTACGTTCGCGAGTAATAGCCTGCGGAAATAATTCCGCAAGACGTAAAAGTGTAACCAGCTGCCGCTCGAACGAGTGTACTTTGTCTCGTTAGTTATTTTTTTTTTAAATTCCATTTTTTTTTTTTTTTCGTCTTCTCCATACACGCACACTCGCGAGCAGAATTAATTTACAAACAAAACGAACCGACGGGCGTTCCAGATGTTTACGCACCTGCCACCGTCTCTGTTTACTTCTATTTTTAACCGTTCACAGACTCGCCCGGGATTAATTTATCGACTGGGATATGAGTGTCGCACATATGGAAAGACGCCTTTACGCGGTTCGATGGGGAAGTACATAGTGGAGGAGTCGGTTGTATATCGCAGCCGCCGTTTTTCGTTCCGAGTGATTCACTGTTTCTGCGCAGCATCCGTTTTGCATCTTTCACTTCGAAGGAGATAAGTATATTGTCGCGCGATTGAAAATAAGACAGGAGTGAGATTGATATTGTTTCTCTAGTAGATGGGAAATAAGTTTTATCTTGGACGGAAGAGATATTTTATTTTCTTGCCATCCCGTATACATGTATGTATGTATATGTATAGACGCAGGTACGTTTTATAAGAGAACCGGAAATGACGATAGGCCAAGTTTAACTGTTTCCCTTTTCAATGCACAACGGACAGTCGTTTTCCACTTATTTCACTCTTGTTTATCTCTTCGTCTTTTTTTTTCCTCTCTCTCGATAATCTTCCTCTATGTACCGTTTCGCTCCTTTTCTTTTCTTTTTTCTCTTTCTTGTTTCTTCCTTTCCCAAGCTTAGCTTCTTCGTCGCTCTTTGCCTCCGCCGGTTCGACTCGTCATTATCGAACCGGTTGCACTTTGCTGCAGCTGCGATCTCGCTGCAGCCTCTCACGGCTGCTTCGGGCACGTCTCATTGAGCACAAACTCGCTTGGAGAAGCAGTCGACTGGGTTTGCCCGTCAGAATAGCAAAATCTAAGTGGCGAAGAGCGTCGAAGTCACCGAGCGAAGTAACGTTAAGGAAAATTCAATGAAATCCCACGGTTCGTCATGCGGATTTGAGGGGTTGCGTAAAAAAAAGTCAATGATAAGGTAAAGGTAGGAGATAAGAAATTGGAGTCCGCGGCTCGAGAAAAATTAACTTTTCTCGTAAACTGAGAATGATTCGTATTACTGTCTGCTTCGAACATAGCCAAGAAATAGGAAAATATTCTTTTTTTCAAATTTCTCCAAAAAAAATATTAAATTTTTTCACGAAAATTTATCACCCCTTACGTCATTCACGGAAAACGACAGTACATCATTTTCCGGTACTGATACTCAAAACTTCAATTCCGAATGCTGTGAACTCATTTGCGAACGCCCCCTGACCTATTACTCTCGAAGCATACAGATCCATGGAAACAGCGTTGCATTCAGACGACACTGCTGAAAAGCTGGGAAATGAATGCGTAATAGAAAGAAAAAGAAAGCTAATGGCGTGCGGGTATACACGGTGTATAGAGATGAGAGGACGCTCTTGTTATAATGACGATATTCATATATACTTATATATGTTAACTTATTATAACGCTTTTTTTTTCGAAAAAAAAAAACAAGAGTCACGTGTGTCTCGTGCTTATCGCATTTTCATCTCGTGCAAAATAACGAAGCCAAATAAATGGAAAGGTATAGCCATAGGATCGTACAGTATTCGTAAGCAATTTTGAAAATTGGGTCAGACTGGCGCCATTCTTATCTATACTTCCACTTTAACGTTTCCCTCCAATCAATAAAAGTTACACGAAACGAATTTACTGTAAACTCCGGCAAATGAGATTTTTCCCAATCTCGACAGTTCTCCGTCGCTATATACATATACACGCGTATACACGACCCACGTGTCATCAAATATATCTCAGACTTACCAACCGAGCAAATAAAAATCGAAAATTTCTCATCAACTTTTTTTTATTTATTATAAATATATCAAAGCAACAAATTATATACCACGTGTACCCAGAGTCATAGGATAATCACAGTAGCGGTACTCCAAACTGTAAACCAAAAAAAGTAAATAAACTAGCTATAGCCTTTCTTAAACAAAAAAATTAAAAAATTCCAAATATGAGAAAACCTGCCACGTTAAGTGTTTGCAGAACGTGCCTGTGAATCTCGCGAGAAGCTCCGATGGCACTTTCCCCTTTTTATATCGATAGCCGAAGATACCGATTTCGTCCGTCCCACCCGTTAACGTTAAGAGTCTATACCGATCTGTGTACAGGGTGTCAAAGTACTTAGATAGCAACCGAAGAAGAGAATAAACCCATAGAAAGATATACCCATCCGAAGTACTATGGGCCTATATTGTATCCTTTCTCCCAAGTAAAAGTGTACACCCTATATATATACACGGGATATACGTATGTACATATATTTCAGGTTGTCTAAGAGAAGATCTTGGAAGTAAGCCCGACGTTCCTTTCACGTCATAATTTCCTCTCTCTCTCTCTCTCTCTCTCTCTCTCTCTCTCTCTCTCTCTCTCTCTCTCTCTCTCTCTCACTCTTTGGCAAAGTACCCCAAGTCCCTTGTAAAAAATTTCATCTCGAACCAGCCCTTGGCTCCAGGCAGGACGAGTGGGATACCTACGCGAGAGACAGGTTGCCAGTAGTATCTTGGTTGTTTGCGTTCCTTTCGCTCCGGATCCGGTTTCGATTTTATGGCTCCGCGTCCAAGGTAATATTTTGCATTTTACGAACCCCCATGTGTATATATGTATATACCTAAACCATACTTAGACAGCAGAGATACGGAGTCCCGTCATTTTTTTCATTCGCAAACTTTGCCAACTGTCTCCGGACACATGGGTGTGTTCATCGGTTGGAGCCTTTGCCATTTATGATACGTATGTGTATACCTACTTGTTTATATACTGGAAGCTAAAAATATATATATATACATATACATATAGTGGGACTATAAGATCTCCTATGAAGATTCAGGTCAACCAGATCGTCGGATTTTACTGTATGTTTTAAGGAAGTAGAGAAAAGACCATGAAAACTACCGAATGCTCTTATACCGAGTGGTTTTCCATCGTAAGGAAAGGTCAGATACTGAAATCGTGAGATCTGGACCAATTGATGATATTTCCGGAAGGAATGACATTTCAGAAATTGTATATATACAAACGAGTGGGTATGTGTGTGTATATTGGTGGCTTCATAATTTCAAAAAGGGAACGTAGTCAACTATGGATAGACTGGTACGTCAGGTATACGCGACATCTTGAATTCAACAAGGAAAGGTCGTAGAGTCCGATCGAAGCCTGAAAATGGATGAAGGCGAGTCCACAAGTTGGTACGACCCGGTGGTCAAGTGTCCCAGCCGTTTGAAATTAGCGGCGAACCACAGAGAATAGGAGCGAAAGACGGGCGTTGGATATACATATATACTCAGATTGTCCGAGGAATGGCGGATGGATATACTCGGTAATTTCTCGGAGTGCGATTCCGCCTGACGAAATTCCCGCCTACTTCGAACTTCCGGTGGCGAACGGAAACGTTCGTTTTAGTTTTGGTATAACGGCGCCGAGTTTGCAAACTGCGGTCTCCCACGGAAGCGTGCACTTCACCCTCGGATATCACCATAGAGTGGGAAGAGATTAAAGAGCCAAGAAGACACTGCACGAAGTCAAGAGCATCAAATAGGGGTATATATATATATATTTTTTTTTTTCGAAAAACCCGAATACCCATCCCCCTTTCCCTTTCAGCAACTCTTTTCCCTCGGTGATATTTGGTACGGAAGTGGAAAAAAAAAGAACCCGTCAAGGGTTGATAAATGGAGGAATCCTACCGAAAATTATTTTTTTCAACCCTTACCTCGCTCGCTGGCGTACACTCGCTCCAGTGGAAAGGACCAATAATAAAAAAGGTATGGCAAAGTATAGGGATCCAGCCCGAGCGCAGATTCTCATCCAGCCAGGAAGTACAGGAAGTTAGTCCCAAGTGGTGGCAGCAATGATATCCCGTTCAATAAAGCAGCGTCCAGATTGAATGAGCCTGTAGTTTACGTACCGACCCTCGCCTAACCCACGAGAGCGATGCATGCCGGGTAGGTCGAGCGAATGGGGTGGGGGTGGTGGGGGGGAGTGTAGTTCTAGACGGAGATATCGACCGCCTCACCCCTACGTACCTTTAAAGAGGATACACCACGAGCGACCTAACTACTGCTTTAATGTTCTCCTTTCCGGAAGTTCCCATCATCCCCTACCGCTCCTACGCCTCACTTCCCTTTTCAGCATTTCAACAGAACGAGACCCGCCAACCCTGCGCTACTCCGTACCGCCACCCCTTAATACTTGACTCAGTCAGGCTTCATCCGCACTTTGCAGAATGGCTGTATGTATATACAGGACTAGATGAAATTGCAGCGATTCGCAAAATCGCTAGGGACTTCATCGAGGGCAGCCCTGGTAACCATGTACGTCAACCGGAAGTCAAACTTTCTCATTAATAACGAACGATCCTCGTCTTTCTTTTGCATGTAATGTACTCCGTTTTTTTCTCTCTTCCCTTGTTCCACCCTTTTCGTCCCCCTGCATCTCCTTTCCTAAGGTGCTACCCTCCTTCAACCCCAGTGGCTCGTGGTCACGTACCCTTGAACAAGGGTAAAAATGAACGGCTCCGTACAAATACAACACCCAGTAGTTAGCGGTGGTTGCGAATCGCAAAAAAAAACCTGTTCTCAAGAAGCTACCGGGTGGAGCAAAAATTAATACCGTACACCCTGTATAAGACAGGTCTACGATATACGGCGTCATCTTCGTTGCGGCAGATTCCAATATTATCGAAGACACACGAAGACGTGAGTTGGCAGCTGCGCGATTTGATCTCGTACGATCTTTATATATCAATTGAGTATATCCAATGGAAACTCGGTCAATCAATAAATCGAGAATAACATCTGCACGATACTCCTAGTTAAGTCGTTCCGTCAGCGCTAATGACAAATCCAATATTAATTACACTGCGTTTTAATTTTAATTACACACGACCTTCTCTACCTTAACCTAGCAGCCTGAGCGGTCGTGCATTTCCGTTACCGTCCGCTCCCGTTCGTGTATCCAGTTGCGTTTGCTGATTTTACGCGACCCCAAAAATCGAAAGGATCGGTTAAGCTATCGTCTATTCTGATAGGTTCCGTCGGAGCTCTCGTTTTGGTGGAGTTGGACCTGTTCCACCCCAGCTCCCAGTTTATACCGGTTCGTCAATTCCCGGTGGAATAAGAATTGGCTGGCGGATGCATGAACGAAGGGTGGACGGATAAAGGTAACATAGGTTGGTTCCCGCAGATCGTTCTTTCTCGGATTTTCCTATCGGTGTCGAGTTAAGAAAAAGATACGTCACAATACATAGACGATCGGCCGCTTCTATTACCACAGACCGGTAACGCAATGGCGAAACTTTCATGATCGTATGCAGAGATTTCAATCGCGGCGCTATGGGCGACTGTCGTTAAACGAATGATAATTTACAATTCGTATAGTCCGCTTATACGTACAGTGCGTGGGCGGGTATGAAGGATAGATTTATTAATCGCTCAAGTCACAGACCATGTTTATAAATTGACAAACGATCTATTACGTGTCTCTACGGCGACGTCTACGAAAAATATTTGCGATTTAAAGGCAGGAGGGAAACGGACTAAATAAAATGTTATCCCGATACGTGCAGTCGGGATTAAAAGAAATATCACGATCAGTGACGAATAAATATCCTCGGATTGTCACCTATGATTGTTTTTCGTAACGAGAATTTCGAAAGCGATTTTCGCGAGATCGCGTCACGCGAACGTCGTATATTTTTGGTTATGGAAAAAAAAAGATGAGTTAAATAAAATACACGAAAGCTGCTACACGTTCTGTTGACGTTAGAGACTGCGTAACGGCGCGAAGGGGTGTCCTTTTTGATTAATAACAGAGCTACGCTGTTGTTCGACAATTTCTTCCCTCCTTCCCGCCCCTTCGTAGCTCCCTGTTTTAATTCATTTTTCATTACGGCCCTCCGATCGAATAACTCAAGTCTCGTCGTCTGTTTGCTCGGCAAATGCAATTTTAAATTTCCCACGTACATACGACAGAGTCGGAAGTGGTTTTTAGTCAGATTTAGAACAGGGGACGAGATATTTGCTAAAGCAGAATGGTGTTATACGGGGAGGAAAATTCACTCACGCTCGAGCAATAAAAATTATCGAAAATCGAATCATCGTCAATTAATTTGACTTGGATGCGACGAATATAGCGACGGTAGCGGTGGAGTGGCGCAAAGAAAAAAAATATAGAATTTCGATAGTCAATCAATAGGTCTGCATTGAACTATCGGCAATTATACTTCAATCCGATTTCCAAGTCGATCAACGCTAATGAGTAAGGACATTGATCAATTGAAAGCAGAAATAGAATAAGGTGACTTGAATAAATTATGAAAAAATTATACGTATATATATACAGCATAACGATAAGAATAAAAATGATCATAAAGACCCATAAGATATGTATATAGATAGAGGTAATGTGTCTTGTCATTAATTATAATAAAAAAAAAAAGAAAAAAAAAGTCGACGGATAATAAAAATAAAGCAAATGGCCCAAAGGCGCGTTTCGATGACTGCGAATGCAGATGGGGTAAAAGGGGCGTGGTAGTTATGCACAGGCGCGAACCCATGCATAATGCATTCACGCAGCTGCACCGCGTGCAAATGCATTTAGCAACGCGACGATCCCGCCTGTTAATGCAGATAAATAGTACCGGCTAATACTATTTCTTCCGCGATAAGATTTCGTTGGCGCGAATAAGACACGAGGCGCAGATCTCGCGCACGCGAAAAAAGAGAAGATGCTAACAGCAGAAGACAGGATATAAAATCCAGGTAAGTCGAGATATCAACTCGACGATAAAAAATATTTCCAAGAGCATCGGCGTAACCGTACGAATCAACCCGAGAGCCCAGCTTCCGAGCAGACTGGCGACTCGAATGAAACCAGAGAGCGAAAACGTTATCCGAATCGGTAGCTGGAGTCGCCTTGTGACCGCGAGTCGTAAAATGACGTGACAAGACACAGATACCGATGGTGGAAGATGCTGCGAGCAAATATCAGGGAAACCGAGAGAGATGAGATTGGTGCGTTTCACGCGCAGCTTCTCTGGACCCGGATGTACCGGAATAGAAGATCTCAGTGTTGCAGAAGGTTCGTCTCGTGCCTGTGGTACACAGTATGGTATTGGTGCGCGCGTGTATATACGTATAAGAGCGTGAACCGAGTATAGGTGGTGGGACAGCGTGAAAGATAGTTTTGGCACTGGTCCAACGGGGTACCAGACGAAGACAATCTTCACTTTCGATCTGTGACATAAGAGAAGCCACCTGTATAAATCTGATTACCATAAAATAATAGCGCACGTCGTATATAAATTGATGAGTTAATAATCGACGTGTCGTTAAAGATTCGCGACACAACGTGAATGTTGGCCGACGTGACATATTACGACGTCCAAATGACATTAGGATTCTATACATATACAGAGCTGTAGGTGTAATAAATGGTACAAGGGGTGGATATAGGAAAACCGGAATTTATGAAATCAGGACGAATCTTCGAATACCGTAATGGACCATCTCGAGACGAAGTAGGGGAGAAAGAAACTTCTTTGGCTTCGGAGATAAAAAACAAGCAGTTGAGGGGTCGATTGAGAAGGTGATAAGGTAGGTCGAACAGGAAGAAAGATGGCGGCCAGGAATTCGCTATTATCAAAGATTCTATGAAATTTGAGTTATTAAGGCATTCCGGATTGGTACCGTAAGTCTCTAGATATAGCTAGAACAGTTTCGTTTGCGCGCAACCGGAAATTGGCTGAAGTTGAATCCGGCGAGATATTAAAACGTTAAGCCAGCGTCGAGGCAGGAAGTTTACTTACAATTAGACTCGTTGAAAGCCATTTGAGTTTTCACTTGGCGATCGAGTTAACGTGACTTTTCCTAATCGTTCCAATTCACTTCCGGTCTGTGATAAAATTTATACAGACAACGACTGCCCAAACAGATTTGCCGATAGCAATCGACGCGCCGTCGTTCGTAGGGAGTGGAATTTAAAAAGGCTGCCCACCCCAATGGAAAGAAATTCGACTCGTCATTTAACGAGCTGCTGTTAACGAGCTCGCGGTATCAGTGAAGATAGGAAGGGTTGATTGACGTGTCCGAAGTCAATGTTATCATCATTATCACAGAGGGGGTAGGCGATAATACCGGTTCGATTATTCGAAAGGGCTTCAAGTGCGAAGGGAACGAAGGAGAGACGCCGTCGGCTCGTTTAATGGAAAAGCCGTGGAAAAAGTTTCGGGGGCCAAAGTTAGCGGCGCGAGCTGAAGGGATGAAACGAGTAAGGGATGATTATGAGCGGTGCTCGAGGCAGCCCAAAAGTTCGCAACAGAGCAAATTAAAAGTTTCCCGACAAAGCAGACCAACCCGCCATGGTAGGTTGGCTATCGTTTGAATAATGGAACCAGACCATGGACACTATGCGACGTAGATATATTCTCTGTGTCTTTTTCTTTATGCACCCTTCATCTTTTTTTTATCGAGTTTTTTTTTCACTCACTAAAACCGCACGACGTCTCCATAGAGATACGATCCATTAAGGTGAGCTTCATCGATGAATATATACCAGGTGTATATAAGTATCAACCCGTATACACATACAGATACATATAATAAATAAATAACACCCTGTATACACATACATATACACTACAGGGTTATAGAACAAACAGCAAAATTTAGTGCAAGAACCAACCCCCGGTATTTCATCGCGTAATACTTGATACTACTACGTGAGATACTCTTGGGATCACCCGTTAGAACGTTGTGTAAAGCCAAGACAGTTCGAAGGTTCCGGCAGCTAAGAATTCCTTGTAATATCCCGGGCGCCAGGTAGTCTGTCTCTATAGGTATTCCCACGTGATGCATCAACTTCAAAAATAATACATACCTGAACCATACCACATGGAATCGACCGGTGGAAACGTGGATAAGATAGGTTAATGCCTATTGAATTATAAGGCGTCCTATGTCCTGACCAACGGGGACCGAACGAGGATGAAAATAAATATCGAAGAACGTAAGAGAAAGGTGCCCGAGCAAATGGAGGAGCTGTGGATCTGCGAGACACCCTGTATATACCTTTTTGTTTTTTTCTTCAACAGCTGCACCAGCAGCAAGAGCCACCATCGGCTCGTTCCATGGGTGTACCGGTGACGTCACAGGGAGATTGGTACGGGGTGCCCAGAGGAAACGGTGCGTGCGCGTCATATTTAAAGGGTCCCAAAGGGTACCGGAAGAGAGTCCCCCCCATCGTTCATGTGTCAGTGTCCCGGGACTCGTCTGTACGACGCGACTACAAAGCACCACCCGGAGGATACGACGCGAGCATTAAAACACACCTTGAGCGTCTACGTCGTCATGGCATTCACCGCCATTTTCGATTCCCCCTTTACACTTACTTGTTTCGCAGTGCCTGTTTTTATTTTCCCCTGGAGCTTCTCCTTCTCTCCTTTTCCACCTGCCTCCTTCCGTTCGCGTCCTTGCTGGCAGTCTTTTGTTTTTTTCCCCCTTTTTTTTTGTTCCTTTTTAACGAACGTTTTAATCTCGCCGCGACGCCCGACAATGCCTAGACGCCGCCACCGCCGTCGTCCCGTCGCTCCTCGAGGCGTCCATTCACTTCGATTCGAAGGACGTACCCGCGCGTTTTCGACGCGGAAAATTAGAGTGGTTTTTATGGGGTTTCCGGAGGGCGTTTATCGGGACACGTTTTTCACCCCATCCCCTCGGCCTACCCTCCTACGTAAACCTGATGACGGAACGATCGTCATTGACGATTGGTAACGGTGTCGTGGAACGATTACGTTTTTACGTCAGGTCATCCCAATGGATGGACTTTTCGCTTGGGGATTGCCGACTAGTCGCCGACGTGAGAATTCCCTTGAGGATGAGTCAACGTGTCCTTTTTATCCCATTCAAACGACTTGGGATGAATCCTTCAGGAAAAAGGAACGCGAGGACGTGTCTTTACGTTGGAATTGGATCGTCCTATTCTGAAGGCAGACACACACACACACACACACACATATATATATATATATACAATATCGAAAGACATATGTTTAACACATATGGGAGAGTCGGGTTGGAAAGGTCACGAATTCGTGTAACCAGTCCTGCAGGTTAGTCAGCAGCAGGTGGGGATAAATCATCCCCATGACAGTTCCACCTGCCTGTCCATGTCCACGTGCACGCACACATCGTACAGTCACAGGTCCAGACAGTGACGAGGGAGGTGAGGGAGGACGAGGCAATAAGCAGGGAATGCCTATTAATTACTATAGAGCCGAGGAATCGATTCAATTCCCATAGGGGTGAAAAGGTCAAGTGGGAAGGACCACGGCGAGGAGGGGGGGAGGGATATGTTTTCAAGGTCAACGAACCCTTGGATTCTTAACGCATCGCATTTTTCTCCATTGAATTCTTTCTTCTTTTTTCTCTTCCACGACCCTTATCCAAGCGATAAGTTTATCTACGGTCGTCGAACCCAGTGAAACGTGAGGATCTTGAAAAACAAGGGTGGACAATCTCGAGGGAAGAGTCGTGAAAAGGTGGGCGAGGGGTGGCAAAGGTTTATGTACAGATACATAGAAAGAGAGAGACGAAGAGAAGACTGTCACTTTCAGCCTGCTATAAAATAACCAGCAAGCTCTTCTACGTGAGTAAACAACCCCTCGCTACCTTTTTTAACCCCACGAACGCCGGTATAATGCAAGTCTGGTTGTAACGTGGGACGCCCATTGGCGGCATTCCTATTGCTGTCTATCGCCGTTGCTCGGCGAATGAAGGGTTAGTGCAAGTACAGTATACATATACCTATATAGACAGCCCAGGCAGTAACGTCAAGTTCCTCCCTGTCATTGAAATCGAAAGGGCCAACACAGACTCACCGCGGACTCTGGATTTATCCCTCCTGAAAGGCTTTTGTGGCCGAGCAACCCCCTGGTAAATTGTCACCGTGGAACGACGGAATAATAACTTTCATAATGGCGCCGGGTAGCCAGGCAGCCCGAGGCATCCCCGGTGCGCGCGCGTACGGGGGGGCGAGGTGAGTGAGCGTTTGAAAATTTTTCTGATGGAATTGCGCAATTAGGAAGGAATCCCTGAGAGAGAAGAGGGGATGCGTTATAATTCCAAGTGTTATATATATATATAGGCCCCCCCCCACCGATCCCTCGTTACGTCGTCACAGCTTACCGTAATTTGCGAGGGGGACTTCATGTTGGAAGATTTCAAGGAGAATGAAAGCGAAGAGGGTGGGGGGCTAAAAGGATGAAGAGGGGGTAGGTAAGAAAAAACGAGGTATGAAAGAAAAAAATTATAGAAGTCGAGAGGGATGAAATACGCCTTGAAGTAAAACCCTTATCGTTTTACATCCGCGACGCTGACGAGGGTCGTCGCTGTTTTGACTGTGTTGCGACGACGCCCGCGACAAGACGCCAGGCGTCGTCGGTACCGACTCCAAACGTCGTCATGGAGACGCCCCCGAGGCCCTGAGACACGTGCCTCGATTTATCCCCCCCACACCCCCTTGTCCATAGACTCGACAACAGCCGACAGACCGGGTTGCGGAATGTTACCCACCCCATGTGCTTCCAACCACCCCCCCAACCCTCCTCATACTCTCATGTGCCATATTCAACGCCGCTGACACTCCTCCCTCACCCCTCCTGCTCATCTCATCGCCCCTCCAAAATCTTCTCGTACCTTCCACAGCATCCCTTAGCGAGCGAGGATTACCAGTTTCGGTAAACAAGCAAGCCCCAATTAGACGAGTATAATTTCGCAGCGGTACAGGACGACCCTGATTCTCTTCCTCCCTTCCCGAAGGAGGCCTGTATCCCTTTACACCCCTATACGAGCGTTTCTCCTTCAAGGATTTATTAGACATTGGGATACTTGATACTTTTCGATCATCCTGACTATCATCCCCTTGGAGTATAATAGACGCACTTCAGAAGGGTGTGTACCGTTAAGAGAAGCTAATCAAGGTTCGATTGGTATATCGTGTCGAAGAAAAGATACGTCACCGTGCAAGCTGATTGTCACCGGAATTCAGGTGAGTCCAGGTTAAAAGTGTGAAATGAGCTGTCAGCTGTCACTTTCAACGCGACCGGATATATTATTTCTAGCTACCGGTACAATAAACACTTCTAAAAAAAGAAACTCGCCCTGTAGCATCTCGACCGAAAAACATCTCTGTTTGTGAAGTTAAAAAGTTTTCTCGACAAAAAAAAAAAGGGAAAGAAAACATAATCGCTCGCTATACCCCGAACAACAATATGGAGCAAAGGCCCAGGCCGTATATCTATAGCCATACACCCGTCGTTATCAAAGGTCGAGGCAGCCGCCCTTAAACCGAAAGATTGCCAGGGGGGCCGGGAGGCGCGTAGCGGGAAATAAGGGTGGAAAGGAAACGCGATATTTCATAAGATCAGCAGAAAAGTTTACGCCGACCGGGCGAAATTCCGGGAAAGAGAAACTACTGGAAGCTCAGCACTGGCCCGAGCTTCCGTCGTGAGTTATGTCATAAAGACGAGGAGGAAGTATATACTTGAGTGTCGGAGGGTGGAATAGATGGAAACTCCAACAAGATTGGACCTTCTTCACCCCGGTTATACATAAGAATGTCTAGAACTCCCAACAAAGTCAAGCCATTCAGGTCAGCGACCTCGAAAACTATTACGCCAACGGATACCCTACTCAAAGGATACCAAACTCAATCCTAATATTGAAAATTCAATTTCATCCCTTATCAACAATAAACAGCTACCGACTCAAGCATTCGCGTTCTTATCGATAAGAGAAAAATACCCGCCGACGCAGACATGTCCGGAACAACTCGGAGTAGCCAATAAAATTTTTACTGTTCCGAAGAACAAGTAGGTAGGTAAGTAGGTAGAGGTAACTACGTAAAGCAGGAGAAGAAGAAGAAGAAGGAAGGAAGAAAAAAAAAAGAGAAGCAACTTCGTTTTACGATCGCATAAAACCGGTCGTGTCTGAAACCCCAAAGCGCCGTAGCGAATCTCTATCTATATACATGCATATCCCGAATCCCAGTGAGATAAAACGAGTCCACGAGCGATTAGAAAGATGGTTGTCGTAGGTCGTTAGAAATCCCGGTCCGCGTAGTAAAACTTTCTAAATCGACTGTCAAAGCCGATTACGATTATGACACGGTGGCTAGAGTGTATATGTGCCGTACATAATATACCGTAATAAACAGCGCGAGACCACGGTCCCACTCAGCAAGTTAATTTTAAAATACAATCACCTGATAAGAACAATCAGCATAATATACAGTACAGTGCTATACCATTATCAGCAGTTTAATAGGAAAAAGGGATTAGAGCCCAGACTAATCCATCCGAGCGAGGTTACAGTACATAACTACGTATATACCAACGTTACATGAAACGTATATATATATATATTAATAGATACTCAGACTGTATTTAGAGTGAAACTGGAAAGGAGAGTTCTTGCGTGTCGCGCGAACGCGCCGTCGAGATTCCCCGGGTAACAATACCGACATTACCAGAGTCTGGCTCGAGAGCGAACTCGAAACTAGTTTGCAATAATAATTATCCGAGTTCCGTAACTCCGTGGGTCTCTGGGTACTTTAACCGGAACGAATACACCCAGACAGCTTACAGGTTACTAGAAGCAGCGCGTATAGATAGTCGGTATACCGTAGCACCGCTGATAGTAATACTATACTGACAATACGAGAAGGAAGATTACGCCAGTTAATAGTAAAGTAAATAGTCTTAGCCATAGGTAAACGTGGTCGAAAGATAGGAGCATTCGAACAGAGTTCGAGAGTAACGAACCACCCTGTATAAGGACAGTACAGGGCCACCCAACATAATGACATACGAGATAGACACTGTTATCGTAGCGAGTGAATGACACGACTAATGTACACGTGCGATCAGTTGAATATCGCATCGGCAACGCGCAGCCACCCGTTAGATAAAATGCATCGGCCTACCGTTGGCTTGTTTTACGAGCCGGAGCGTTTCGTTTTACTGCCGAATGAACAATGGCGCTCGTGTCGTATGTATAGAGCGTTACCGGTTAACGTTTACGTTTCACGAGCTTAAGGCGAGTTCACATACGAAGCTAGCGAAAAATTTTATCCACGATCTTTCTCATTGTACCAGTCATTTTATCGGATCAAATAATACTTTTATCGCTTTTATCACCGTGTATCTCAGCGATGCGTGCGGGATCCGCTTTAAGGTGTCAGCGTTAGTTTTGCAAGAGATTGACGCTTCGTGTGGACGAGCCTTAAGGGTATCACGTAGGCGGATAGACAACTTATATACGACCTTTCTTCGCGGATCTTGAGGGGTTGCTACCTGATTACTTCTATATGTACCGGGTAAGCGCATATATTATCGGACATGGAGGACCGCCCACGTGTTTCGTGACAGAGCTTTAATCTGTAGGTCGTGCATGCGTGTTCGATATATGTGTACGTGTTTACGCGTTTATTATATATGAATTTTCCGCTTGACGTGCGGGTTCAAAAATTCAATAAATTCGACAGATTGCAGTTACATTAGAAAAGTAAAGACGTGAGGGAATTTTTTAATCGTTTTCGGAACGCTGCCGGTGTTAAGTGGTTCGAGTGAAAATCTCACTCTGGGCGCGTTCTCACGATAGAATCGCGACAATGCTATTTCGTCGACAATGAATTACATAAAGGAAGTGGTCTGGATTGCAGCGATTTAAAAGTGCTCAGAGTCGAGACAGCGACTTCAAGCTGGATTGGCTACGAGCCAGCGAGGAAGTAAGTAACCGCAGACAATTTCTGGCGGCTTTCCTGCCCACTTACTTTCCATGCAGCACCGCTGAGTGCGGATAGGTCCTACGCAACGTGTTATTGGTATCAGGTGCGCGACGTCTGTAAATAATCATACGGGCGATACTAGGATTGCCACAATGGCTCTAGCTACACATCGCAACCAGGCATTCCTCGAGTGCGGACTCCTTCGACGTGACGTTTCACGTATGCACGAGAGACATGATCTTCTGGGTTATCGATCTGACCGAGTGACGTAATCCTTGGTCAAAATATTCCGGTGAATGTCCTGCGGCAGAACGTGTATCGTGAAATCCCAAGGGGTAAGGTCAGACACGAATCAGATTAAAGCGATAGCGGGGAGTATCGAATTCTGATAATCGAGATATTCGACAAACGCGTTGCATCCCATTGTAAATCCGCCCTGAAGTTAAAGCATCGAGTGGCTATTGGGAAAATAGCGACTGCACCGATTTTCTGCAGGATATTTTCAGCAATGTGTCACCCTATACGCGGTACGCGACTGTTTTATTTCTGCGACGCATATAGTGGCGTTCGAGAGGGTGGCAGGGGGGATGGACAGCTTGAAGAAGACGGGATGCAAGGAATTATATACCCAGCGACAACGACGTGCGTTAGGAGGAGAAGTAGGAGGAAGAAGAAGAAGAAGACGGCAGCAACGTAGAAGACGAGGACTTCAAAGAGCAAAGGCCTGAAACGTGGTTGGGCCACGTCTCGTTATTTTATTACCGTAGTCACCCCGTCGGCATCTTTTCCTTTTGCGCGAAGAACTTAAGGCTCGACGTAAAGAAACATGAAAAGCTGTAGAGAGAAGATCCCCGTTTATTTCCATTTGTTTTGTCAATCTCGTAGCTCGTTCTCAACAATTCCAGAAAGATTCTTTAATCGCGAGATCGACGTCGGATTCGAGTTTCCTGTAAACGCTGAATTATTTACGAGTCTCTGATAAGGGGCCAATTGCAACGTCGATGCGATTTGAATAGATTTACGTGAAATCGAGCCCAAGTACAAAGGTAGAGGACAGGAGGTACTTCCTGCGCCACCCGTTATACCTTAACGAAGCGCTGCCGTCCTATTGGGCCAATGGTCTCTGGGCAGGTCGACTGCCACGACTTTCGGTTATATTTACGTTATGACGCAACGGGCTTTACAGGACTCTTTATTTATTCGTTCAATGCGATTCTTCTCTTTGCCCTTCTTCTCTTTATCCTTTTCTTCTCTTCTCTCTCTCCCTCGTACCATGACTCGCACACAGCATCCGTTTCCATGGGGATTTTTCGTACGACCCATAGCGCCTTCGAGCGAACTAGACTTCATCCAGAGGACGCATTTACGGGCCGTGGCTACGGGCCAGTTTTATTTTACCTCGACAGCCTTAATTCACGACACGCATCCAGAGTCTGGAGATTCAGCCGCTCGTCCGAATATCTGGGAGTGTACACGGACCGGCCAATCAGAGAAGAGCACATGACGCATAGCCTCTTACACGCTCAGCTCGTAACTCCGCGTTGGTATACAGAGCCAGAAGGAAGTGCATAATTTCAAGGTGCGACGAGTACGAGCTGACTGATGAGATAGAAGAAAAAAGTTCAATAACGCCAGCCAAGCAGATTGACGCGGATTAAGCGAATTCGATGGCGAACAAAGACACCGTCCTGCCCCCATAAGGAAAGTAACCAGCAGAGAGACGGGCGAACGAAGGAAGGAAGAGAAGAAGCCTTCGCGTTGCTTCTTCCCTGACTCAGCTACCACCGACTCCCTCTGCAACCCCTATTTCCTCCGCCCCTCCGTCCCATTCGCCCCAACGACTCCTACCCTTCGTCATCCCTTCGCTTCCCCTCATCGCCACCAATACCACCGCAATCATCGTCCTCTTCCTTTTCATTTTCCCTTTCCCTTTTTATTTTACTCCTTTAGCTTCCCCGTCCTCCTCGCCGCCCCGGACTTGACCGGAGTCGAGTCCGGGCCGGAGGCTGAGCCGCCAACGACTCTTTTGTTTGTGGACCGGTTCGCAGTTCCTCGAACCATTTATTCCCCGGCTGGCGCTCGTGCTTCTCCCTTTTCGTTTCTTTTTTTTCCTTTCCTTTCCATTTATCTCTCTCTCTCTCATCCTTTTTCCCTCTGACCGCCTACCCACTCACTCGCCACTACCACCTTCGTTCCCTTTGCTCCCTCTTTTCTTCTTCACTACCTCCGCTGACTAGAGGAACCCTCACAGAGCCCCACCTCCCCCTCACTCCAATCCTCACCAGTATTGCCCCTCCGGCACTTCACATCTCTCTCTCTCTCACACGTGGCCTTCCCTGCCGCACCGTAGTCCGCTCCAAGGCAGGTACGGGTGTCGCGTCTGCTCGCGGTGGTCTGATTCCAGGGAGTGAGTGCTCTGGGTTGGGTTGGGTCGGATGCTTGACTCATGAATGAACCAAGTCAAATACTTTAGGGCGAAAACATCATGCGGAAGCGTATTGATGCTTTACGTGCATATATATATATGTGTGTGTATATACGCGATACCCGATAGCAGCGCCTACATTTTCAATGCAAATTTATAGTATGGGAAACAAAGTGCATAACGGTAATGAGAAGCTCGTTAATATTCCAGCGAGATAGACAGCGCGGTATCTGATTCTTATCCGAGTCACAGGATAAAACAGTCTCTCTCCCCGTGGCCTGTGCGCGCGTGTGTGTGTGTGCCTGGAACGACCAAAATTGGGTGGGCGTGATTCACGAGTGACGTATCGAAAATCGTCCGATAAGCCTTTATTGGCCGATAACGATTAATGCCCCGTGCGTGGGACGGCCCAGTGCACTCGCCATACGTACAACGTATAATAATTTAAATCCATATGTCCCCATTATCGCCGATATCTAAACGCCCGATGCTCGATACAGTCTTACGTGCACCCGTAGCCAAGTGCAGCAGGATACGCTAGGACTCGTACGGCATTAAAAGTAAATGGTACATACCTTTCTCGAGATGCTGTGGAACAGGACTCTGGATACGTGGAGTCGTCTGAAGCGTTGAGTTACCGGGACGTCCGCGAGGCCTGCGACCTGGTCGTGGCTGAAACGTAAAACACAGAGAGACGCTTTTACCCCGTTTCAAATAAGCACGTGCGTGTGCATTCCTTCGGGTCGGTGTGTTCGTGACGCCGTCCGAGGAGACCCAGACGGCCAATTACCCGAATACGGCCGGTCGATATAGCCAAGCGATCCGCAAGGCGATTTTCAACGGAACCCTCCCTGGCTATTAAGCGTAAACTTTCAGGAGTCAAACGTGGCCCATATTCTATTTTTTTACTCGTGTCTTCTCCGTCTTCCCCAATACCCTCTCTCTCGCTTTCTCTCTCTCCCGCTATACCGTCATCACTCGCTATCCTTCTCTCTCTACCGTCAGCATCCCTAGACAGCACAGACTCGACCGGACCATGGGTGGCGACTCACGGGCAGACTCTTTCTCGGAGCTCGGACCAAGATAATCGCAAAGTTGCTTCCCGAGGCAACCTCGTTCCTCGTCTCTCCTGCGGGTCTTTGTTGTCGCTCGTAAAAGGCAACCAGTCCAGCCCGGCAAGCCAGGGGGGACCCAGGGCTTTGTTTAACTCGTGCATTTATTACCGTAGATAAACGCGGTACGGTGAGCGCGAGGCGACGCCCGAGATAAATAAAGCCGAGAGGATTCCTATCGTGTTTGGAGGAAGGGATCGAGGGGGTCCAGGAGAGCGACAAGGAGAGATGCTCACTGGTAATTTCGAGAAGGGGGGAACAGAGGGGGACGTCATAGAGAACGCATCACGATCTCCAGACACACGTGAGACTAGCGTGTAAACGTGAATACCAAATGTACGCAATATACGACTGTCGGTGACAGAACGTTCGCCACCGGCCTGAGGGGCTTGAAGAAAAAATTTCTAATGAATGTACACTCCTAGGCAAAAATCGTTCTTTCGCTACTTCTCTCTGACCTGAAGTTTACAGCGGGTTCGGCTGAGGATTTCAAAATGGTGTAACGACATGGACGGACAGTCTTGTCTGGGTCCGCGTGGTCGTGGACCCTTCCTGAAATTCCGCGCGAACAATTCCACGGCTAAAGAATCCCGAGACGCCGTAGGATTCGCAGGAACAGAGTGTTTTATTGCAAATTGAGGTTAAAGTCTCTGGCGCGCCGCCAAGTATTCACCTAGAGCACCGAATTCCCTGGCTGCCGTACATACGAGACGTAAGTATACTAAGGCTATGTGCGCACATACTTAGCCGGTCGTACACCTGTATATAGATATATGAGACATGGGTGTACGATTTGTGCACATAAGCCAAGTAGACTATAGGTGGGAGGGTGAAAATACGAGAGAATGCAGCAGGGAGAGTGAATACGTACGTCTTCTGGGTTAGCCTGGAAGCGTAACGATTCTATAAAATAAATAGCCGATCCCCTACGTAACTCCACCCTCTGTGTTGGCTTTTGGGAGATTAAGTGCAACTACGGATATACCGTACGTAACACCTATCCCCTCTTGCTACAGGAATTTCACTTTTAAAAATCTGCCTCTACCCTTTGCATACCTGGACGACAACTTTTCCTACCTCATAGGTGTTTTTTGAAAACGTTTAAAAATTTTTGGCACAAATTCATTGGTTTATATGGAATTACCGAGGGACGTTAATGATGTATTGTCGCGATTTTTAATTTATTCAAATTTGTGTAATCGTAAGGATCCAGATTAGCGATATCAGGGTCAGCAGTCTTGTTATTGGAAGACCCACATGCAGACGAATAGGGTAGGTTAGGGTCAATGCTTATATGCAAACACTGTGCATATGCAGTGTCTTTTTCCGACATATGAAAATCCAATTGACGATTACTGACTGCTAAACGATGCGTACTGTGCACATGCGATGCAATTTAAATTTCGTATACACATATGGTGTACCATATACATGTAACAAGCAATTCAGCACGTACAGCTGAATCGCGTATAAACATTTCGAATAATCGTAGCGAGTGATAAAAAGATGCAGAGAAAAAAAAAATATCACGAAACTCGATACCCAAACACGTCCACATACTCACATACGAAAATCTCATTCATAGACATCACCAATTTTTCCCGGTTCGCGTAAACATTTTTACGTATACGCTAACCGGTTCGAAATACCGGTTACCTTCTCGTTCCTTCTAACTACATAACCTACCCAGAGCAAGATTTTCTGCGCGAGATAAATACGTCCACGTATGTCTCGCATAACACATATGACCGCAAGAAACAAGAAGAATCGATCATTTTTTTTTTTCGCTCGAGCACACGTGTGCTTGCCAGGAACGTCGTGTGTGCCCAAGAAAGTTTTCCCACGATGGAAATCGGTGAAACGTCACGCGATGAGCTCGATCGAAGGAATGGAGAGGTGGGACGCGGAGAGGGGTGATAAAACAGTAGAGAAGAAGAAAAAGATTCCATAACCTTTCCACTCGTATAATCGTGTGTCGTTTCCCCTCTGCCCACCGTCGCCCCTCGACGTCGCGAATCCCCACCCCGTCATAACCAAACGATATTATACACTTCACGAATTCAAATCGTATCTCGCGTATCGCTTTTGGCCGATTCTTCCCGCCTCGTGTTTGCTATCTATGCGCATACTTGCCCTGGCATACAAGTCAAATACCAGTAGGAATGCCGATACGGACACGTACTTGGCTTCGAGTACTGTTTAGCAAGCAACCAATAGACTAGGTATTAGGGTATAGTCAAAGCGAGGTCACGAAAATGATATCTATAGATTATACCGAACGAGAGCCGGTATCTGAGATACATTTCATCTGAGATAAGATGATTTTACATTTCAACCCAATACAATGTACCGGATTAGACGTGGAATTGATAACGAGTTGATAACTACGTTATACGCGTAGTTAGGTCGATGACCTTTCGATATATAGGTATCTTCAAAAATTTGTATAACCACGCGTGTAGTTTGAATACTGAAAAACAAGTGCATGATGAAGAAAAGAAAATTTCGGTCTAGATACGATTATTGATTTGACGATTTAGCAAAATAGCGGACGCGAGGGTCGCCGAGTTAACGCGCATATACTGTGTGCGTCGCGGAGGGCAAAGGTCGGTTTCGCTGGGAGCAAAAGCGGCCAATTAAATATAAAGCAAAGCGTTAGTATTCGAGACGCGTGGAATCGAGAGTTGGAGATCCAATAGGATCGAGATCTACATACGAGGACTTCGTATGTGAATTCGATGCGTTACATATATGGTCATACGTCCACATACGGTGTCTGCGTAGTAGAGTTATGTTTCTGTTGGGATTTTACGGCTACGTATATATATATACATATTCTCAAAGTGTATGAATGCCTATATATATATATATAGCTATCTGTGTGCCACTGAAGCGGCAGATATTCCGATCGATCGTACTGGGGTTATCTGACTGCCAACAGAAATTCGTTCTCAGCTCTAGACTCTGATCTCTCCTGCTCCATCGCTCCCTCTATATACTCGCTTTCTCTGCATAATGGATTCCGGGTTGCATATCTCCTTGTATCACTCTTGGATTCTCTCTGTCTCTCTCTCTCTCTCTCTTCCTCATACAGATTATTCTGGTGCCCGATCACCGGGAAGCCTCCCCACTATTCTACTCCATATAATTCTGTGACTCGAGGAGTATCGATTATATTTCACGTTCTCTTTTATTTTTCCCTCTGCATTATTTCTCTTTTATATCTTCCAATTAATTTCTCTTGACATTCTATCGTTTTTGCGATGTATACAGTGACTTTTGTCTGACATTACCGAACGAGGATTCATAGAAAAGAAATGAATATTTAGGGCTGCCGCCCATGTACGGCTGCCACGATAATGTCTCGTTTGTTCTGTTCTCGTTGCTTTGCGGCTCTATGGTGACGTTTGGTCAATAAAATTTCACTCTGGCGATACTTTCTTTTTTAAGCTGAAGGCTAATGGCGATTACGATTGATTGAGTATAAAGAGACTCTCGAGATTCGAATTTATATTGAATGCTGAACTTACTTACTGCGTGGAACGGTTACGAGACTTTGTATATCACTGACTGTCGTTTGACTTCTTCAGTCTGGCAGTCAATCTTGACTTATTATCCATAAATGGTCGTCACTGTTATCAGTCACGGTTTCTTTCTCATTCTTTATTTCATCACTGATAAATCACTGCACTTCCGTTACTCCTAAACGCGTATAGGACGTATAGATCCACTGAGATTAATATTTTCGGTCTCCGAAAGGCTCTCGTCATTAGCAGACGAACTAAGCAGTGCTACTGGTAAGAATCCCTAGAATTCATATCACGTTTCAAGTTGAGGAAAATCAATGAAAATGAGAGACATATATTCCTAGTATAAATCATCCATCGTTGAGCACATAAAACGATAAAATCATATACATATATATGTATGTATACAATATCCACGTACATGTGCATCAGTTAAAGAGTTTCTTAAACTTTCCTCTTGTCCACCATATATATAACACTGACGTGGCAAAAGCCTCTAGGCTATTCTCAACTATATATCCCAAGAGTTCAGCGTACTGTACTCCAATAGTCACGCGTTAGTGCGAAAGGCATCGCGTAATCTTCAAGGACTCCGAGCACGTAACAACGCGTAATGACCGTTCAGCAAGTGCAGACGAGATCTGGTCGGTTATTATTACCGATCTACATTTGTCAAGGCTAAAATTTACAATCCTCGTACCCTTTACGTGACGTTACGACAACGCGCGAGAGAGAGAGAGAAAGAGAGAGAGAAAGAGAGAGAGAGAGACTGCATTCTTGGGGAAAAAAGAAAACAAACAAAAATATTTGAACGGCAGAGAAACGGGCCGAGAGGCTACAAGCACGTAGATGGTGCAACGAAACAATAAAAAAATTAACTGACCCGGAACGTCGACGGCAGGGTAAGCAAGGAACCGGCGGCTCCCTGCCGAGGCGTCAATGAATAAAGCCGTGTAAGAGTCGGACACGAACTGCGATACGCGCGGGCCGCAGTGCTGCCGCCTACTGGAGTCTCCCGAGGTCCACGACCACCCTCGCTATCCCCTCCACTTCGTGGATACACTCTCTGTCTCACTCTCTCTCACTGTCTCTCCACTATTGAGACAGTCTGGACTACGGCGCTCTTCTTCTCTCTCTCTCTCTCTCCTCTCTCTCGCTCTCGTGTTCTCTCCTTCGCTCCTTCGACTATCCGCGCCCCTTGGAGGCGCCGCCGTGCGTCCTCAGTCCCGGCCGTGCTTGCTACAAGCTTATACCGCCATACCTGATACCTCGCCCTAGCGACCCGACGCCCTTCTTCGCAAAGCTTGGGCAACGTCACGCGAGCGACGCGTCCGATAATGCGAACTCGCCTTGCCCCGATGCATGCTCGATAAACACGACGAGCATCGTCTCGCGTGTTGCTTGTTTCTTGAGATACTCCGAGATACGTTGGTGGCCCGGTGGTTCGGGTGTCTCAAGGCCCGGTAGTTATCGTCGTCCAATTTACAAGTAAGAAAGGGGAGTCCGCACAGGAGGAGTCGTACGAAAAATAAAACTTTAACGTACCGGCAAAGTTCAGCGCTCTGAACGTAATCTTATGTACCCGTATACAGTATATTCTTGTTTATTTATCGTAACCGGGTCGTCCCTACGAGTAATTTCACAATCGTCCTTAGGCTTCATTGTGCCTGTTACACACCAAAGTATATACCACAGTGCAGTAACGGGGTCGATTATCAGACGAGAGTATTTTCGATTTGAGACTCTCTGAGATGGAAGGATTCTAGGTTAACGGGTGGAATCAGTGGAGAGGGTGCCTCGAGTTAAACGCGTACGTACAATAATATCGGAAAACTGCTCGACGATGCATGTCCGATAAAGTGCAAACTTCATAGAGAGAGAAGAAATACAGCTCTCTCCTCTCCTTCTATCTGCATGGTTATAACGTTGAGCGTTATACCGCATTCATAATACTGTACATCAGTGTAGCGGGTCTCTCTAGTACACAGACTGTACATACATGGCGTACACGTACCCAGTTTAGAACAGATATAGGTACACACGTAGGGTGGGAACCCTTCTCACTAATTCGCGAGCGACGTAGGTGAATAGGTATGTACCGACGGCCAACAGTGGATAGCGGCGGTTTGCACACGGAAACCTATTGTGAATCGGCGAAGCGTGAACGAAATGGCTACCTTTACGGTTTACAGGGTATGGGATACGCTACGGAATTTATTGGCAGAATCGATATCCACGACGAGAGACCAGATTAATACACCGTGTTTGTACGTCCTATGCGGCGGGAAATACGAAGGTGATTGCGGAAGTAATTTAAATGGTCGATGTGTGCGCGCGTGTATTTATTGCTAAAAATATTTCCTTTACGGGGTCAATGTAAACTAGCTAATATAATGGGTAAGAATGGACGAGGATGGTATTGGGTGCCGTGGTTTGGTTCTTGGTCAAACTTTTTCTTTCTGTCGCGACGAAAAGTAAGGAAATCCTGGTTATATTTATACGGCTTAATATATTGCAGCTACATCATTCGCGGCCGTCACGGCAGTTTAACTTTGTTGGAAACTGAAAGTTTTGCACGAACTTCACAAACAGGTGGAACGGGGTTGTTTCAGGCCTTTTGGCGCCGGCCGTCTATATGTGGTATATATGTAATACACGACTAAAGAGATATAGAGAGTCGTATATGGGTATAACGCGAACATGGCAGAGCGTGTGCGTCAACAATATCGAAGGGTGGCCGTCCCCCCTGAAAGGAACTGTCGGAGTCCGCCCCTGTTTCTTCTCTCTTGTCACAATACCTCTTGAGTCTACGTCACTCGAGAGTAAACGGCGGTTTTCTAAGGTAAATTCCTATTTTCGAGAAATTCCAAGGGTGGGGCAGCGCGTGCCTTTCGAGCCCCTTGTGACGCTATTGGCATTCGGTCGAAGCGTTTCAGGTGTCTTAATGGGAATAATTTACTTTTTTCTTTTCAACAAAGACGCACGACGCGTCTGTAAATTTCTCTATAAATTCGTAGGGAGCCTTGAAAATTCAGCCCCTTTCAAACCCACCCCCGCAAAAACTTTCCGGGGACTCGAACAACACGCCAAGCCGTAATAAAGCTTCGTGGAACGGCGCCTGCCACGTTATTAAGTCGGGCTTCACCACCCCCCCTCCCCCTATGACCTACGTACATAGGTGAACACGGATACAGCATGTGTGTGTACGTATACAAACAGCCGATAATGGCTTCTTGACGCCATTAGTTTCGAGGCAGCGATTTTGCGGCAAATCACCCCCTGTAATTAGGTAAGGACAATTTTATTTTTCTTATTTTCTTCCGAACCCACTCGAGGGAAGGTGGTCGTCTCGGCGATTCCATTCGTCCCATAACGAGTTACTGGGTAATTTTTTTTTTATTTTTTACTTTTATGAAACATATTTTTCTTTGACCCAATCAGCAATGAACAGAGTAGAAGGGATAAAGAACGGATCAAGCTTTACGCTACGGTAAATTTTCTTCAATACATCAAAAACATTTACTGTGTCCCTTGTTCTCATCCCCTCTCCCACCTTCCTCCCCCTCTCGCCCTTCGCGTCTCTTACTTTCACCCAACTCTCCTAACTCCCCGCTAAATCGTAGAAAAGCTGAAAGTAAATTAACGAACCCAAGGTATAGTAATAGTCGAGCTCTCGCTCACCCCCGCGACTGGCAGCATCGGGACGAAGCACGAGCGTCGAGCCGTTTGTCCGTGGTTGGCGTCGCGACGCAGAGGTTACCTAGACGGTCCCGGGAGAGTCGCGGCTTCACCGGTACAAGGGAATAGGAATCAGTAAGAGAAGAATGCGGAAGTAACCCTGCAGGAATTATATAGGGAAGCCAGTAAGTGTGTCGGGAGTTAAGAGACAATTTCACCCTAGGGGTTACCGGTATTTCAAGTCACTTCGAAGAAGAGAAGGAGATCAGGTAAGGAAACACGGAGCTCGAAGTGCCTGAACAGAGGATGAAAAGGTTATTTACCACACGATAGCACAGAGCAGAGTGCGGAATACACAGGCAGCAAGGGTCGGAGGCCAAGAGAGCAGACGAAGGGGGGAGAGGGCCGGAGAGCTCACTATATTCCCTGGAGAACATTCCTGAACTCCCACAGCGGGGCACGAAATGCGAAACAAATTAATGAACGGAAGGGTAGTAGGGAAGCAGGTAGTAGTAATAGTTACTGGTGCTGTATATGGAGCTATTAGCTGGCGGATGTAAACAGAGGCACGGTGGAGGACGGCTGGGTAAGGGTAGTTTTGTGGCAGGGTCATAGACGGGTCGGCGGCGAAGAGGGGAAAGGACTAGGTTGGGGAGGGGGCGCCGGCGTTGGCGTCGGCGTCGACAGGACAGTGTTGCGTTACCCCGGCCAACGGGGGTGTGTCTCACCCCCCCTCAGACTCTCCCACCACCCCCGAGAGCTGCCCGCGAATCAATACAGCTACCGACCGCCGCCCCATTTTCATCCCACTTCATCCCCTGCGTTTCATCTTCGTATACGTATTTCCATCCCCCGTCCCTTCAGCCCCTCTCCCATTCTCATTCCCACACACCGATTCCATTCTCATTCTCGAGCCTACCCTTAAACCCTCGCCTTCTATCGCATCCCCCCCCCTTTTCTTAAGGTCACCCCTTTCCTCCCCCCTATCTTCGCAACCCCTATCTTTCTTTGTCTCGCATCACGTTTCTGTGCCAATTCCAACCTACCGCCCTTCCCATGAGTATATCCAGGGGGTGGCTGCCCTTACTTTCTTAGGGAAGTACGCGGGTCCAGGACTGCCAACCCCCGACCTTACGTACACTTCGGTCTCCTTTTCTACGTTTTATTTGATTTCGCTCGCCACCTCAATCGCTCCAAGGGTGAACGTGAGCTCGCGCGGCTCCGATCCAGGTGAACTTGGTGAGAATGGAAGTGAGTGGGTGCGCGAGGGGTGGAGAGACGAGGGGGGGGGGTCGTAGTTGGCTTCCGGCCAAATCCTTCAAGCAGCTCACCCAGTTTGTTTGATATTTACGAGCTATCATTGAGGAAATAGCGACTGGGGATGGTATAGCAGTAGCCGTTCAATGGAAAAATTAAGAGGGGTTGGCCAAACAGTGTAAAAGCTTTTTTTGTTTCGGATAACTTGGGGGATCTTAAGGTCGAAGAGAGTACGGGGTCAGAGGTCCAGGAGAACAGGACGATCCAAGAGGTACGAGAAGACCCTCTTGTCTTCTGTAACCGATACGGACATAGCTTTCAGGAAGTTCACGATTGTGTCCCTCGGGAATAGCCAAGTGGACAATAGAAAAGGATACCTCGGCTTCCCGACCTTAGAAACAGGAGAAAATCAGATCTTGGGACAGGAGAGCGACGAATTTCTATGAGAAACTTTTCGCCTGGCGCTGAACGATACTTTTCGCGGATTGAAAAGACAGCCTGAACGAAAATGGGCATTTCGCTCGTGGAAGGCACCCCTTGGCTTCCGGCTGTACCGGAAATGTAATTTTCGACTCGTAAAATCTCTCCAAGTGATTCCTACGCTTTCTCGTCGCTTCAAAAAGGAATTTGAAATTTTTCTCACAATGTCAAAAAATAAGTGTCAAGAGGATGCAACAGAAAATAAAAAGCTTAAAGAAAACCGAATCACAGTAACTCTTTTGTGGCTAGAAAAAACTTAAAAAGAAAAATATATATATATATATATTTTCAAAATACTCATTAATCGACAGTAATGACATTTTTTAAAATAAAAATACACGTCCCAAAGTGACCTACATTTTTTTCTTCTCTCACGAACCACCGTCCATCCCCATTTAATGATCATCCCTCTATACGTCCATTGCAATAGATACCAAAGCCCCAAGCTCGAAACTAAGTTGTATTACGCCCGAGTGGCTGCAGGTTAATCCTGCCTTGAAGTTTTCCCGTAAGCCGAGCAAAGTTCGCGAGCATGAGGTACAACGCCGTATATACATGGTCACATGCAATATATTGCGCACATACGTGTTTCCATATATACTACATAGAGAATCCAGAGAGCAATTTACATGGCAACGATGCCTCCCACTCGTCGACTATTTATTCGTATCCTTTGCACATAGACATTTTACACTGCCAGCCTGAGAGAGTGCAGCGGCGTAGATTCTAAAGGAAGGCCGAAGGTTCCAAAGGTTCCCGCATACAACGCACACGTGTACAGTAGAATTCAATGCGGAAGTGAAAAAGGACGAATGGCGTAGCCGCCCCCTGACAGAATTTACGTTCGTAAAAAACATTACGTAAACAACGTACAAGAATCTTCCTAACCGTATACGCTAAAAAGATATACACAAGGTACAGTCACTTTCAAAGCTCGAAGAAAGTGACTCAAACTGTTTACCTCTTTGAGGAAAACAAAAAAAAAAAAGCTTTAGCTCGGATCAGCTGCTGCCTTTCGAACTCTTTTATATAAGTTTGATATCAAAGTTAAATTATATATAGGACGAACGAGTTTCCGAAGCGGCAGTGGATTCTTGTAAAAAGTTGACTACTTTTCGAAATATACTTCAGCACTTCGAGCTACTTTCTACAAGACCCGACCAAGATTTCTGCTCGCATTAGAATCTCGTTACGTAAGGAACATTACTGAAAAAGATGGCGGATACTCAAAAGAACTCAAAGTGACGGTCGTATAAAAAAAAAAACAGAGGGAGACAACGTCCCGTAAAAGTGGTGATCTGTCTTTCTTTTTTTTCTGTTGCCCCCTTTCTCTCCTCTTCCATCCCTCTCTCATACTTCTCTCTTCGTTCGTGATGGATCGATTCACATTTTTTTCATTTTCCAAGAATTTTTATTACCAACACAATTGCTCGATTACATCGTACCGGCATTTCCATGGAATTACGTATGAAATGAAAAAAAAAAATGAACGTAGCCAACTTTTAAGGAATTACGTTCTTTCGTGATCTCTGTGATAAGTCTGGCTTTTTAGGTTAAAAAATGTCTAAAGTACCAATAGCCCTTTAGATTTTATTGATAAATTGACGCACCCGGTATGTATAATACATCCCCTAGATATAAAGGTGTATGTATTTCAAATAAAATCATACGAAAAGAACGTAGTACATATGTATATATATGTATAACAAACCTAAGACTTTTGGTTGACGAGAAAATTTTGTAAAAGAGCGAAAGTGCCGCGGCGACTGCTGTTGTTTTCACGTTGAGTTACGATGGGAATGATCGGGTCAGGTTAGTTGGCAACAGAAGCTGTTCCGGTCTTTATCGGACGAGACCCGCCCGTGGAAATGTAAGCGAGGCCGCCGGCACGGCTTTATTGATTTCCACATTAAAGGGAAACACCCGTTAGAATACGGCCTTGTACGGCAATACAATGTACCCTATTGCGAAATTCATAAACTTCGCCATACACCAGTCTTTAAATCCGCGTATGAGAAAATGATAAAGACCCATGAATTGAAAAATATAAAGAACGTCGATATGGGACAGGATATCGGCACTCGGCGAACTTTAACCTTCGATATCAAAGCGCTGTAACAATTTTCTTTCCTTTCTGACTATGACGAAAATCCCTTATCCGAGCGATACATTGGTATTGATGTATCAATTGACTGATAATACAGGGGTATCGAGTGTAATGGGCGTGTTGGCCGAATGACGTCACGAATCGTTATCGTTAATAACAGTAGGCCTCGTTACGCAAACGGATTTCAACCGGGTGTCAATAAAAGTTGAATGAAAAATTTGCATATATCCATCATCCGTTATATCCAAATAATTCCAGTCGAGAAATTCGTAAGGACGTTATCGTTCAATTCGAGAATTCTTGATTAACAAAATTTATGATAAGAGTCAATCACGGGATCTATCACACTCAAGTGTGATAAGGAGATATTGGATTTTTTAAAATATGATTTTCCATAACTTACCACTACCAGGGCGTGAGTTAGGCCCGTTGACGATCTTGACCTACGGGGTGTCATACCGACGACTTCACCCCTCATGATACTCTCGACGACTGGAAACAGACAAAGGAGGTTTTTCTATTGGGTAACAATCTCTTATGAAGTTCGTTAAGAGACGTCCGACGTTCTAATGATCCACGATCGAGATAATGATCGTGATCGTTAAATGACTCACCTCCGTCGCCAATTAGACGCATTTGTACCAGACTGGGATCCTCGCTGTGATCTTCGAGTACCGTGTCGTCGGTGACGGTGAGATCCTAAAAGGAATGATGGATACGTCATTAAATTATTCGAAGACTATTTTCAGTTGGATTTTATATAGAGGGAAATATATGTGCATCGTGGGATCAAAGGTCTGCCGATCGATGGCTCCGTCGATGGACAAAGTGATCTAACTAGGATCGATCGATCCATTTGGTAGGTAAGGATCGTCGATCTGTGATGATTGTGTCATTGTATTGCGAAAGAAGATACGTAAAGATTATAGTTACACAATGTCTCTGTGCCAACGTAGACACTATTGGTAATTGCATTTGTTATCAAGGTCATGTTCTTACAAGGCATGTCAATGGACTTTCGATCGTAGTCTAGGTCAAAGGTTAATAGTTCGCAGGAATATTTATAGCCATTTGGATACGGCGAAATATTTACGTGTGATATATTTATACGTGTGGGATATCGTGTGGACTTTGTACGTTATTAGATCTGACCAATGTATGTGTACAACCGATGTGTCTAATCACGTGTCACGTGTGATTGATGTATCAGTAAACAAAAGTGAAACAAAAAAATGGCGGTTATAACCCAATGACGGTTCATGAATCATTGTGAGAACTCTGGTCGTACTTGGTAAAAGTTTTGTTTCGCGCGAAAAGTCAAGTTTTTATAGATCGATTGGTCTCCGGGGGCGGGTAGGAGAAAGGAGAAGAGGAAGGGAATAAAGAAAGATGAAAAACGGGTGGTTGAGATAGAGCGGGGGAAGTAGAAGAGAAATAAAAAAGGACGACGGATTGAAACTAGAGAGGAGAAAGAAGGTGAAAGAGAGATGTCGAAAGTTCTTGGCGAAAAGTGGAATAAATCTAGCAAGTTTAAAATGGCTTGAGCCTGCGGGCATCGGAAGTTCCGTAAGCTGCTGCGATCTTGCCGAGGAAGGATCTGGACCGTGTAGGAGGTTGGGTATAGGTGGGAGAGGCTGGAGGATGAATTTCGAGGTAGAAGGTTACGTTTGAGATCGAAGGAAACTGTTTTACATGTTTCACGTTGAAAATAACTTGATGGTAGGTAGGGGTATAGGTGGGTCCAAGAAAAGGATCAGCTGGCACTTTTCATTTTTCGTTTACTATAACAACCGCCAGTGTCGCCATCTACGTCGGGACACGGAAAATATCACTAGGACGAGATTTCCGTGACTTCTGTCTTTTACGGTGAAATTATTCGGTAACTTTTTTACTTTTGTATTCGCGCCAGGGGGAAAACGGAAATTACGGAAAAATACTTTTCCTTCTAACCGACCTCGGATTTCCGGGAATCAAAGGAGCTGCGGAGTAAGAAAAAGAAAAACAGCACCCGATTTATTCGGAACTACGTGGATTCTCATGAATACGTTATTTGCGTGTAATTTTTTTCTGATAACGAAGAAGCATATACTTAATCGGCAATAAAGCGGTGAACGTAGATATAGCCTGCAAATTAAATTTACCTTGGTGGATTCATTGTATCCGACGATAACAGCCGTGTACCACTGAGTGGTGCCTTCGGCTCGATAAACTTCAACCCTGAAGCCAACGAGGACACTAGGGGTGGTAAGGAGAATCCTCTGACCATCCTGCATCTCGGCCCATCTCCTCACAGCATTACCCCAAGGTACGCCGCCCTTCGTCAATTCCCAGTCCTGCTGTGAAAACAAAGGGTAATCACCCGCGTTAGTATGCAAAGAAGCTACAAGGAAACAGGGTGCAACCGTAAACAACAGGTAACAAGCAAAAAAATATGAGAAAATTGTAAAAGAAAAAAGAAACTATCCGATCCAACAACTTCTTTTCTTATTAAAAAAAAAAGTTCCTAACCGCCTTAACCTCTGTAAAATCTTTCTTCGCAAGAATAACCTCTCTCTCGCACCACATGGAAGATATAAAAAGGCGAGTTTGCAATAAATCAATCCTCTCCTTAATTAATTACGTCCACCAGCAGAATGCCGCTTCATTTTTCTTTTCGTCGAGACTCACCATAGGAAACACCATACGATTATGTGTTAAATCATCTGCCAATTTTAAAATATCAAAATGATAAGATGTCTCCATATATCTTCAACGATGAATCCTACGCACTAGCGCCACCACAGTAGGCCAAACGGTACTAACCCAGTCAATTTAGTATCGCTACGTGGTCTGGATGTCTATTACGTGCTGTGCCCGAAGACTTGGTTTAATTACTGCTACGTTATAGCAATTATAAACGTTTGCCAGCAAAGTAATCGTAATCTACGAGTAGTCAGTGTCCGCGGCTGAAATAAGTGACTCGTCAATCGTAAATTAAGTGTAAGTAAAGGCTCCGTGTTCGCGGAGTGACTGAATTGCGATGACATTCAATACGACGACGATTTAATTAATAAGATACGCCAAGGTAATTTGAGGGAATTGTCATAGGCTAACAATGCACTGTGTAAAGTGAAAGAGAAGAGGATCGCGTAGCGTGAACGATAATGAAAGAGAAGAGGAGCGCGGCGAAGTGAGGTTAGGTTTAGGTTGAATTCGATTGTTCCGTGCTCGGTCGGTAAAAGGCAAAGGCGCTACGGCGACCTCGTTCGTCGTAATCGTCGATTTCGTACCCGCCCGACTTTACCGTTAGAATCGCAGTGAATAGACGATATTACGCGAGCCAAGTAATTTCATTGAATTTAATTGAGGAAATGACGTGGCAGTTAAGCTCTCGTATCCTCAATTGGCACGACCTGCACTTTCTACGGTATTGTGAGTCTCGATAAACAGAGAATACGTTTCCTCTGCCAATAAGGTAACACGAGATTGGACAGACGGTTATTGCATTGTAAACACGATAAGCTGCTTGCTACTTAGTCGAAAGTATAATAAAAGTGATTTGTGTATAGTTAAAGCTCCGCTTATATACCCGTGCAATGCTGATCTTAAACGGACTATAGATAACGGTGAGAAATTCGAAATACTATACGATTAATTGTAAAATATATAATTTAATAATTTACACAGCCATGTCTCTTGGATCGATCTCTCGCTCTATATTAAATTTATAGCGTTTCCATGTAAGCGTAGTCTAAAATTTCGTCAGAATGTACATTCCAAACTGACTGGCCTGACCCGTGGAAACTCTGGCAGTGAAGTTAGCACGGCGAGAGTATGTTGGCGCCTGGTCTTGGCGCCTTTCCAAACGTTGATGCACGCGCAACCGGCGACTGTCGCTGAAACGGTCACGCGAGCTAAGCAGTGCTACGAGTCAGCTGCCGTTAGAGTGAAGTGAAAAATCGCGGTATCCCGACGCCGTGTGCGTTTCTCCTCGTATGTACACTTCGAGGCAGCGGCCATTATACCGCGATGTTCGTTGCTTTGGCCAGCAGCGTAATGGCTCGTGTCCACGTATGCCCCACGCCGCGTGCGCGTAAGCATATACTATACGTGCCTGTAGCCATTTGAACGTGCGGCTTAACTATGCGACACGTACGTACGAGTTACGGAGAAAGAGCCCCGCTGGTGCATTTATAGTTCAGGGTCAGGAGACTCCGGGAGGCTGATTTTACGAGCGTATGAATTATTTCCGAATTTTCGTCTCTTTCTTACATACGCTTTTAGCTGTATATCGTATATACATAATTACATATAAATCTGGGCTACGTATATACATGTTACATACCAAGGATATAATTTCTGAATCGTTCAATCTTCTAAAAGGATAATTCTCTTCAAAAATTTTTCTCGTTTTTCAACCGCCTTCCCCGACAAGACGCCGGGGGAGCGGAGGCGGAGCGCCAAGGGAAAAAAGCGCGAGACGGCCCTGACCGCAAGCTCCAAAACTTTTCCACGTAAATGACTAACGTTTGCGCAAGGAGCTGCGCCAACTTTTAACGGTAAAACTTTCCTCAGTTTAATTACTTGGAAACAATTCCCCGACCGTCTCCCGCTCTCACCGTCAGCAGCGCCGAAGGAGTTTCTCGTACAACCCTCGTTGACGCTTATACCTAACCCCCTTGGTATATTTCAGGAGATCGAGGGATGATCGGAGAGATTCCGCCCTTTCGCGACTAGTGTCGTTTCCTTCGACACAGGCAGTTCCTTGACTCTCGGCAAAAGAAGTTTCAATTTATTACGAATCCAAAAACCAGGTAACGCCGCAGTGTCGTCGAAAAAAAGCTTTCGCTCGGAAATATTTTTTACCAGGACTGCGCACACGTTGTCCCTGGTAAGAGGATCTAAAAAATGTTCTCGGTGAGTTATCGCGAAAGAAAACTTTTATTTAGTACGGCAGATAGCCGCCAGAGCGGAATTAATTTTCCACGTAAATACGCCACTGTGTATATTAAGGTTCCGCTTTCATATTTTTCTAGAGGAAAAAGAAAAGAGAAGACGGGAACGTCTGGAAATTCAAGCAAAGAACGAAAAAAAAAAACGAAGCTCTCGCGTAAATCAGTTAAAAATAAAGTTTACGAGTCCTAAGGTCAAATTTGTGCAGACGCGAGCTTTTGTCTCGTTCGAGTTTATACAGACTTTTAATGACGTAATCATGAATTAATCAAGCGTCATTATCGACGCTGTAATGCCTATACACTCCGGGCCGAATTTTACACTTATTCCGAGAGCTGTGCGCCGTAAGGATTAGCAGAAGATATTTCTTTGAATTGCTGCAGGGCCGAGCCAGCCGAGCGAGGCAGTCGCATCGAAGTGCAACTTGTAATGAACTTTGTAACGAAGTAAGTTTCGGGGCTCGTAAAGCGGCGGAAGTGTTGCACGAGAGCCGTTCGGAAGTGGCTGCCGCTTTAATCGTTCGGTAACGCACGTCACGTTTCGCGTTCGAGTTCCCAGCAATGGGGTAACGTGCAGCGCGAAAAAAAAGGAGATAGCGAAAAGATACACACTGGGCCACACAATAGAAAAGAATAGAATACAATACAATAGAATAGAATACTAAAGGTCTGCTCACAGTGAAGGGTTTGAGCTTGGCATAGTCGAGGAAGTCCAGTCTGCGATCCTGCATGAATTCCACGGGCATCATGTCCTCGGGAAGTTCAGCCCTGGCTACCAGCGGATAGAAGGTCTGAAAGCATAAATGTCAAAAGCGAATGAATGATAGTGACGCGTACGATAAATGTGCTGACAGTGATCCTGCCAACGTGTGCGTACGTGATAACACAAGGAAGAAAGGTGAACAAAGGAAATATGAGAAAATGAGATAACACGAGAGAGAATCCCTTGGTGAAAATTTTCGTGCGCCCGTAGGACATTTCCTTTGGTACGAGGTGTAATTAAAAGTTCCCTAATTATAATTGAAACTCAAATCCGACCGAGCTGCCGATCGAATAAGGTTTTTAGCTGGCTCAAATAAAATGCATGTCTCGCTCCTCCGCATCGCTGCAGGAGATTGCAATTCGCTTTGCATGCAAACTGCACCTCTTCCTGCTGCCGCCCTGCCGGAGCGTTTAAAGCTCCGTACATACGACCGGACTCGAATAATAATTGATCCAGGATAGGATCGACCGATCGATCTGCCTTCTTTTTTTTCTATTACCTCTCATTGTCAGAGTCAATCATGCCGAACCGGTATAGGTAGATAAAGAAGAAAAAAAATAGCAAAAGTAGTAACACCAGTGGCAATATGGATACGTATAAAAAATAATAAAATGAATAAAAAATATAGTAAACAAGTTTGCCACAGTATGACTTTCTAGTATGACCACTAGACTACGACGTTCACCTACGTATGTGTTATCGTATGTAACCAGTACCTGGGGTACGTACAGTGAGATATAGTACCTACCCACAGTGGTACGATCTGGTAACGGTACTTGGAATCGTGCAGGAGCGGAAGATGTTCCTGGATAGCCTAGAGGGGCCTGGCGGAACATTAACTAACCTATCGGTGTTATCGCAATTAACGTGGATAATGGCCGAGATCTAGATTACAATGACACAGGGTCTCTATATATTCGGCTGACGTAACGGCTATGTAAAAACATTGAATTTCCAGATTATACAACCTAGCGTACTACTGGTATTGCATTATCTAACACATGTATGTAATCTTCAATACAGCGTTAACTACGATACGGCTAGAGACCGATTGGGAACCAAAATGCAATAATCGATTTCTAAATTCACCGAAACGACATATCGTGAACTCGTACGTCATGTCAAATTCACACGCGATAATGACGACAGGAAGGACCAATCGGCGTCGCGGAAGAGCGAGGATATTTTCGAAAAATTTTTTACACGCGGCAAATTAACCCTGGTATATGTATCTTGTACCGAACCGATGAGTGATGATTTATGAAGGGCACTGTACCTGTACGTAACTATACGTATAAAATATACGCGAGCAACGCGGTAGACGATGTTAGATATATCTATATATATACCGTGTACCGACTGACGGATCCCACGATTAGATAAAACATCTAGGCCGTGCGCGTCACGTGAAAGGGGAATAGTTGGCGTTAACGAATGATAAGACGGTAAGAAAAAATAAAAAATAAAATTCCAAAATACTCACCAGTGCCGGCCAACCGACGGTATTCGCTGCTGCCGTAGCGCCTCTAAGTGGCTTTCCGTTGAGTCTATGGTGCTGATGATGATTGTTGATCGCGTGGTTACCGTGATGGTTGTGGTGGTTGATAGTGATAAGGCTCGTGTGTCTGGGGTCAGGTCTTTCGGCCCAGTATAGGCCTTTCTCGACGAGAAAGAGGGAGAACACAGCATCCCTGTGGGGCGACAGCCACTCTCTTCTCTGCCACTCGACGTCGTCGTACTCTACGAGGACCTGTCAACAAAATCGATAAAATTTATGAAATGCGTTACCATTTTTATAATTATCGCGAGAAACAGCGTCAAAAGTCCTTTGGGAATCGAAGAAAAGAATTTTTCATTACAACTGGACCGATGCGTATATGCGAGAAAAATATCATAGGACATACATCGCGTCGTAGATATTAGTCACGATCTATAATGATGTCCAATGAATAATTCATAGGTGGTAACGCGCCATAGAATTATAGTAAAGAGGCCGGCGGGCAGACGTGTGTGCGACGTTACGTGTAAGATGCCTACGCAATATTCGTACGCGTAGGTAGACTTTTATTCGCGAATCGGCCATTGCACCTACGCTAAAAGTGCGTAGAGATATTGAGCCACATGACAAAACATGTAGCAGTTATAAACAAAGCAATAAGATATCTATATACGGTGTCTACTTTAGGATCTACTTTTTATAGGTTTTTTTTTTTTTTCAATATCCACATCTTCATCGCTTCCACGTTTACTCGGACGCACCTGTGTGCGAGTGTTTATGCCGCGTTCTTATGAATAAGTATGAAGCCATATAATTGTGATCGCGATGCATTATTCATCGGGTAGGCATATCCCCTGGCCCCCCTTGCTGAGAGGAATTACAAGACTACATTCTGTTAGCTGGGGTATCGGTATGCTTATGGATTGTCAGGTGAAGCTAGGATCTTTATTCGCACGCTTTTGTCTACTGGGAAGAACTCGTTAACGCGGCGAACGTCGTCGTCTCGACTGTTTGGGTGCTTCTGGGTATCTGGGTTCTTGGGATGTCCTGTATCTTAGGTGGGCCGATCGAAGGTCGAGTAGGTTAGGTAGGTTAGATAAGTAGGTACTCTGAATGACATTCCCCGGAGGCTAGGGAAACCAGGAGCGATCCTTGTGAGTCAGGATCGTAAAGTTCTCCCAGGGGTTGGTAGATACAGGTCCGACGGTGGGTAGGTATAACTGGATGGTGAATGTCGGTGGATTTAGGTTGGGTTAGGTAGGAATGTGATAATCCAAAGGATTTATCGTGGGATTCCCTATGTCTATCTGGTAAATTTCTTATTTCAGGTTGAAAAGGAGCTCGGATGGAGAAAGATTGCCCAGGATCGTATTAAGGAGGGGTAGTTTCCTTATTGAGGTTTCTCTTTGTTATTGTTATTTTTAGTACGACGATAATAGCCGAGCGGTCGATTGGGATGGATTGGGTAGATTTTACGTGAGTCTGGTGGGATACGGTATGTTTGCCATAACTACACGTTTACGCCTATTTCAAGGTGCGTGGCTCGTTGGCCAGTGACAGTATGTGTTACAGTGATTGGGAAACTGAATGTCTATGTGTATCAGTTTGCTTGATCGTAAAGCGTAGTTTGCACGTGTGTGTGTGGCTGATAAGTAACCAGTGCACAATATATAATAGCAATAAATTTGTATGGGGTATTAAAATTGTGTTATAGTTATGCGAGTCTGTGGGAAGTATCGATAGAGCGTGATAATTGCAAGACGAATTTTTATTGAGTCACGAAGAAATTAAAATGTCAACGAGTGACTGATGCACGAAAAATGAAGAATAATTAAAAAAAAAGTACAATTTTACGTAGAAGCTGGTAAATACGTTATTAAGAAATTTAAAGAGTGACGGAGGCGCTATTATGGGAATGGCTATAAGCTCGTTCGAGGATAACGATTGTTCTGCAAGCCCAAAGGCATATCCTGGCGACACCCTCTTCCCGGCACGGTAAAGCTTTACTGCGAGAGGTTAGTGTCGCGCTCGTCAGATGGCGACATCTCACAGTGAGCGTGATCATGATGGCCGCCGTATAAAGTAGCCCCGCCTCCCGAGCAGCGCTAGCCCCACCTATTGGCCGTTGCCATGGTAACGCAAATGGCGGCCATGTTGATTTCACAATTGCGCGCGACCTGCCTCAAGCTTCTCCTACCGTCCCTACCACGTTTCCCCGCCGTCGAACAGTTCGTCCTCCCCTCCACCCACTCAGCGAAGCTGACGCCACTGCCGTTCTCCCCAGCTTGTGAAATATTCTTGGCGGGAACTCGAAGCCAGGAGACACTTCTCAAAGCATTTCGCAATTCTCCACGGTGCAATTAACCCGTAGGACACTTTACGTGTCCTCTGTTGTTATCCTCGTGAAATTCGTATTGTTCCTCCGTAACGATAGAGCATTGACAGGGAGGGGACCGGGTGTCGCTCCAGATAAGAGAGCCTATGTGCCCCGGATACAAATAATGGTCAACGTTACGGCCCTGACCGAGGTACACGTGAAAATGACGAGAATAATTTTAAAATCGTCGCACGGGTATCGAAAGACATTATTTTTATCGATTAATCGAAAACTTCATATTTACGTAAACCCCCATATCTACAGCAACACCAGCGGCCAATTCCCAAGTACATAGTATAACAATAAATCATTCATATCCACAAAGGCATCGTGCGATCCCACGTACCTATGTAAGTAAGACTTTAGGATTCCCAGGATATACCCACGCGTCAACTTTCTCCGCGTCCTTGTCCAACCCGTACAGTCCTTCTCCGCACGTTCCGTATCTACATACACATCAGAGACCGAAACCCTAGTAACACGGACTTGGCTGACGTCTACCAGGTTCTTCCTACTACCAATCAACGTCCGACTACGTACGATCCTTCACCACTACCGCAGCTCCAAAACTTCCTACGCTTATTGTCGTTCGGCAAAAAGACACGCGGGAATTTCGAGCTAAGATATATCTGAGCTTTATGTGAACCTCTCGACAATATATATATAACGAACGATCCTTTAGTTTTTCATTATTCCCGTCTGTCGTTAAAATCACGAACATCTCCTAGCGGTACTCGTAAGGTCGTGAAGGACGCCAAAGCTTCTATCACGTTAAAGCCGTACCTGGTATTCAATTTAAAGGACGTTCTTGACGTTATCGATACCCAATGGAAATCGATTCCCTTCTCGAATATGGTACAACCAACTGGGATTCAAGACTGTAGAACAGCAATGGGCGCGTTTGCAAGGACGTTGAACTTCGTAGGACGATAATGGGTTCGCTTTCCCTCTCGAGACTGAAGAAGTATACATATGTATACACATACATATATCATGTAGAACTACAGAGTTTGAAAACGTGACGCAACTCTTAATAGTACCATACCTGTTAACGATTGATCTGTAAATACACGCATCTTGCGATCTCTATCGCTCTTCCTTAACGCGATCGAGACTGACGTGATAAACGCTTGATAAGAAATAACCCGATTAGCAGAAACTTCTGTGCCTTCCGAAAGACGCAATAGTCGTTTCAATACGTATACGCGAGGAACAAAACATGTTGTTAGCTTTATCTTGAAAAATCTCAATGTTTTTCACTTGACTTTAGGAGAAGAGCATACACGCTATATATGTACTGTATATACAATGGGTGTACGCGTTATATGCGCTGGAATGCAAGAAAATACGAAGTTAAGAGTTGACCTTGAGTTTCGCGCTGTTTGCCATGACTCATGAAAAGACGAATAATAATAAAAAGATAAAGGTGCATTTACGACCCTCCCGTTTCCTTATGTGCGCATGGATGAATATTTGCAGGTACGTCTCAGATGCGGGGGAGCCTTAACCTTTGAGCGACACGTCGTTCATTTGACCATAAGTAACGAAAGTTTAGTAACCTGCCTATATAGACAGGCGTCTGGGCGCTCCAGAGGTTAAATACGACTTCGCTTCGATTTCTCCTTCACGGACGATGGGATACAAAAACGAGGTGAAACATTAGGACGCATTCTCAACGGATCTACATTACGATTGTCACTGCTTATCCAGGATTCCATGCAGCGCCCTCTGCGTTATACCGTTCTGGATACCTCAGCGTGTCATTAGTTTTGTTTTTATTCATCGGGGAACGTACGTACGTCTGAGCCCCAGTTACACACGCGGCACACATTATTTACAGCGGTGACGCGCATAAAGCCAAACTGTACCTGAGCAGAGATGCGGGAGAGTCGTAGGGAGTTTTCTTGAAACGGGAACTACATTTCGTTGAAAAATTATGAGTGGATGTGGATGAGGGAACTGACTGGTATCATAAGAACGGAAGTGAGGGAGGATGGATAGCGAGAGAGAGAGAGAGAGAGAGAGAGAGAGAGAGTGAGAGAGAGCGTATGTGAGTAGGTTGAATAGCTGGAAGCTGGAAGAACATTGCCGGAGGGCTATGAACGGTGGACAGAGGGGGAGTGTGTGAGGGGGTGCACTTCTCAACAAAAGACTCTCTCTCTCTCTCTCTCTCTCTCTCTCTCTCTCTCCACCTTTGCACACGCCTTTCATGCAGAAGCAGCGCTCGGGTGCAGATTTTTGCAAAAATAGGCCGAGAGGATGAGCGCGCGTTTGGAGTACGGAGCTTGAGAGCTGCAGTGCCAGTAGTGGCGACTCTTTTCTGCACTATCGTCATGTATGCACCTACGTGTATCCAAGCTAGGTGCACATGCAGATTAATCCACCTATGCGAGAGACTTGCATCGTACGAGTTGGTAACTCTTTTTTTTTTTTAAATCTCACCCTTGCTTGCCGAGGTCTCCAACGTCGTTAAAACACTTCCGATAGTTTGACGGGAACTTGAACCAGCCGGGGCTTCTACACGGGTAAGAGTGAAAAGAGGGAACGAAGAGGAAAACGAAAAAAAAAAAAATGACGTGAACCATGGCAAAAGAAATGGGCCACCTCGACGCGACCTCTATCGAGGACGAGAGGCTTTCCGGGGCTAGTGGGTGATAAAGGGAGTGGATGATAATGGTCGGTCGGGAAGGAGGACAAGGAAGGAAAAGCTGATGCATTTTCATTTAGAGTGCTGACGAAGAGAGACGAAGAATAGAGTGTTGCTTCTGCATTAACGTTGCGAGGAAATTGCAGGAATTCTTCGACTGTACTGTATACGCATATATATATATATATAGCTGTACTGTCGAGGTATATATGTATAGTGCTCGGGATAGTCAGAATTCTCTTAGGACAATTTTCTCTATAATTCACTCTGCCAGTATGTAACTTTGTGGTGGAATCTTGAAATTACTGGGTACCACTAATTTTGGTCTGCATCTGCCCTCCGGGCTGTTATCAATTTTCCCATTATAGTATCTTGCATCGAGTCCAACCACGTGCTTACGAATTTAAATGCTGGGTAGTAAATAGCGTCAGTTTAGAAATCTCTTTAGATACAGATATACTCTAGCATCTATAATATAGACGTGTGACTAAGAACTTCGAGTGTGCGTTTAATTAACGCGTTAGCGTATAGCAGCTCGACATATTCATGAAGATACGCCTGTGTGTTCTACCGGAAGTTGGAGGCCACTGACTGACCTTGCGTCTGTTGGTTAGCTGGATGGTCGTGGGGTCTGTATATCGGTGATTTCGTGCCACGCGGAATTCATATACCGGGTGTACGAAAATTGTATGCGATACGTGTGAATAAAAATTTTTAAATTATCGATTATACCGGTGTATATTTTATTGCTCAGAGATCGCGGTATCCCAGATGGAATTTAGTGCTAGTTTTTTTCTTCATTCACTGCGAATTTCTTCGCTCTTTATCGCATTAATTATCGTGAGACCTCAGAGACTTTTTATTCCGCTGGAATTGGTACGGTGATCAGAACTTTCTTGGTCTCTCGAGACGCAGTAAGCGAGGCCTGTAATAATTCGCTGACTAGTTCGACGTGGTCGGACCGGAGACGTCACGTAATCTAATCTGCTTCAATTTAGGTTATGAATGATCACCGTCGACCGAACGTGCTCGACTCTCGGGCGATCGTCCAAACTTTCGAGTGAGAAATGATTATTTTTTCAACGATTTGTATCGTGATAATTTTTTTTTTCTTTGTAAAATTCCACGACGAATTCTCGCCATTCCAAAGGGCACTCGGTGAAATGCTGAACAGCTCTAGAGAAACTAGTTATCAGTCACGATTGACAGCCATCATTCACGGTAGCCTGTCAGCTGTCACTGAGATCTATATACGAGAAGAGAAAACACGTTGGTACCAATGAAAAATAGTCTGACGTTGGTAACACTGCCTAGAATCCCTAGGAATGATCGCTTGGAAAAAAAAAAGAAGAAATTTATCACGAATAAAAAGGAGAAGTCGGTGACAATAATAACAAGAAGGAAAATTGAACTCGGAAAATGAGTTTTCCCTCGTAAAGAAAAACAGCTTTCCCAGCAGCATTGGCGGCGCAATAAATGTCCATACTAAAACGAAGCCTGGGGACCCTCAATGATAAACAGAAATATGAAAATCCCTAGAGAATTTCATCAGAACCCCTCTAAGTCTCGAAATTCCCAAACTCGGACTAGTTCCTGATACACATACCCTTTTAAGAAATAAAAACAGAAAACGGCAATAGATCCCAATCGAAGTAATTTTCCCTAAAGAAATTCTTCCTGGTTTACGAATAGTATCAAAGGGAGACCGAGTAGTCAGCGACGGGACAAAACATTATCGACTCGAGGAGATCGGATATGGACCCCTTTAACAGACTGAAACGTTAATATGGGACATTCAAGCGGATAGTACAATATTTCGTATATCCGGCTTTTGAGTAAAAGTGAATTTCGTTTTTCGCCTTAATATCAAAGCACTTGGTCAACTCGAGTGAACTCAGCTGTATATATTCAATCCAGGAAATGTACAGTCCGGTAAAATTTCCTGCACAAGATGAATGAGCATTGAATATTTTTTTTTCGAATTCCATCATCCCTCCTAACAACAGTACCTGCATAGTGATCCTTATAAAACTGATAATAAAAAGTATGAAAACCGTAAATTAACGTATACATATAGATAATCGAGAAATCCTCGCGCGAGTATCCCGTTTCCAGTGCGGTACCAGCGTTACGTGCGAAGCGACGTCGTAGGTGGAATTTCGAAGGGCTGCTGGGGTTAACGTACAGAGCGTGACGGCGACACGTGTAGGCCTCGTAAAGATTTCTTTCTGGAACGTTCCATATAAATAAATAGCATAGGGAAACTAGGGCTGTAGCTTTGGCACGGTCGATATTACATAGCATGCGAGGGTTGCGAAGGGGGTGGTATCCGAGGGTGGGCGTGCATGCTATAGAATAACATAAATAGTTGCGTAATGTAGGGTACGGTATCAGTGACGGCATTTACGTACGATTTAATAAGAGCGACGGTGCGTGGTGGCCGGGGGGAGTGTGTGGGGGATCTGCGACATACGACACGAGCCTAAAGTCATCAGGGTGACTCGCAATCATTACTGTAAACACTCACTAGTCACGAAGGGTGGACTGATAGTGCGTAAAAGACTTTCGAATTGCAAATCGATAATCGATCTATTCGAATTCCTTCCACTCGACCAAGCAGCGCGTGACGCACGTCGAATACGTGCGTAGGTTGTCGCTTCCGTTCGCACTGTCAATCCGACCTGTAAGTCTGTCGCCCGTTGCGAAGCAGCCTTACGTCAAACTCATTCCTTCCTGTCAATTCGTATCCTTACTGTTTTTTTTTTTAAATAACAAAATCAACTTCGCGTCGTTCATTCCGATACAGCCCTTAGGGTCATTCTGTACGTTTGAAGAAATTAAAAGCATCCCTTATGCACGTAATCGTTAGGAGTGCCTTTTTTTGCCAAGTGGCGATAAAAGAAAATCCAAAAATAGATACACCCTTAGGGTGGATATACGACCCGGTTGATATTTTGAGTCTTAACAGTCGGATCTGGGCGTTGCCCGGTAAAATGGGCTAGTGTTGCAGGGATGGAGGGTGAAGGTGGTGGGAGCGGGTTGGGGGGGAGAGCCGGATTCGTTTTAATCAAACTCACCCCTCGAGGCCAAGGACGAGGGGTGACAAAGGACGGGGGATGAAAGGGGGTGGCTTTTGGAGAGAAACGAGAGCATCGGGCAAGAGGGGTTAGCAGGGGGGGTGTGTGTGCTAGTAACTGGGGAATCCCCCTCACACTCTCGTATCCTCCCGCGTGGGATAATATTATCGCTGGTGCCGAGGGTATTTCGAGTAGGGAGGGTTTGCGTTCCTGTAGAGGGTGGGACATGTATATATATATATATATATATCCAGTTGCCAGGAGAGCCGCAGATAGCGAAACATCCCCTTTAAGAAGGGTAGTGGCCCTCTCGACGCAAATACCAGGACTCATTCAGTCGGCGCGTCGGGACGCGGCGCACCGCGATGGAAACTTGAGATTCAACGTGGATATAGTATATACGTATATATATACAGAGGACTTTGGCCAGCTATAGGGCCACTTTGAGTTTTCGAGTTTCACAAAGCAGCCACGACGCCCAGCGTTTCTGCGATAATGCGGAACTGTCTCGTGTAACACTGTATGCGTTTACGTGGGTATTGGCAATCATTTTTCTTTACACGATTCCGTCTAGATTCTTCGTCGAGGATCGTTAGGTAACAGGGATGGGCCGGGGTGTGTCGCGAATGGGAATACACCCGGAACCATTGCATTAGTCAAAACGGACTGGAGGCGTGGGTGGGTTTTCACGTGAATCCACGCAAAGAGGATTTCGCTAAGAAAGAAAAATGTCCTGGTTCGTTCTAAGTACATTCCCTGGGGAAAGAATGGCGTTTTTGGAGCACGTACTATATATTTATATATCCACTCAAACCTGTGCTACATATGTCTGTACATATATATATAATAAATCTAGCCTAGTTTCCGGTACGCTTTCGTGTACCATTTCCGCCTGTCTGTAAACACAGCATTATCCACTATCCTTTCCATGCATTAAGGTATGTTTCTATATGGTATTCATATGCACTGCAAGTGACGTTAGCGACGGCTGTACGAGTGTGTCGACGAACTCCATTTATTAATTAAAAGTCCGACTCACCGTCAGAACTTGAAATCGCGGCCTCAACGTGTAATCCACGAACCGCGAAGTTCCATCGCGAAGTTTGCATTGATATAGTCAGTCATTAGGACTAATGGATCGATTCAGTCGCTCGATATACGTATACCAACCCATTTCTCGATCGAACCAAAGCCATATCGTTCCGACTCCACTTGAAAAGCCTAGATTGATATTAATAGCGAGAGCCTCGAGTAGGGATTGGTGTGAACAAGTGCCGAACGCCGAAAACACCTGACGTCAATTAATTAACGTGCAGGTTGACTGGACGTGTTCCAATTTGCAGTACTATACACATATATATATATACATATAGGACTCATCGATTCCCCTAGGAAGTTCATAGCATCGACTCCCTTTCCTTTGACAGGATAACGGGAATTCCCCTATACAGTATCGACTATATATACGAGTGTTACGTAATTACCCCTAAAAGCCATCAGAGGTATATACATATATATACGTCTCAAGAAAGCCAGGCTTATCTGACTCTTTATTTATACGTAAAACTCACAAGGGTAAGGGCACACGAGTCTATCGCCCCCTTTATATCCCCACAGCATCCCCCCAAGCGAAGTATCTCACTAATCCGTGTCCCCGTTTCGTTAAGGAAAGGATCCTGGGAAATCCTTACCGTTTTCAAGACTCCGTACAGCCTCGGTCTACATATACATAATATCTACCGACCAAGGCCCGGGCGTTCGAGTACAGAGGCTTCGTTAGGGATTTGAATGGCCTCCATTCTCTCGTACCCTCGATACAGTCGCCCTTGCGCATCTCGCGAGACACCCGTTGCCTGGCAACTGATCAGCAAATTTATACACTAGCCTGCTAGGAATTCGATTTTTGTCCTGGCACCCTTACGACGTGGTCAACCCTCTCGTGCGTTATTTAAATATTTTTTGTGACCTTTCACCCCCTTCGACCTTTCGTACCTGCAAATACAAAATTTCCGGATTCACTTCCGGTCCAGCAGTGCGTCGTGTCGATTTTTGAGGCACGCGAAACCTTCGCACGTGAGTGTACATCCCACACGATATATCCCGTTCGTGCTCACACGTGCTAGAATCCCTGGGATTCCTGAACGAGTAACGAGAGCGCCGACTGGCCCGGAGGCTCTTAACGGCTTCGCTATAACCCGTACGGGATACTTAACGTTATTCGCGTAATGGTACGTACGATATCGGACGTCGCCGTTCGCTGAAGAATTCTTAAGTCGTCGGCTATGTAAAGGGGAAGACGAAAATTGGGTGAAAGGGTAAGAGGAAGGGAAGAAAAATAAATATATAAAAATTCTCCAATTAGTTGGGAGCCTTAGTCATACCTGCACGCAAGGTCTCTGAATCATAGACGTTTTATTGCGATGCAGGTATACAGCCGTCATGGCCGGTTCGCGATCCTTTGCCAGACATCAGCTGATACGAGGAAAGTCTGCCAAGGTTCTGCGGCCGAAGAATATATTTTCGCGGAGGACGAAAAAGCCAGGATTACACGTTCTTATTAGATTTAAATGATTCCGAGATGATCGTCTGAACGATGAATTGCTCGGTAAGTATTTTCAAGGAAAAATTCAATTCTCGGAAGAATCGACGGCTTTTACCTTTTGTTCTTATCTCTTTGTTGCTTCTTCCTTTTACTCGGCCTTCTTCCTCGTCGTCTCCGTCGTGTAACTGTACTGCCCCCCGTTCGCTGGGCTAGTCGGTTGGTTCTATTGTGTTTCGTTCGAAGTAATGAAGAGATATGAAAAAGAGGGTAAAAACGAGTGTCTCGATGTAACGAAGAGAGATAGAGACGTACGATGGCGCGAAGTGGCATTATAACATGGGATAGGGGACAAAAAGTTTGGAATTTTGTAATTTCCTATACCTCCCACGAGTGCGAGAGAGACGGAGTTATTTGGAGTTATGTGAGTACGAGAGAGACAGAGATACCCATAACTCAAAATCGTGGGTCAGAAGACAACCCTTTTGCAAATTATATGTCCTGTCAAAGCATCTTTTAATTAATTAGATTCGTGAGTCCATCTCTCTCTCTCTTTCTGAAAATCATGAAGGTCACATAAATTTTCTATTGTCTGTCCCTCAAATTGTTAATTAACCAAAAAAAACATAATAAAATATTTGTAATGTTTCCGATCGTGTGTTCCTGTCAAACGATACTCTGTCAAAACAATAGCATGACAGCTGTCAAATTTAATTTTACGTAACATTTATTCGTACGATAAGCATTCTGAATGAATCTGTCGTTTCTGTTGCACCGATTCAAAAAAGGAAGCTAATTGCACTGGCTGCGATAGAAAGCGAGCTGCGGCCACGGTGCAGCGATTCGAAAGCAGCGACTAACTGCTCCACTATCTGCTACGTCTTAAAGGTATCCTTCACACCTGAGAATAGATCGTGTCTGGCGATTTTACTTGAACGTTGAAGCTACGGGAGGGAATCCTAAAGACCCACGTAGCTCGCGAACGACGTTACAAGAATAGTTCGACTTTCGTTTCTCGCGCGGAGTCGAAGTCGAGGAAAAAAGTCGAAGGAAAGGGAGTAGCACGTGCGTCGCGACGCCTCTATTTCTATAACTCCACGAAAACGAAATGGTTAACGCTCGGTGGGAGTCCTTAACCGCATTTGGATCCAAACGAGACCAATTCCCTTTGGTCTGAGTCGAAAAAGAAGTGTATTCTCTTTAGTAAAAGTATCGATTCCATACCGTATCTTTTATCACAACGTACTGATAAGAGGCACTGTACTTGAGTCTTCTGAAAATACCAGTATATAAATACACAGTGTGGTACTTGGGATAAAAAAAAATTAACAAGACACATGAAAGTCTTTCGGAGAGAGAAGCTGTGTGAAGGACCAAGAAGAGCGCTGGAATGAGAGTTGCCATGGTGACCATCAAAGGCGCCGATCAGACACGTTAGGATGGGGTTCCCCCTTTATTGTCAAGTCTGTTATACGGAGGTCACCAGCCAATGGCAACATCGCGACTACCAAGAGAGAATAAATGTCGTGGGGAGAAGATACTATTTTTTCAGATGAAAATCGTATACAGAGTTCCTTTAGGAGAAGCTGTCGCTATCCTGGACCAAATCTGATACCGCTATACGTTCCTTCCGTCATCTCGCGTATCTCCCTCGCAATTCCTAATGGCACCAGTGCCATTTCGTGAAGTGGCATCTTGTTGGGTAACTTTTTCGTTCAGAGGTGCCCGCCCGGAAAATTCAATTACAATTTAGTCCTTGAGATGTCTAAGGTGTATTCCGATTAAATTCAAAAAAAGTTCTGATGGATGCGAGCAAGGGTTTCTTCTCGAGAGATTCCATTAAGGGTACGAGAGACTATTTACTACTGACGAAGGCATCGAAACGTCAATTTCTCTTCTATCGAAGGATACAAATCTAGAAACGAGCGCAAGTAAACGAAATCTCATAGATAAGAGATAAGATTTTAGAATTTATACGACACAGGGGAGGGGGTAGTAACGACGTCATTACATTTCCCAAGGGAATTGAATGTACCAGTCTAACTGGCAACGTGCTGGTCGTCCGAGTGGAAGGAAGTTCACGGGTGGAGAACAAGCGTCGGGACGTCGGGGCGTCGTGTCAGCTGAGCGCCGGCTGATAACTTTTGTCCCGCAAGAAAGTTTTATGCCGGGTTTATACGGGTTGGCCTAGTTGTGGGACTAGGAGAGCGGGGCCGGAGGGGGCGGGAGGAGATGTAAAAATACAAGGGTTGCCAGTAGAGAATAGGGTTGTCTGCAGAGCGAAGGTGGTTGCTACCGGGGGATGTTTTCTGAAAGTGCTAGAGGCTGAATGGGTATAGGCGATGACGTGGGTGTACGGGCATCTAAGAAAGCTTTATTCGTATATTTCCTCCCCTGCGACCCCTTCGAGGATCCAACCCCTTTTCGTCAGGATCTCGCGTCGGAGACTGAATTATTAATCTAAAACTTGTGCGGCCGAGTGTACTAGGCCTCGGAACATTGCGCTAAGGGGTGGTCGACTAGGAAGCAAGCTGGCAGAGGGGGGGAGGGTGTGATATTGATTTTGTCAGCCCTTTGCCCTACATACCGGACTCCCCCCCCCCCTCCTCCTTACTTCACTCCTCTCATTTCTCTCTTACTCCTACACCCCGCTCCTCTCCACCCTTTTGTATTTCTCTTTCTCTCTCTCTCTCTTTTCTTTTTTCACCCAGCCATCTCTCTCTTAGACATTATGAATCCATAACCATCCACCCTCTCTACAGCATTATCTTCCGGAGTCTTCTGTCCTCGCGTCCCGTACATAATAGTTCTCCTCCTCCATCGCGCTTGCTATTCTCATCTACCCTATTTTCCAACTACAACCCACGTCCAGCAGCACCCTTATCCTCGTCCCCTATAAACTTCGCCGCGTCTTCTTACCGCAACTCCATAATCTAGTGGACGACATTTTTTTATATCTATCGACATATCGAGTAGTATATTTCTTCCCCCTATATTCCTTCACCGATACGGAAATTTTGCGGATTGTTACCTATTCTCTCAGGTCACCCTTACGTGACGCCAACGACCTGGGATGTCCTACCCTTGCGCGAATAAATTGTGCTTACGACTACAAGGGCTGGATTTTCGATGATAATTTTACTAGGTTAACAACGGCTGATGGAGTCAGTCACAGGTATACGTACAAGGGTTAATAATTCCTTTGTAAAAAGTACAAAAATCTACCCTGTGTCTCGGATATTCCCACATATATAGAGGGTACATAAACACAACCAAGAATTCAGTCTAGTCCAATATCTTTCGTAAGACATGACAGAATCCTTTTCTTCGGAGTTAATTTTGTATTCTAAACTCGACCGGTGCCCGTTCTCATGAAAATACGCTAGGGTCACGCCATTTCAGCGAATCGACTGGATTGCGTGTTCGGTCCGTACGAATATACGGGACAGCGGACACAGGGGGTTGTTACCATATGGAACCAGACTGCCGGTCCGAGTTTAGTTAATCTTGTTATACGGTATCGTTTCGCTGTTTGTAATCGGATGCATGAATTTCATTTTCTGGTACGGGGTATACAGGCTCTGTTTTCAGGACACTGCGTACATGGGTGGAGATCTATCAAGAGACACACGATGCGAATCTGTACTCTCTAAAACTGGATCGGTGAATACTCGCTGAGTATGAGTTAATGATTAACTTAAAAGAAATGGAGCGAGAATGAGTTGAGAAGAGGATAAGGTAGGAAACTGTAAACAAAAAACCATTTTTAAAGCTTCTACACAAACGTAATCGTATACGACGACACGCGCTTCCGTTCTAAAGGGAAGTGCAGTGATGTCACTGAACTAAGTACGTCAGAGGGTACAGTGCAGTAAGGACACGCTCTAGAAAATCCGACGTGAAACTCCTAAAGTTTGCTCACACGTTTCTGAACTCATCCCACTCTCTACCGCGCCCTTTCTCTTCTACGTTATAATCTCACGAGATTTTTCTCCAGCTCCCAGACCAGTAAGGTATAAGGCCCAGGTCCCTGTTTTAGCTCCAGCATCCCAGGCCGACTCTCAACTAAATGCGTTGCTCTATTTTTAATTTCCACTACTCCGTCGGACCGTCGTCCCGCCTCCACGTAGGTAGCTACCCCAAGGCCCTTACACTCGTCCCAGCATCCTCAGCAGCATCCGCAAATAATTTCGAGCCAAGATAAAATTTCAACGTCCGACCGCAGGTCCAAAGACCCGATATCACACATTGGACGATCTACGCGTCTACGCGTCAAGTCGTAATAAATCCGGTAAGAAAAAAAAAGAGTCACATAAGTTATCAAGAATTCCACGAGGATCTTTCATCATCAAAGATGTATATACAATACGCGCCATGGCCCTGTAACCTTTCTCACTGTATGTATGACCTAATTTCCTATTGACCCCAGGACTTCCTCATTCACAAATATATCGTAACACACCGAACCTCGAGATGATTCAGGGTGAACCATATCACTTGGAGAATCGTACACGTCATTCTTAGTTTTGGAGTGTTCGCGTGGACTGGCGCCATCATATATACAGGGTCGCCGGCATACTCGATGCACACGTCAGGGCCAATGACCCCCATATAGTGACATAACGCATTCATCCAGCCATGCAGAGAGAAACACACGGACGCCGGCGCACGCACTGTCCGGATGTACATGCGTCCAAGTTTCCCTATACTTTTCCCATTTCCCTTATCTCCCATTGCAACGTATATATTTTCCAAAGTAATATTACCACACACGTGATAAATACCATCACACACGAGTTACGTATTAACCAGTAGGAAAATATCCCGTATCAACGCAATATCCAACTATGAATCCAACGATATACTGATATCTATGATTACGGTGTGTATAAGTGAACATACCGTATGCGATGGAACACGTGTCAAATATACTTTATGCAAAATCCACGTGGTCGCTTCCAGAAGCACGTGGCAGGAATTCCATAATGGACCCGATGCTGGACACAGCGTCACATAGTAACAGTGGGAAATCCCGATCATCCCCTTTAAACGCGGATTCCAATGGTCGCTGGTCGTCGCTGCAATGAAAACGTCTATCCCGATAGGTCGTACGATTCTGTGCGAAGGGATCGCGACGATATTCAACCTCGTGCGACAATAAAATTATGACCGGCACGTGACACGGAACAGATCTTCTTGGAAATATCTCAAAGGAGAGACTCGCAGCCTCCGACTCCATGCAAGTCGATAAATCCTCTTTCCTATATATATATATCTTGACTCCGTATGTGCGCACATGTCTGGGACTGTTTTTATCTCCGTGCAAGACAAGGTCGACTAACTGTATACCAGCGCGTGGTGCAAGTCAGTATGTATATTTCCAAGTCCCACGTTGCCTGATAAAACCCTCTATTGCGAATTCTTTTAAGGCTTGATAAGCATAGTCGTCTTGGATGCTGGGCTACTGAATCTTCCGAATCTATTCTCAGCCAGGTCAAAGCGATATGAAACATGCCAAAGACTTTAATAAAATTATATATGGGTCAGACTGTTCGCCCTCCCGCCCCGTTTTTGGGCCTAGATGCACTTGTTTTTCAGGTCACGCGCGCAAGAGCGGTTACAACGTGATGTAATCATGATCATTACTACAAGGTCACTCGTCACTGAATTCGCAAATATGAGTTACGAGGATAGCAGGAAGACTATGGCCATAAACGAGAGTACTAGTTTCTCGTTTCGAGGTCTCTTAGAGTCTTGGAGAGTGGATGCATTGTCAAGTATGCACATCCTGTTTTGTTAATACGTTCCCAAGTCAGGATCAACGTTAAGACTCGTACCTATTGAATTCAGAGACTTTTGTTCGGATTCGATCAATACGTATCGTATTTGTTATAGACCTTCTATGCGAAGAAAAAAAAAATCAAAGTCTGAGGCTTTGATCACATATGTAGAAATCAATTGTTAATATTTGCACAATCCTCATGCAATACGTGTATATCGTACAAGTCGACGAAGTCCAATCACTGAATAGATTGTACGACAAACATACGAGGTTTCGCCGTATGCAAATAAATTCTTAACTGCATATGAATTAGATCGAGGTCTTGACCTCGAACTTGTACAATTGCCGGTTTCTAGCTTTGAACGTTATGTTGAGATATGTGCATGAGAATGAAGCCTTTGCCCAATATCGAGCACGACAGTGTCTCCCGATACGAAATTTGGATATCAGTGTAGCGCAAAGGTAAATTTTGTCATTTCGAAAAATTTCAGGCTTTTCAGGTGATTAAGGTTCCGGTTTTCATGGAAGGCCAGTGCTACCTACTTTCCCTGAGCAAACCGGTGAATATGTTGGATACGAGTCAGTCAGCACGTAGGACAGACTGTACAGTCGTCTACGCTGGAGAAACGTGTCCTGCGATGCAGGATGAATCGTTCCAATTGCATCTGCATCGAGCGTTGCATTCTGGTTGAATTTGTCGACAGAAAGTATTACGTCGAGGGAATTCGATTTAATATCAGCGATATAGACAGTGTGCACCCTGATGTGCCTGACGTTTCCTAGAATCTTCCGTGATAGGTTTTATTCCTATATACGTATACACACGAGTCTAGGCATCGATTTTAGGAGAAGATAATAAAGCAAAGAAGTCGCCAAGAGAAGCTAAATAATCAGCGATATGATATCGTTATCTTCAGGTCATACAGTATTCGGCACGCGGGCTGATAAGGGGGCGGTACTTGTTAAGCCTTCAGCTGCACGTTAACGTGGCGTCTCAAGATACCGTAAACGAGCATCTGAATTACATCAGAATTCCGCATATCGAACTGCATCTAAATTGTCGTCCCTGTCGAAAACCTCCATGCAAAATCATGAGACCTGGACCAGGTCCCTTTCGTTCGATCGTGACTCATTTCTCGGCTTTTGCTCTTTGAATTTGCCAAGGCGTGAACACGGCTCTTTGGCACGTACCAAGGACTCGGTCGATGTTCATCCTGGAGCTCCTCCTCTTCGTCGTCATCGAAGCGACGGTATCGAAGCGGACGAAGGACTAGGGTATAGGAGGATCAAAGGGTCTGGTCTAAGATGAAGAGGAAGAACAAGAGAAGAGAAAAGAAGCAGAGGAAGAAGAAGGATTCATGGTGTTTGGCTGTTTGTAGAATCTGGGTGAGTGACCTGGGGCCCTGCCAGTTGCCCGCCTGGTCTGCGAGGAACCTGTTCTCTCCCTGATCTCCCTCTCTCTTCTCTCTCGATCATGCCCTCCCGTCCCTCTCTCTCTCTCTCTCTCTCTCTCGCTCTCCTCCCTCTCAACGTGCACGTGCTTCTCTCACGATTCGGATTCTCAGTCTCTATCGCTCTCTCGCCTGTGCTCTCTCGCAGCGGCAACCTCGACCAGCTCACCGGCTGAAACCGTGCAAGGCGAGCCAAAGCAGCCGACTTTTCACGGCATTGTCTCGTACGTAGTTGATACAGAAAAACAGGCAGCCTCGCACAGACAAAAATTACCCAGTTCGAGTGAAGAAAAGTCTGAGGTGAAAATTCAATCGACCCGAGCACCGTAGCACAAAGGTTCCAGGACTTGGGTGTTTCGACAGCCTGGTATTTCTAATAAAGAATTTTCGTCAATTCTTCAACCTAATTACGGAACATTATCGTATCAAGGAGCCATTTAGCCAGGCAACCAACCAACCGAAAAAAAAGAAAAAAAAAAGAATTGCAGACCAGCAACCGAGTAACACGAGGTGCTACGTTAACACCCAAACAGACTGTAAGGAACGGTTCATGGCGGCACGCTGTGCTGCGATTGTGCAAGGTATTCCGCTTTCTACGTGGGCTTAGAATCTGGGTCGGGCACGGAGTTATTGTTTACAGTGGGCGAAGGGGCTTAGACGCGCTGAGTCTCGAGACAGGGGAAGGAGTCTCTGGATTACTTATACGGAATTTTTGAATTCCGTGAAAACAACAAAGGCAGACCAAGGATGACCAATGTCTATTCGATTGGACTTATACCTGGATCTGTATTCGTTTACCATAGAGAGACCATGATGGTCATGAGGTATGATCAGGTGGACAAGCCCAAAATGATATTGCCAATGAAACTTGAAATTCTAATATTACGCATTAAGACTTGTCAATTAAAAAGAATTCTACACATGTATAATATAGGAATTCAGAGAATATATATGTAAGGTCCGTTTCCACTGACGACTGTTTTGGTCGCAGTAGCTGCTCTCGTGCTGTTCTACGGTTATTGTGTAATACACGACTACGTAGTAAATGCTGTAGTAAACACTGCTGATCTGCTGGGAGGTTCCCGTAGGCTCTCGTTCTATGTCGTCAGACTAGCCTATACCCACGCAGCCAGATATGGGTATTTAAATAAACAAATGTCCCACGAGGTGCGTGAGCGTCTCTGCTAGATTTACGCGAAATAGAATTCAGGGAGTCCGGAGTGATGGATATTTAAAGGAACAAGAAAAAAAAAAGGACACACAAAACGAATATTCGGTATTACGTTGTTTCCCAATCTGCCTGATGAAAATTCAGACGCCAGGTTAGAAGAGCCAAGGAAGAATTTTCTCCGATTACGGAAACGAACTAGGGGAATCCCCGGTCCCTCGATTTCCCAATAAATTTCCTCCATTTCGCTTGGAACTCGAATCGAATCGAAATGGCTTGTCGATATTCTCGTGAGCTCGCACGTCACGTTCGTTCTAGGGCAATAATCAAGATTTCGCATATCGAGACCAGACTGAACTTTGCCATCAGAGCGGACACATTGCACTTCGCTCGCGATATTAGACTACATCGATAATGAAAAGGCACGACCCTCAATCACGTTTCGCGCGGAACCAATCGGACCCGGTTTTTTTTTTATCACTCGCGATTAGAAATTCATAACGAGGGATGATCCCTTACGCAAAGTTGACCCCTCGAAGTAATACCTGGTTATACCAAGAGAAAGTAAAACCCATGGGAACAAACAGAGAGGAGAAGGCTCAGTGAAGTATTTCGCGTGTAATTTCGGAAAATTCAATACTCGCCTTGTCTCTCGGATGACGTAGCTCCTCTTCCTCGAGTTGGCAACAACCGCGAGGAGGTGGCTGTAAGGGAAGAGAAGGTGGGGGGAAGCCTCGCGTGTTTGAGGAAGTAATTTCAGTGAAACGCAAGGCCCTCGTTGTAACCAGCACTTTGGGCCCGCCTTGGCGCAGCAGATAATGACACATTTTTTTTCGTCGAAAGGGGCGGTTCTATAGTCCCGGGGCCCTGTGCTTCCGAGAAGACGTTACCCACTGCACCATACGTTACGATACGACGGGACTTGCGGGAATTCAGAAAGGAATAAGATATTACGCGGACATTGGCTTTCGTAAGTAAAACAGAAGTGCCCGGGTTTGTTTCACTCGAAGGTGCCGTAAGTAGGGCTTGGAGAGTCGGAGCGGGTCGACGACCGAGAGACAAGTGTTCGAACTCAGCGCACTTGCCGGACCCACCTCTAAGGCCCAAAATCGAGAACGGGGATCCCTTGATGAAATTCGATCGGTATCGCGCTACGCGGATACGGTCATTGTCGTGCGTTTTATTCGTAGCAGCGAGCAAAGCAAACTTCTACAGTGGAAGCGAGGAAAGTGTGTATACAGGGTAAATAAAAAAGTTACTAGAAAAAAATAAAAATTTAAACTAGGAATATCCGGTGGAAGCGTTACGACAGGCACGAACGCTACGGAATCCTACGACTTTCCTTCGGATTCCACGTGGCAAATGGAGCAGCAATTACGAAGGGCTTTGACGGGCATTGCGAATGGTGGCCTTTAAAATACGAAAAACCGATTGATCCCCGAGTATTATCGCCGTATGAATCATACAGAGGCCGACAAGAGTTTCGTAAGCAAGTTCTCCCGTTTTGGAAATATGTATTACTGACTAACCGAGTAATGGGTAGTTTCCATGAATTAGCATACGGTTCATTGTTTCTTTATTTTTCATAATCGCACATGAACGCGATGCCGACAGACAACGGGCGAATTGAAATTCACTCATGTATCGGTATAGGTATATCGATTTGCAGAAATTACCAATGAAAATAATTGACAGTCGAATAGACCAATATTTTCGAGCGACTGTCGCTCCTCGTTCTTTGACATCCTTAAAAATTGGACTTGCCCGTAACGCAGTCTCCTTCTCGTACCAAGACCTTAAATGGTTTTCGTGGCGAACCACACGGGCGACATAACGGTCTTCCGGTATATGGCAGGTGCGCTAGTAAATTCCGACGACGATCATTTCCCGCGTCACGAATCCTCGTTCGAGAATCACGATTTCCTCTTTCTCTCTGACTGTCAAGTCCTTGCGTTTACCCTGTTGTTACGGTATTCATCGAAATGATGACGGGTCGGCAGAATCGCCGTCATGGAAAATCGGCAGCCATGGATCCTGTCCGATTTCTCCATGATTGCCTTAGGTACCGGGTAACGTCGTAATAATAAGCTACGTATATGCTTTTACCTGCTCTGTCATCGGAACCATATGGATTTAGTGGGGAATAGGAAAATTATTCCCGTCGATACAAAATATATCGACTTTGTCAAACCAGAGTCAATTGTATGTACGTATAAGCTTATTCAAATTATACTTGTTATTTGAGACCGAAAAGTCATGCGGTATGTTTGACATGTACACTCGGGTTAATAAGTGTTTTTGCATTTTAAGAAAATATGTGAATTACGTCAAGTCTTTTTAGATAACGAATTTCCACTGATTTGGAATTCTTTAATTAAATAAAACCGATCCATATGTGTACGTATGATCGATATACGATTTTACAGATGTATTTTCGTTATTGACAATTTTACCTGTATACGTAGACAAACTACGGGTATTATCAGTCCTCGTGATACGGCATAAGGGATGAAAAAAAATATTATTCAAGTATAATAAGAAGCACTGTAATTACATTCATAAATAATGTTTACCGTTTTTGAGATAAGATATCCGACATATTTCTTGAAAGTGCACGATACTCAAATGGAAAGTGTCTTCTACCTTCGTGGAATATATCCGCAAGCGTAAATATAAGACAATGAGACGTACGTGTATACTAGTCGATATACATTAAACTAACGACTTCAAACGCCCTTATCGTTTACCGTTTCAACGATACACCGTGGTAACCGTTACATATTTTATATTTCTGGAATTTTCGTTTTCGCTAAGATTTTCGTCGTGCTCGTCATCGGAATTCACAATTAACGACTGTTTTGGTCGATCGATACGATCAACCGTTAGGTTCGAAAGGGATCAAAACATTCAGCTTTTACGGGCAGCGTCCGCGCACAATCAGTGTGGGCGTCGGGTTGCAATGGAAATAATAAAAAAAAAAGAGCAGCTTGATTTTTGTGGTAAACACCCGTACACGTTCTCTGGCTCGCGTCGTCATGTGTAATTGGCAAATATCGCTGGCCGGGAATGTAATACGCGCGATATAACCAGCAGTACTTGCGTCCTCGAAAACTGAAATAGTTATGACCCGCAATGCGATAAAAAAAAAGTCCACGAGTCGTCTAGGTAAGGTAGGTTAGGTAGACTGGTATGTAGGTAGGTAGGTAGGTAGCTAGGTAGGTATAGCTTGACGTAGGACAACAAAGTGCGTCTAATTTTACGTAACAGGCAGATAGAGAGAAAACGTGTATTTTTTAAATTTGAAAACCAAAAATCTTTTCGCACCTATTTTCAGCATGTACTTACGACAATTCATCGCGATACGAAATACTCTCGTGCTTGGTATTCGAAATGGAATTAAGGAGCAACATACGTTTATATCTTATCTTCTGTGGAAATCTGGCGCGCGATGCTCGGCAGAAAAAGGGCTCGGTGCCTTTTTCGTTAGCTGGGATATTTTTAAATGGCGATGCGCGCACAGGCGTGGCCGTTGGTTTCACGTGTCCTACTGTTAGAAAATTCTTCGCGATTCGATATAAATATATGTATATGAGAAAAATTGAGTTTGCATTGGAATAACGTACGTTCCATTATTATTATAAGTCGATATTAAAGCCAGGTTTTGGTTGACCCAAAGTGATTAATTGTAAATATAACAGAGGTGAAATGCCGATAAAGATTTCTTTTAAATCAAGTAGCAAGAATAAATATCGAAGGGCCAGGATGGATATCAAGACTATAATTTTGATATCCAATCAGTAAGACTGATAAGACCAAGACAAGCGTCCAGCGTGTCCAATAATTTCGAGACAATACACGCGAATGTGAGCGGCAAATTAAACGTCGTAAAAGTAGCCTCGAGCCTAACGTAGCTACGCGTGTGTCATTCCAGACCCACGCATTATAATTCGTTCATCCCTTACCTGAAGATCATGGCTGGAATTATCCCTGTGACTGGCAGCACGAATCACCCCTGAACGCCACCCCCACTCACTGACCTTATTCACCTTCAACTTGGCAAAACCACTCACTGAGAGGAACCTCTTTCCCACGATTTCCTCGCGAAACTTGTACGCCATATTATGGCGAATCGCGTACTAGCCGATCGCACCAGCCCGCCAGGACTACTAGAGGGCAGTCCTACCTCTATGACTACAAAGTAACAAGATCTTATTGAATTCGTAGGAAAACAGCAAACTGATTCAAAAGGGTCACCACAGGAGTACAACACTAGATACAACACACTTTCGATTCACTAGGTCGTAGACGACGCGACAACGCCGAACAACAAGACGACGAAGACTAAACAGAGTACTGAAGGGGACCGCGACGGCGACGAGGAACCCGATGACGATAACGACGTGCACGATGACTCTGGAGAGGTGGTCGCGATCGTAGCGATGTTTGTAGCGTAGGACAACGGCGTTACCCTGACACCACGAGCCATGATATTCCTTCGAGCACAATCGAGTGTCAAATTTTTTTTTCCCTTCGCGTCGCGATATCCTCACTGTTTTGTTTATGCTCTCCTGTTTCGAGGCTTCACTCACTTGCACGTTTCTCTACTCTATGACTTGAAATTTTCTCGGATTTCCCCGACAGTGCCCGGGCCAACTACGCCACTTTACTTTTCAGGGGTTACTGCCGGCCACGTCGGGGGTACTCGGTGGTAACGGGAGCGCGGAGTACTTCGAACGGTACCAGTGTAATCGTGAGAGTGACACACACATGACCGGCCAGTGATATCGCGTAGCGCGCACTGCGGGCGGACGGCAGGGAGGCCCGGCTCCGTCCCGCGGCCCGTGAGCCGGCCTCGCGCCAACCCCCACCCCACACCCCACAGTCGACGGGGGTGGGGTGATGAGGGCCGGAGAGCCGATACTAGTACGGCCTCGGGAGGGAGAGGCCTCTACTCCCTCTCCGGCATTCGCCGCGCACACATCTACTCTCCATACAACACCTCCGTCGCTACTGGCACGGCCACAGCACGGGCTCACACACGCTCCCTTTATGCTTGAGGTACTCGCTCCTTACGTGAACCTCCGGATTTTTCTTTTCCTTCGGTATACGTCGCTTCTTTATGTCACGAATTTGACTCACAATTCTAGAAATATTCTACGCGCTGGATATGCGTGAAAGAGCTTTCTACGTTTTCTCTCTTTGTATCTCTGAGAGATCTTGTGGAATAAATTCTTGTTGATTTAGGATTTATGTACATACGGTGGATTTGGATTTTTCGTTTACTGGATATTCAGAATAATATTGGAGCTTGGACGTGGGTTACGGTACAAGCTGTGGTGTTGTGTGCTTGAGATTGCACGGGGATACGTTTCTTTGTTTTATTAAGAGAATTGTCAGTGATGCAGAAGAATGTAATCGGAAAAGATGTGAGGAAGGAATTTTGAGAATTATCGTGACTTTGTAAGAGCTTTTCGTTACCCCAAATGATTGTTTTTTTTTTTTCCAGAAAGTTCTTCGGGTATGAATTTTATAAGGAATGAGAGTAATCTTTTTGTTGCTAGTTGCCACTTCCTCTTATGCATTGTTCCCGTTTGTGGAGGCGTATCTGAAAAGAATCAGAAATCGGTCGTTCTGATACCTGAATCTTCGAAGAATAAAAACAGGCTCTTATATATCGTAAATATTTTTTCTCCTACCCCTGATTCTCTTTTGGAGCAAAAGATCCCCACCAAAGACGGCCCTGCGATCACGTGACGAAAACACGGTGTGACGTCAGGCGCAGCAGCAGCCAGCTGCCAGTCCAACATGGCTGACGTGTGAGCAGCGGTGCTACGTTCGGCCGTCCGCTTTATCCGCTAGTTTTTTCCGATTGTGCCAATCCTGTTTTGTGTTGCGACCCGCTAATATGATATCTTCGATCGTCTCGCGACTGGTCATGTGAGTATATAAAGTTTTCGTAGTCACAATTCCTTGTAAAAAGTCTTTGTCGTATCATCTGCGCGGCCCTCGCCATCGTGACAGGGTTGCGAAAATATATTTGCCAATCTCATCTCGTCGACCCGTTTTGCACGATCTCAAAGGATTCGTCATCTCGACCTCGCCATCGCACCTTCTACTGATCTATTGAGCCACAAATGGCGTCTAGGCAGTGTCCTCGTTCTAAAAACTCAGTGCTCTTCGAATCGAAAAACTCATCGATACGTAATTTCGGGGTGAGTTTTCAGTGGCCAAGTGAAGTTGTAGAATTCATATCCGATCAACCCCAGTGAATATTATAGACGGAAATCAAAATCTTTCCACACACATAAAAAATTCTTCATGCTTAAAAGAAAGTCGAAGCCAGGTAAAATAATCAATAATACAAACTTAAAATCCTCGGCGTCACCAACTGACAGAAATATTAACGTTAACGGTATTTGATGACTATAGGTATATTCGCAATGACATTCTAACAACCTTTTAACAAGTTACTAAAGTGAAAAAGATGTGCCATGGAAATTGCTATTAGTGCTGATTGCCGTTTACAAAGCAAAAAATCGTCGCGACACACGACCTGAGACGAGACAAGAATAACCGTCGTTTACTTATTGAAATCTCAGTGTCGTAGCGAGTAGGGGGTTCCTTAAGATGTCAATTTGGTCTAAATCCACTTCTCGAGAAATAAATATTTTTCTCCTTGCTTATACGAAGCTCTTAAACAAAGGTGTCGTCAAGAGACACGCTCAACGTCCGATTACGTACAGGTGAAAGTGCAACTTCTACGTGAATCATTAGCCCGTATCGCGATTGTTCCTGTTTAACGGACAGACTTACCTAACGTAGCATAACCTAACCTAACGTAACCTCAAAAGTGAGATTCCATAAGAACGTTACGACATCTTTACAATATGCAATGCATACCGAGTCTCGTTATAGATTAAAAATAGATCTGCCTAATATTGTGACCAGAGTGACTCTGCTAAATTCGTCAATATCTATCGAATTGTATTAGCAATATGGCCGCCCTTGTTTCCTTTCTTTATTGCTCACTCAGATTCGACATATCCCTCTACTGCGTATCACTTCACGTGTTCCTCTAATCTTTCCTACATATGACGACTGCACGATGGTGGGCAACGTGAGGCGCGTCCTACGCTGTGTTGTCTAAAAATAGTGTCGGTCGCGGGCTGTTCGAGGATACTTGAGGCGCGTTTTAAACAGAGACACAACAAGGGCGAGAGGACAGCGTTGTCCACGGTACAAAGAAAGGACTGGCTTTTAAAGCGTTCAAATAACGGAGCGTCCCTGGCCTCGCCAGCTGATCGGGGCCCGTTACGTCACAAAGGAAGCGGGTTGCCGCACTCTTTGTGCGTCTCGACGCTTCTTGCTGGGCTACGCACACGTGCACGTGCGCACGCAGTCGCCTCTGTCCTTCGCTTGGTCACTCGCTCGCGCAGTCACTCTTTATTTCACACAAGTTGAAACTTGCTGCACTCAGAACGAGCCAGCCTTGGCGCCCGTGACTCATTTCGCGCACTTGACAATAAATTGGAACGATCGGGACGACCGAGAAAAATATTTTTCTTTTCGTTAAATAACCATCGAAATCGTGAGAGCCACATTCATTCGCACCAGAACGAGTTTTTATCTCTAAGAAAATAAGATTTGGGTCCTGCCGTCTCGGGGAAGACGTCTTCAAGGATGTCTGAAGGTTTCTCGTTGGTTAAATGAAAAAATAAGGGGAATTCGTGGTACATGGTTCGTTAAAAAATGCGACGAGGTCACCGTGACGAAAGGCGTCCTTCGTACTGTGTCCAAGCCGCTTTTGGATTTTAGTGGTGACACCGTATATGTTAAGAAAATGATGTTGATTACTGTAATTTAATTCTTCACGGTTGATTAACAGTCTTATGCGTAGAGTTTTGTCTGGATTCTGAGGAGTGGACGTAAGAGAAGGGATCTTATCTCGTTGAGCAATGGTCTTGCCGGAGACCTTGGCTGGCCTAGCCCATTTTTGGGTCCTGGTTTCGTAACTGGCTGCCAGACTAATGGAACGTCATGATACTTACTGTGCTGGAATCTTAAAACTAGCTTCATGCTTTTATCGCTTCCTCGTACACAGTACAGAAGCTGCGCCTGCTGATGCTTTCTAGGTCGCCACTTTCTACCCGAATACGACCTGAACTCGCCCTCTTCCTATCCAAGCTTTTACTTCAAATTGCCCGACTCCGATGCGTCCACAACTTTTCTCTCGTGTTACGAACTGCCTAAAGTGTCACTGGACTGCACTCGATGATGACCATCTCCTTCATCCTTTCACTGATTCCGTATACCTAAATTAAAAGTGAACTTGTCTGATCTCTAATAAAACAAAAAAAAAGACAATAAGAAAACATCAAATCAACACTTACTTTCCTTTTCAATATTCACCGAACGATCCTTTCATGATATTTACCATCTCGTCCTTGATCTCCTTAAAAGAATTCTTGATCCGTGCCATCTTATTTTCATCTGACCCCCCTTCGTTTCAAGTCCTCGGGAACAAAGGATCACAGCCAAGGGAGAAACTATACGTCCTCCGAAAACAATCATCCACATTTGATTGGTACGATCAATGAGATTCCAGCCCTCAACTTTTTTCTCGTTGGCCCTCCTTGCGAATAATGGTCCATTCGCTATTAAGAATGCCGCACAGTTCCTTCATTGCACGACGCACAGTCCTCCGAGTGCTTATATTGTTCTCAGAGATGGTTTCTTGGTTGAGGAAGGGTCTGTCCAAAATTCTCCCGCAGGAAACGAGGGCGGAAGGAAACTCAGTGCCTGGAAAGAGAAGAATCGTGAGATCGAGAGTGGGGGAAAAAGACGGAGATAGAAAAGGAGCAAGAGATGGTCTCAGTAGCCGAGTAACGCTGTTGGTTGTTGGATCGATGCCGAGGCTGGCAACAGGAAGGCAGTTCCGTGCTCTACGAGCAAGGACGCCTAACCAACCCTCTTTGTACCTCTGGCGCCACCCTTGTATCCCTCTCGGTCTCCCGGGTACGCGGGCACCCTGTTAAGGGTGGCATGAACTCCGTTCTAACTCCCGACGAATCGATATATCTCACACCCTCACGTGAGATTGCATTAACCTCTTGTTGCCTCGTTGCTCGTTGCTCACTCTGGCCCTCTAGATATACCACCCACCACCCTCGTTCCTAGTAGGCTCTATGGGGTATGCTTCTTTTTTATCCTCCTCTACCCTTTTTTCATCTCTCGTCCCTCATCCCACGTAATCCCTCCTGCTTCGCCTCTTCGGGTATTTGCATAAATGTCGTTGACTCCCCTATTCTCCTTCCTTGGGGCTCTCTTTCAAACCGCAGTGAAAAGCTCGACCAGAACAGCCTGGAAATACGGTATCGCCGAAGCTACTGGTTGTATGGCTGCGCACTCGTGGAAACTCGACGTGCACGTAACAGCTAGGCAAAATTGCGTATTACGTAAAGACACTTTGGTACCGATTGGATTGAGCCACGAGAAATTTTCTCTTATGGACGACAATACTAGGTAATGGTATGATTGAAACTTTTTTTGATACTTTGTGCATTTTTTCAGCCATTTTTGAGAATCGATACAACCCGGTCCTCGCGACTTCAGAAACGATGCGAATCGTGTGCTAATGGCGGGCACTTACGATCCTCGACCTCGTGACGTCATTACGCTCATTAGAATAATTAAGAACGCCGCTCACTAATTAAGATGCGGGTCGCGGCTGGGACTTGAACATTTTTTCTTTTCTTTTTCTTTTCTTTTTCTTTATACTCTTCCTTCCCTCTCCCTTCACCCTCTTGCTTTCCTTTTTCATGCTCCGGCGACCTTTCCCAAGTTTTCCGCTTTTCTCGAACTTATTAAATTTTCGCACAACTTCTAACCGGCTAATTCTCATCGGCCGTGCATATCGCTCGCTACGTACTGCGCTGCACGATTTCTTTCTCGTGACTGTCATTACTTCATCATCGCAATGGATCATTGACACCGCGTTTGAATTTCTTGTCAGTGACTGGTTACTCCACGACTGACTAAGGAGTCTTGACTATTGACAAGTTGCCGACGATTAATCACCCGAGAACAGATAATCACCGCGACAATAGATCATTTCGCAATTAATGGTTGAACTTTGCACTTTGAACCGATAATCCCTCCCCCCGTCTCAATACCACTCCAGAGTCTCGCTCTTGTCATTCTTATCGCCGTCACTCGCCGCCAGTATTTTCTCGCTTGGTTTCTCCACGTTTTTCAAAAATTTCTTTCTCGCACGCGTTACACCCACCAACCAGTCTCTCAGGTAGTCCGCGTTATTACGTCGCGTCGCGTTTTGATTTACACGCCTCTTTTCTCGCCACCCTATATAATTACTTCGTTCTCTTCGTATGACAAGAACAAGGAGAGGGTCGCTAGACCTCGTGTTTTCACGTCTAAAGATGCGAGGGGAGTTGCAAAAATTAACGTCATCGGGGCGCGAGTAACGATGACCTATGATCTCGGGTCGCGACCCCTTCACTCCCTTGCTGGTATATTCGTATACACGAATGATGTTCTTTTTACTTTTCTCGGAGTAACGTTCTTGACGGGTACAAAATTTTTCATGCAAAATATCTATGCAGGGGGTAGAAAATATTTATGTAGTTAATTAGCCAGGCGCATCCTACAGTGAATCCTTAAATTTTATCGGGATCGTCAAGACTGATGTTTTTGCACCAGGAAACCGTCCAGCTGATTCAGCCTGAAAATCCTTCTTAGTTCCACCGCGTGGGTGGTTTTCGCTATTCATCCACGTCTGGGACTCCTCCGCGTTCACGAGTCTTTTATAGCGTGGATTTCCCAACATTTCACGCCGAGTGGAACAAGACGCGTGGTCGTCCTCGTCTTCGTGCCTTCTGGTTTACGTGGCGTCGCCGACCCGAAGGAGTACGTAGAACTCGGCGACGCTGAACAAAGAGAGTGCGTTGCTCCAGCCACACCTCCGGGACTCGCCCGCGCCTTAGACACTACCAGAAGACAAAGATTTTGCGCAAGGAAGAAAAAGTGTAGAGCACGCGAGATTGACGATTGAGGTAATTTTGAAATCTAAAAAATGATTGATCCGTAGATCTTAAAAAATTCCAGTCAATTGATTCGCCGTGACGGAATACCAGGCCTCCGTACGCAATCTCTTAAAACTCACAACGTCGTCACGATGACGAAGAACGGAGGTCCGACGTCGGCGTTCCTTCTTCTCTCGTTTAAATATAAACCCCGACGCTAAAGTGGCCGGCTCTAGTCTTGGCGTCGCGACGCTCGCGAAACAAACGCGGCCAGCACGCGCCGTTCTCTCCGAGTCGCGGAAGCCAATAAAACCTACGAGCTGCCCACCGTAAATAATACCGTCTCCTACACTTGGCTTAAGGATCTCTATTGTCCTCCGATTCTACGACTTAATCTTCGTTAATCCCGTCCGACCCCCAAGAGAAGAGGATCTACGAGCTCCCGTCTGATTCCACCATGGACCCCCTGAGGATTCTGTGAAATAGTCAAAACGAGGGAGAGAATATCAAGACGCGGTACGAAGCCCCAAGTGTCTCTTTGCGCAAACGAGGAAAATTGTCAGCCATATTCCAAGGACTTTGACAGGATCTCGAGTGCAGGTGCGCCGCGTGGAATTCGCGAGAGGGAACTTTCCCTAGAAAGAAGCACTCTCGAGAGTCGAGTGGCTTGGCTGCCATTCGATCTGGCTGTCCTTTTTTTTTAATACCCCGTGCGCGGCCACTCGCAAAACTCAATGATGCCGGATGGCAGGCCTGGAATTTGACGAATCGCAATAAAAGTAAACGCTTCGAGTATACGTTGGGATATGCGAATAAGTAATCAGGATAAAGAGAACGGGTCGTTCAACTATCTCTGGTCGTTCTATCTCTCTCTCTCTCTCTCTCTCTCTCTCTCTTGCTCTCTCAGTCGCTCGGTCCCTCCGCTCTGATGTATATTTAACTCAATGAGTTCTCGAGTCCTGGCACAAAGGAAGGTGGTACGCACGCATATTGAGATGAGGATCATCCATGTAAAGAGAAATTGACTGTACTCTATGTGCACAGAGAGATAACCCAGACCGCAGCGGAGACGATCGCAAGCGGTACCAGAGCAAAAAGAAGCGAAGAAAAAGGAATTTCAAAGAATACCTGGTAAAAATAATTCAACGTTCAGCGTCGTCATCATGTCGTCACGAGTCAAGCAGGAAATTCGGATAACAATTTTTTTCAATGACGGCATTGTTGTCATCTATATATAAGCGTGTAACATCTGATAACTCACAATATATATCTGGACCATAGAAACTGAGCTCTGCTGTTTGTTCTGCTACCGGAGTAAGCGGCTTGATCTATTTGGCAGGAGTTCACAGAAAAATATTCAAGATACTTCTGGTCCATCCAGCATCCGATCTACGGAGTTACCGGTGCTCTTGGCAAGTTGCGCTAAGGTGATACTTTAGTAATTAGGTCTTTGGCACTTGGTTCTCTCTTGGCAACGTGACTCTAACCAGCTACGAAAAGACGGAGCCACCAATTGTTTCTTGCCCAGAGTCTGACTCATCCGGCGTCTTGGTATTTTACGATCGTCCTCCTGGCGCAGTCAACACAGTCCTGGGAAAAAGGTGTCCCAAGGTCGTGACGAGGAAGAAAACTTGAAGTCATCGCGATCATCAGAGATTAGACTGGATCCAAGGATAATCAGCCAAGGACTCATCGAATTACTCGGTCATTGTATTCATTTAATGACGCGACGATAAACCAGCTGATCAAACGTGAATTGCGCTGGCCAACCACGAGTCTGGAAAAGAAAAGAAATATTAATTATAGCGCGCACGAACAATGGCGGAGAGAAAGTAAAATCGGCCGACGCGACGCACTCTTCGTGAAAACTGCCCACAGGAAAGATATCGATCCCACCTGGCGCGTGAGATTCACGCATACACCGCGTTGCTGGCGCGTGCGAATTTCACACGGTCTGTATAGAAAAAGGCATTCAGGTCTTTTTTTAGCAACTACTTTTTTTTTTAATAACGTCGTTCAATTTTGAAACCTAAAAATTTCAGCAATTTTATCGAACATATCGACAGTTCAAATTGACTCGTTAACGTATCAGAGTACTTGGTGAATCTTCTTCTGCGATGGACAGAGGTCATCGTACTGGTCGTGCGAGGAAAACTTGTACTTTCTAATCTCGCGCACTGGGCCGCTGCCATTAATGCCCTAATGGTCAATCAGCCGAGGAACAGTTCAAACGGTTGCAATTGAGGCCAATGCTTGAGCCATTGCATGATTCTTGGTCATTACTGATGTCACTTAGGAGAAGGTGACTTCGCTCGTAAGAAGTGCATCGATGTTGGATGAAATCGACGTAGATAATAAGTTGACTCAACACTTGGATTTCGAAAGTATCGATTAGTAATTAGGGAAAGCAGGTTTTGAATTGATTTTATATATTTTGATTATATATATATGTATAGTATATAATACAATAATACGACTGAAGTAATTCTCGGTTGAAAATCTTTTGGGCAAGGAATCCTTCCCGACGATTCGTCTTGCACATACAAGGGATACAGGAGCACAGAGTCAATGGATCCTGTCATCAAAATGATATATGGCGGCATCAGACACTTTGAATAGATCCATTGAATTCCTGGTGGTCCGTTCCCCTTCGTTCCTGCGACTCGTCAGGTGAATTACAGGACTTTACCGTCGGCCAAAAAGCATCTACACTGGGATTCATCTACGGTCCTAAGAAATTTCTAAAGGATCCCAGCATCTTTGTGGGCTCCAGCCTCACAGTTTAAGGAAATCGGCTGGGTAGCGAGGAAAAGGACTGTTTTATCGTTAATCGAAAAATTTCAGCGTAAGAATTTCAAAATGACCTGCTTCACGCCACCCAATCACAGAACCGCTCTGGTTCTTGTGCCAACCGTTGCGTATTATACGCGAAATTTTCACGCGCCTATCTTCAAGACGATTACCGTCGTAAATACAGTGTTCGTTGTGTGTTTGCCTTCACCTTTGAAAATCGTACCGAAATAATGCTATTCGATGTCCATATTGTTATTATTATGCAGGAATATTTGAATTTCACGATCTCTACCGCGTTCCGTTCAGTAGCTCCAATAAAGTTAGGAGTAGTTCCTTGGTACATTGATTGTATAGATACCTTATGGACTGGACTCAATCTTATCAGATACAAATAGATAAGACAATCGTCTGTTTTTAGTCAAGTCACGTTTAACGAAGTAAATAAATTACTGCGCATTAACACATTAATCGTATATGGATTATGTAAGTTAACGAAAAATTTATATCTTAATATTAATATGACGTGAGGTATCGGCGAGAGGATTTTAATGAAAAAAATATATAATTAGAAAAATGTTAGAAAATTAATTGGGACAATTATTATTATTAGTTAATTCTTTGGATATTGGCGGGATTGTATGCGGAAGAGAATTGTCAAAATAAAATTGAAATAACTATGTTATTCACCGTATCGTACTTACGTTACGTCGTGGCTCGCGCAGGCCGGCGCTTCTCGCGTCTTTGGCCCCGGTAGATTCTAGTCAGCGAGAAGCAGCTGTGTTATTTTTCAAATGTTCGCATCGGCAAATGTCCATTGTATAAGAATAAATCGTGCGTAAATGAATCTGTCAATATTTCTTTAACTTGGAATATACCTTCATTCAATACCTTCATTCAATACCTATACATTCAATCCAATATATTAATATCCTTTTTTATTCTATAATCAGAGTATCATTTATCAATCGGAACGTACTTTGTACGTTGAATTTCTGTATGCATGAATTTATATAAAAAAAAATTATTACTCGGATAAAAAAATGTTTTCTAATAATACTTTGTAACGACGAAGCAGCCAATTAAATTTAGAGAGGAGCAATTAATTTTCATAGCAACTACGAACAGCCAGCATCATTCATCTCATCAGTGCGTGACTGACTTTCTGGCTTTTCCCCTGTGCTAGCAGCATTTCCGTTTCGGATTCATCGTGGATCGCGAAGTAGATCTCTTGGCAATTTTGGATCGTATCCAAGGAGTCGTTAACGTTCCCTTGTCGCAATAATTCTTCGCCGTCCGCGTATTTTCTTAACGTTGATTATAGGTCTTCCCCCACCCACGTGAAAAGCTTCTGTCCTATCCGGGGGTAGGTTATTCTTCAGATTGCTCTTCGAATTAGATCAGTCTACTCTTCATCAGTGGAACTCTTCAGATCGTTCTCTTCTTCGAAAGTGATCCTGGAGTTGGTCCAGGAGCAAGATCGCGTCGTAGTCTTCCTTTCATCTCGGAATAACAAGCTCGTCGCCATTGGTGATCGAGGAACTAGAACATCATAGTTGCACTCAGCAGCTTCCAAGGATCGATACGCGATCTATCAGTTGTACCGTCACTCATAACGAAGTGAAGCTCGTTGATCTACATCTGGATCAGTATTGAAAAAATATATTTTGATCCCTAAAAAAAATTGTTCAAAATTCAAAATGATTCTGTTGTACGACGTGGAGAACGAGATCTTCTACGTGGTCTGTCCCAAGGACAAAGACAAGTACGTGATCGTCTTCAAGATCTAAATCATGAGGTGCACGGCAAGAGACCCCACTCCAATATCGATCATCCTCGATCATTCATCAGGAATGGGGACGCCTTATATAAAATGAAGAATCATATCAAAACTGATCTACTCGTATAATGGTAAGGGGGCTAAGTGGCTGACCTGAAGATCATCAAGATACTAAGGAGCTCAAGATAAGACCGTGGCATTACATCACGCCAGGAAGTCTTTGAAGAAATATCTTCTGCACGGTACAAGGACGAGTATCTACTTAAAGTCAGATCGTCGTGCTAGCGATCTTAACCCACGCCCGGAAGAATGACAGCGTGGGCAATTCGCACAGTGCCAACGCTGGCATTGATCTTGACCCGATGAAGGCCAGGCAGAGAATTGCCTTTAGAATTGCAACGAAGAGAGAGAGAAAGTGATACGCCGTCGTTAATATACATGAAAGCGTCGCGACAATAATCGACGCTCGCAATGATATTCCCTGTTACACGAGTCGTTCTGAACTTTGACTGAATTCAATTCGCTTAGGGAATGATTTTGGCGTTTTCGTCACTTAATATTTACGTTTTCTCAAACTAATACAGAGTGAGATAAAGCTATAGAGCGCGAGATGAATCAGTCGGTGAATCTTTTACGTAGTACTGCAGCATCTTTTGTCTTTGGCAGACGCAACATCATGCTTTGGAAATTCCGCATTACTTTGCCGTTCCGATGTGAACACGTGATTTTCGACAGATCGAGAATAAATTGCGCAGCCGTATTTAACGTTGGCTGGTTGTTTTGATAATTCGATATGATAAGGAGTTACGAAGAGCGCATTTGTATAATCATAAAAATAAAATGTTATTGTTTACGGGTCGGTAGAATGATAAATAATTGTGATACTTCACAAGGGGTTATTCGCGAATCCGATGAACCGTCGTACTGTATTTGCGAATTGCGCGAAATCGAATGCGATCTGTCATATGCTGCGCATATAGAGCGATTGCGTAAGGTGCATTGAGCGACATTGACAATAATCATCGAATTACCTGTATCCCACGTAATAGTCATTCAGTAATAGTCGGTGTGAACTTGTCAGTCGTTAACACAACGTTGTACGGGTTGGATCCAACTGCAACGCAATTGTTATTTCCTTCTTATTCGACGTCTTCGCGACGAGTGTAAAAGCGGCTTTACGAGGATGCGAAAATAGAGCCGAGCTCTGCGGCGCGTCTCGAGGCCCCTGCGACGCTCGCAAGCTTTGCTTCTTAAGCTTCCAGTCTCCTACTGGAAGTATCCGCGAGATGAGTATGATCTTGACCAGTGCGCGTCGATGATCAATGATCGATTGTGAATAAAACAGAAGTCGAAAAAAATTCTTACTAAGACAGAAAATTGGATCGGTTTCTCTTGGGGAGACGTATGGATAAAAGAAGAAGAAAAACAGAAATATACAAGAGGAATTGTGACTTTCGTTTGGACTGTCAAAGGAGACCATAAAATTGAGGGCAATGGAGGAATCGAGTTTGATGGGGATAAGCTTGTTTCCGCTAGAGGCGTCTTAATGGTTCTGCAAAATTGTATCACTGATATGGTCTTTCGTGACCTTTGCCCTTGCTGCCGTGATTACGGTTGGTCCTCTTATGCATCTCGTTCGTAACGTTTTTGACAAGGCCATCTTGTGTACCGTGTAATTATGGTTTGTGCGATATGGTTATTCGTAATATTCCAATAGACGTATCATTAACTGCTATGATCTATACGGCGGATCGATGGATCGGTGTTCTTAAAATCAGTCGTAAGGATCTTTGATATAGTAAAATGATAGATTCGGGGAATCTTTAATAATGATTTCGATTTTCCAGCGAAGAGCACTGGGTGGAATAATGTATGAGAAACGTCCATCGGAAGATCAGAAATAAGGAAGTTGCATAGAGAAAATCATTAGACGCTGACGTTACGAGAGAGAGATAAAATATATAGGACTTGAATTGGGAGTAATCATTAGAAAGAGAAATGACTGATACAACGAGCGAGTACCCGTCGACGATCGACGTCTGCGTCGTCGACAGTCCTGACGAGAGTTGCAGCGAGCGTCACTGCGACGAGTTTACCATAGTCGCACGTCGGATGAGTATCTCGCGTATATTCGCACGGAATTCGATGGCCTGGGCTCGCGACTCTTTGGAGAAGTTACCGATCAGATTGACCTTGAGCAATATTGGAATCCTTACTGTGATCGTTGCGATCCTGATGCCACGTGTCTTCACTTACGTACTGGTCTATCCGATTTTCAGATTGGTCTTCGGTACCCTTTACCCGGCCTACGCTTCTTACAAGGCTGTACGGACGAAGAACGTCAAAGAATACGTAAGTGAACTATATATGTATATATATATATACATATTTGATTAATTAGATGATTTTTTATAAATTGCCTTTTTTTTCTATTTTAGGTAAAATGGATGATGTACTGGATCGTGTTTGCTCTGTTCACGTGCGCCGAGACATTCACCGACGTATTTTTTAGCTTTTGGTAAGACATAACATTCTTGAGAAATCGTCGAACTCTTTTTCGCTCGTTGAGAGGGTACTGAAAATATTAGCAGACTCGTGATATGTGACTGCAAAGGTCACGTCGTTTTTCTTACGTCCATTCGCTTTTAGAGAAAAGTTTTATGGGGCTGTGTGAAACTGGCGGGGCCAATAAACCAGCCTCCTCGCAGTCTGAGCTTCGTCTCTCTTCTTGTCTGTCTCTCTCTCTCTCTCTCTCTCTCTCTCTCTCTCTCTCTCTCTCTCTCTCTCTCTCTGTCTCGCTCTCTCTCTCTCTCTCTCTCTCTCTCTCTCTCTCTCTCTCTCTCTCTCTCTCTCTCTCTCTCTCTCTCTCT
>JARQSW010000292.1:0-91396 GCA_030142375.1 Calameuta pallipes
AGCTGATAAAAACATTTTCGATCGGACTGCTAATAACAAAGTAATCTCTACTGATCACGATTCGTGATTCACCCTGTGTATTAAATATCAAATATCTTAATATATCTTTTATCTAGACGGATGTTTCTTCAGATAAGAGTACAAGAATATGAATTATATGGATTAAATCCAAGGTGCAGCTTAAAATCTCTGGATGAGCTTTCTATGTAAGCCATTGTGGTCTAAACATCAAAAGTGTCACACTTCTCGTACAACAGTTAACATTGGTTGCAATATTGATATTCAGAAGTGGATCGTCCTACCTGATGAAGTTGGAGAGAGAGAGAGGGAGAGAGAGAGAGAGAGATGGAGACAATTTGTGAGCGATCATCGTGAGGGCTGCCCGAAGCGGCAGACCCACGTCATCATGTCATCGATAATTGATGTATGCGCGAACTAATGGTTGTAATTACCTCAACCTAATATCCACCGTGAAATCTCGTGCTGCGGCATCGTTTCCATCCATAGGTATGCGTCACGTATAAAGTAATAGTAGGCCACGAGCGGCAAAATTTTCAAGAAATTAATGATTCTTATGGACCGTTTCAGTCTTGCTCAGGATAATTAATAATGGGAGGTCGCCCGAGGTTGAATCAAGCAGATATGCTACGTCTAGAAATTCTTCACCAGTGAGAAGCCAACGTCACTTTGGAATGTCGCAAAGATGAGCTTCAATCTGAATGTTATATTTTTTTTTGTCTCTTCTCCCCTCAGGACAAGCGCTATCCGACACACAGATGCAACGGCTAACTTATAGTGCTGCTATATTTTCATGAGCAAAATGGAAACTCAAGTGTTCGGATAAAATTTATACCGTGCTGCGGCTTGGGCTGCTTTCCGGATGGAGTTATGCTATAATAAGCTTTACGGCAGAAGAGCACAGTACGCCTAACGAGTCTATCGCTACCATGAAACCAGAAACCCTCGCTGCATATACTATGTAATAGTATGTATATATATATTTACTATGTTTTATATATATACACATATATATATATATATATATGTATATGTATATATAACGATGAGAAACTGCCGGCAAACAGTAGCCTATTCGGGAGTTAAACTTTGCGTGCAGTACATCTGGCTCGGGAACCTTTCATCTATTTTAGGGAAGAGGACTCTTCTGGTGGCACTAGTAACATATCCCATGTACTCAATGAAGATATGGACCAATGATATATTATATGTATAAGGACGATACAAAGTCAAGTCAATGAGTAATCATTGAATGGTTGGAATTAAAATTTCTTTAAATTAGTCAGGATGTTTATACAAGCATGATTTTATCGAGTCTGGTACATATGTAGAATGTGGCTTGTTATTTCTGGTCATTAGACATTCCTGTCGTTTATTCTTGAGAAGAAAATTAATTAAATTGGCATTAGCATGAGATCAATCTTTGGGGGAGCTGACTGCAAGGGAGCAGCGACGGATTCATCTCCGCGAGATCACTCGTGGGCTTAACCGATGAAGCGTGCCAAGGGCGCTGCTTACTAATGTTGTTATTGAATTATTTCGAGACTTACTTTTACGTGCGCGGGATCAAATCGGGATTAGGTGCTGCAGATGGAGTAGGCGTGGTACGTTTCCTAGCCATAACTAGGATCCCCATCGAATATATATAACCCATCCCTTGGATCATGTGCGAGCACTTCCACTTCTCTTCTCGTAAATCACAATGCGATTAGGATGCAATCTGTCTCCCCTACACTGATATCCATTCCTGATAGAAGGAGGGTGCTCTGATCCCTGATTAAGAACAGACAAGAAATAGAAAAAAAAAGAATCACTTGAAAAATCGATTCTCAGGAGCATTGCGTATTTAGCATGATAAAATATTGTGATTAATACGAGTTGCAGGAGAAATAGGAGTAAACACAACCGGGAAGTTGGATATACGAATCAATATTACATTAAATATATTGCGACTTGAAATACATTGATTTATTCTGTATACAATGTACGTTTAATCAAACTGATATTCCGATGAACGAATCACAATTGGTATTGATACTATTGATTATTGAAACTTGAAATAATACTTTTAATAGACTAATTGCACGATAATTGGACAAGTGGGATGTTTTTAGTGGATTACGATTTAAAATATATAATAGTTTACCGTGGTTCCAAATCGAAGCTAAAAGTCTTCTTTCACGTGTTATGGACGTTCTCATTTAGCTGATTTACTACGTGCATTTGCTTCTACCACTAGGATTAACAGCGTCTGGCATATATATACTTACGTGTATCTACGTGCACCGAATCCTCCTTTCAATAATCTGAAAGCGTAGTTGGTTATTGGTCACGTAGATGGAATGGTAGCAGTGATTTTAAGTATAACGGCAACCTTTCGACACTTTCGATCAAGTCCCGCAGTCGCAGCAGTGAATTGAATGTGTTTCGATAACCACGGAACACGTTATTCATTCATAAAGTCTCCAGCGATGGCTACGGCTAAAGGCTGTCAGTTCCATAAATAAATTCATTTGGTTTGACAACTAGGTATAGCTACGACACGTGAAATTCCTATGACAATTAACGCAATGAGCAAACCGTCCCACGTTACTTTAGTAAAGAAAAGAGTTTACTTCGCTAAAGGATTTAGTCGGGACTATGATTTCACTGCGCTTTATCGAACTTACCAAGCTTTAACTCGGCTAGAGGGGTTCGTCCCCTCTAGTCTAGCTGAGCAAGACCCAATGGAATCGTTATCTAGTTCAAACCCAACGCCATCTGTGCTTAATACGACGTTCCCATCTATTGGACGGTTGATCGCGAAGTGGAAACTACGCGAAAAGACAAAACCGATCACCGTAAAAGCACACGGAATCCCGCTTGGCAAACGTTCTCCGAGTAGAGTAGGAAGTTCGATATCTGACTCTCAAGACATTCACAGTGCGGCACAAGTGTCGAGTCGTTTGAGAGGCTTTGGAATTCCTCGAAAGTTTCTTGTGTCAGTGGCGCGAACATTCCAAGGATGCCGACTGCATCTTTAGATACTTGTATATTCATACCGTGTATACTGTGTGTGTGTGTGAAGCATTTTCTTTTTCACGTAACTTGGTTATACGTGCCAAAGATTTTTGCGCAAATTAAATTATACCAAAGCTCCAGAAACGGGAGCCTGTCTCATTCGGTTAGGAAGCTAATGACAAGATATCTTTTGTTCCTACATGTTTCCCAGCGTGTGTCATCGTATTGTCGTGCTGTCTAGTTAGGTTGGGTTACATTCTTGCTTCCCCTAGTTAGATGCGTGGACGCATACATACGTGTAGATTTGTACGCCTGCACAACGCAGCGCGGTACCAATGTAATTGCGGCTGGAAGTACGGACACTGCGTCAGCAGAACGTAGACGTTATGCTCCCCTGAGGGTGTTATTGCCTTCATTGGTGGTACTCGTGCTGGGAACAAAGCAGATGGAAATCCTTAACAGTTATTGGCTGGTGTCGCGACGCGTTTCCCATGGAAGTTTGCCACAGCAATTTATTGACGCTTACAGTTGGGGTAGACTTGTCACTCACGGTGGTCTAATTAAAATCGTTGTATCTTCTGTAATACATTTTTTTGTTAGAAAAAAAAAGTTTTTTTTTTGCACACGATTGACATTAATTCTGTCCCAAAATTAATTCCACAGCAATTAAATGGCACGATTGATTTTCTATTCGTAATTCGATTGATCTGGTCCACCCGATATTGTTCACTGATAAAACTTAAAACGCAAAGTAACCCTCGGTACTGCATTCCCTTTTTTCCCATCGACTCCTATCTACTCGTCATACCACGGCTGTCAACCGTCTAACCACCCCTGCACAGGAATCTACCGTGGATTTGTTCTTTACTGATGAAACGTTCTCCAACCCTTCCGGACTTCCGTAATACCGAGCTAGAGATGTAGAAACAAAGGGAAAGGGTTGAGAAAATAGGAGTGGGCGTTGCAGGGGTTGAACGAGCGATTTCGTTCTGGAAGGATACTCGTTGGTTTTCTATCTATAGCTACGTGTTTTCTCAGGGATGCAAACAATTACGAGAGCGTCGATTGTTTCGTGAGCCCTCTAGACATCTAGACAGGTCACCGGGGCTTAGCGTTCGGCAAGTTCATCCGCAGACGACGGCAAAGCAAGGGGGAGAAAATCGTAAGGACGTAAGTAACAACGAGGCAGCTCTGTCGCTTGCCTGGATATTAAATATTAATCCCGTGAAATTACTAGCACGCCGGCAATCTTTCGCTACGTCCGGACTCTTTCCTCCCCTTAACCATCCAGTTCTCGTTCACCAACCGCCGCCGCCTCTTTTCTCGTCCGTTACTCGCAATCTCTAACTCGGTGCCGCCCTACTCTAGGCAACGAGGAGTAATCTAGGCGCTGGATTAACCCAGGGCTCAAGATATCAGTCGGGATTTATAGTGCCTGTTCTGTCGGAGCACCAGTAAGGAAGGTACAGTATAAGGACACAGTAGCCTTCACCGGAAAAGGGTCACGAGGAAGGGTCTCTAGCAGAGCAAGGGATGTCACGGTGTACCTATGTGTCACATTGGCCGTCTAAAAACTTGGGCTCGAGTATGGCATGGAGTATGTAGACTCGAATCATATGGAGAAGTATCAAGTACCATTATTCAATACAGTTTCTGGTACCTAACTTGTTATTTACTATGAAAATTTAGTTCAGACACGGACCTTGTTTCTTATATGAAAAATACTGTGCTGTAAGGAGTAGCATTTGTTTAATAGAATATAATCTCATTGTCCTTGAATACCAGACACCATGTGACTGGACTGGTTCCAATGTCCATTAAATATATTTTGGATCTGTAGTATTTACTCTCCGAGCGACATTAACGACCATGCTTTATGGTTGCGCGTGTGAAATTTCCCTGGTGTCTGTAATGTTATTGCAGCGGCCATGAAAACAGGGGAAGGATGTGGCTCGAGGTCAGAGTGCAATAATCGTACTAGGTAGATATAGGCAAGCGCATCTGGCTATGCTAACGTATGTACATACATATAAGTGCGTACGTACATACGCACGTGGATAAATAAATATATGCACGTTTCGGGATTAGACCCGATTATCCCATCTCGTAGGATGTCCTGTGCAGCATCATTTCGTTGTGTGAATATCTATATTGCGTAATGTACAGCAGAAGTGATTATATGAAGCCTTTTGGAATAGAATTGATCGTCTAGGACAAGGGTGTAAATTTAATGCTCTATAATACTAAATTTGGTAACCCTTTTGGAAAATCCATTTAACTCTCGTGGACGCGACCCTAGATTTTAGGGTGATCCTATTCTCTACAGCTTTTGTGTTAATGTCGAGGGTGCATCCTCGTAATTATACGTTTTACACTCGGCGGACAAGCTCCTTTTTTTCTGCACGCTGGATTTCACTGATTGGCCACTAGTTTTGATTGAGCGCTCATGCAAAATAATGTGTATCTATTGTGGGACATTTCGCGTGTAAGTGTATTAAATTGTATAGATTAATTTTATTTTCCATAAGTTACAATTATTCTGTGGTAATTGTATAATATCGTATACTTATGGGGCTTAGGTATTATAGAGAAAAGTTAAGGCGTATAAGGTTATCGAACTACTGATTGATTAAGCTTGTGTTAAATATTGTGAAATTTACATTAGAATATTTATACGAATTTAATTTAAGTGGTTTTAAATCAAGTGGACCCTTAAATGAAGTCATCTTATTTCTTAAATTTGTCGAATTCATTTTTTTGCGATAAAATTGTCCAATGCTGTGAATTATGTTGATCAAACGTATTTTGCCATTCTGTAGAAATCGAATGCTTTGTTGGAGCAGTGGTAGCTGTTTTTATTTCTAATTTTTTTAAGGGAGTCAATGGTGCTCTCTTAATCCACATTATGACAATGAACACAAGAAGACTGGTAACCATGAGAAAAGCTAGAGCGGATATGAGCATTGTCACGGTTTTATACACTGTCATATATTCGTAACGAACTTCGATGTGTGTCCAGACTTCTTTTGGATTCACTCCAGCGAGACTGGCTACACATGTCCATTGACCAATATCCGCTTCGAACGTAGCTTTTAAAATTGAGAAAAATTTCATTAAAATTCAAGACCGATTATTCAGATAATAAAAAATAATGTTTGTTATTATTGAAAAAGAAAAATATTAATTTCATACCATTTGTATATATGCTGCAACTTGTAGTTGTATGTTCCACGTAATAACGTGGCTCAATGTTATTAAATATTCCGTAGCCATCAGGACGAATCCATCGACAGAAATCAATACTGCTCTCGTGACCCGGAAGTGTGCGACATGTCAACCATATTCCGGTATGGTCAACTGTTTTTGACCAATCCGCAATGACGGAACTTTCTTTATAAATGAAAATCAATTGCATAGATTAATTTTATATTTGCATATTCATTAAGACTGTCTCCATTTAATAGAATATGATCTGACATAATAAATTATAAAATTTATCATTATTTACAATAATATTCTCCGTGATACGTACTTGTAACCTTAACTGTAACCTTTGCGTGCAGTTCCGCTTCACTGACAAGTCCCATGCGGCAGCTCCATTCTCCGGAATGTGAATCTTCAGCAACTTCAATAACTGCACCGCATTCTCCCAGAGCGAGACCTGAACCCGTATAACGAAGAAACGAGGGGCTACTTCCGCTTTCAGATATGGTATAAGCTGTTCCGTTGGGACTGCGAAGCCAGCAATAACTCAGCACAGCGTCGACGCTGCATTTAATCTGAAATAGCGGATAAAAAAGTCATACGTAGTAAGTCAGGAAATTTTGCTTTATATTGTTTGAATACTGACTATCATTAGGACTGGAAAGGAATGAAGCTTTATTTTATATATTTTAAACTTACGGCAAAAGAATCTCCACGTTTAACGTATACCTCACTTTCTACTGATTGTACTTTGATCATGTTCTTATTCATTCTGTCATGTACCTGAATAATAGAACCTACAATATGGCCATTACCATTCTCAGCCGTGCATCTCCAGGCTCCATAATCTTCGTAGTTCGGTTGGGATATACTTAATCCACAATCGTGAATAGTTTCCACAAACATACGTGATGATTGAATTCCTTCTCCATAATACATATATCTGTCACGTAAAAGTCAACGTAATGTATACAAATTGATATACCACTCAGTTTGACATATGGAATCTTTGATTAATGCGCTGGTTTTTAATTACCAATTATAAGGTTACTAATTATTGATTCGTACCTGTCATATCCGACACCAGGTGACATATGGAACGATCTGCCATCAGGGCGTGTAAATCGGCAAAATCGTAAAGAATTCGAACGAATTTTACATAATAAATTAATTTCATCATTGTCTCCTGTTGTGACGCTGACATTTAGGGCGCGATCCTCTGTAGTGATAACGTGAAATTAGATGATTGCCGACCTTTCGATAATAAGATTAGTTATTGATTTTACGGGACTAAGAAAATACAATCGACTTACCGTATGTGATAACATTTACTTTAGATTCAATGAGATTTACTTTTCCTTGAACAGCATATCGACAGATCCAAATGCCCATGTGATTGGATCGAACAATTGGTATATCGTAATGACAAGGACCGGATTTAATAGGTAATAATTGACCGTTTGGTTTTTCAAATTGAGAAAAAGTAGCTTCCCTCGGTCCCACTGTTATCGTATTAGCAATGCCACTTTGAAAATACAGTGTTATGTTCTAGGAAAATTTGATTATTATTCATACTTTGAGAAAGTGTTGAACCTGACTAATTTATGATTTTATGAAATTCATCGAAATAGATACTTAGATACTACATGTTCATAACTTGTCTATCTGTCATTAAAAATTCTGATAACGTTACAAAGAATTAATAACGAATTCCATCTTTAATCATAAAGAGCAGAATAATAATTTTACGTTGATAATTTGAAATCATAAAACTTTACGAAAAAAAAAATAGATTTTTACAAGTTTATCTTTTTTCATGATGTTGCAATATATTTTTCATTTTGAAAAGATAAAGTTCAATTTTTCTTTTGTCAAACTTTTTCATATCTTTGTCATTAAACGGTAACAAGCAGAGAAATAATAGAATTGCTTCATTTTTTATTCAATGTGTGTATATTCCGATTCATTACCTCTTCATAGATTTTATTTTTTCTGACGTAATTTTTCTCACAAACTTTATGCTCACCATTTTAATTTACTGGTTATGATAATCTGACAAGGGATGTCTATGCATCACCTTTTACTGATGGTCCAGATGTGACAATCTTATATGCATGTGCCAAGTTTTTCACTTCACTTCAATTCAATCCGATAATTTGAACCTAGTAGATATAAATATATGGCAAAGTGAAATTTACCTTCTCGACAGAGATGAGATTTTCTTTCTGTACTAATACGTCAAATGTGCCAACGTAGGAAAGAAAGTTTCCGAACGACGCGACTATCCTCCATCTACCATTGTGATTGTCGTTTATCGTCAATCGAACTCCGCATTGACCGTAAAGTTTGGCGTTCTCCCTTTCGTCGCGAAGAATGTCAATTTCTTCACCCTGCAAGTTAACAGAGACCCATGGAATTTACTGCCAGTCTTGATAATTTACCGTGAAACTTTCTTCCTTCGCAGTAACAATTCCTATAAGTATCTACCGTCGGGTCCGTTACGATGCAAGATGTGAGATTCACGAACCCCTTGGAGACTCGAGCGCTCACCGAGTGCCCTGAAAAGACGCGAATCATCTTCGAAGGGATGATATTTGTTTCCTGAAAAGTAAAAGAGAATAAAGAGAAAAAAGAAAGATAAATTTCCTTCATATTTCATTTTTAAACATTTTAACCCCTTATAAGAGCCAGGGCCACTGGGATTGATAATATTTATAAACGTATAATATAAAAGAATTCAATTTTAAAAGAATCTAAGAGATTTTGAAAAGTATGCTTATGCCATACTCCGATAATATTAATTTGTTGTAGAACATAATTCGAATTATATACTCCTGTCAAAGTGTGCATGTATTACCGGTTTACATGGTAATTTTATTATAAGCATATTCCATTCTAACCTTTTTCTATTCAGATTCAAACGTACATCCCGATTTTTTACGGGTAATGATCATACAGTTTCATGATACTAATATTATGATTACATTAATCAATTTTGCTGTGTATAAAAGTCTAGTATCGGACTTTGCTTTACTTTGAGAGGTCATCTCTTTATAGTAATCAAGATAATTTCACGAATGTAGAACTGATGCTATCATTGATGTTGGTCAACTATATGTTATCATTACTAAAAAAAGAGGTCTGATATCCTATATTATAATGTACGGTAAGTTCTCCGAAATTATATCGTTAAAAAACAATATCGTTACTCGACCAATAAACTAACCAATGACGAATGTTTAATAAAAAAAATCTAATTATATAATATAATAAAAAATTAAATTGTTGCGTAAATTATTACTATAGAAACTTAATAGAAAATTTATTTACCTGCTGCACGTATAGACTATACTTTAGTATAGTATAATTACCGGATGAAATATCTGTTGCGTTGTCACGATATGCTTTAATAATCCACCAACCAGCATCTTCAACATTAACATTTCTAATACTTGTAGTACAAGTTGGTTTAAAACGGTTTCCATCATGGCGTAGATTCCCAGGTATATTGTATGCCGGATAAATAATAAATTCTTCACCACGATTGTTCAAAACTTCACAGCGTTGAACATCGACGATAGATTCAGCATCGAAGGTCGCTTCCCGACCGCAGGAGATGCTCAAGTTCCTAACGATCGGTACTTCCGCTGTGAAGAGTGCAAGAAAATAAGTAAAATAGAATAATAAATAAAAATAGACTCGTTGGCAGACGCCCCATAAAATATACAGCATAGGAAAATCGAAGGGTATAGCCAGGATAAAGCATTTTGTGCTTCGACGAACGAAGATTCCTGCTTTTTTTTTACGAGTGACTCGCAGCTTTTCTATTGGGTCTTGCGATAAAGAAAGGGAACACAACGCGCTATAAATTTAACATAACGGAAAATGCGAGAGTGAAAGTAGAACTAAGGGCAGCGGGCGTGTATCACGGACAGATAGTTCAAGTGGAGTAGGTACGGTTTTCGTTTCTACAGAGAAAGGGTGGAACCGGGAAAGAACCATAAATCTAGCGATTTACCAAGAGAGCCGTGCGCGACTCGCAGAACCAGAAGAATCGCGAATATAGTATAACGCTCCATTCCGCCTTCGGCACTGCGGAGACTTTGAGGTAGAAATTGGGCAAACTGCTTCTTTTATATCGGGATGATACATCGGTTAGAGATAACTTGTCAACTGTAAGTATCTCTTGCGTTATCAGTCTGTCATGTGTGAATTAAAGTAACATTCACATTACAGTCACATCTTATATCAGTATATTGAATATCTACATTAAGTATATAATATGGAGTGAATATATTATAATTATATATATATATATATAATTGTATTTCTTAATAATTAACTAAAACTAAATTAAGATAGATTGAAATACAACCATTTATGCGCGTCTTTTCGGGGCTGTGATATCGCATTAATCTAACGACGATTTACCGCTCAATGCGTTGCAACACTGGTTCTTATCACGGCAATGTTTATCCCATGGTTAATTACCTTGTATTTGTTTTAAGCGGGGGTCTTGCAACTGACCATTTCTTATCGGAACAGTCGCTCACAGTGCAAACAATAAGTACTTATCCGACTTGGCAGATGCACTGAGTCATTCAGGATTTGAAATTGTTAGAGGAGCAGCAGCACGTGCGTGCGATGCTCGTTCGTTTATTTGAGGGATGAAAATCCATAAAGGGGGACGCACAAGTGCGCACAAGTTCAAGAACAACGAAAAATCAGTCCCACGTGGACGAACTGTTGCGTGAGGTGATTTCCTAAGTGGGGCTAACGGGATTAACATGTATAAGGATGAAGGGAAAAAAGAGAAAAATATATACGTAGAAGAACATTACGGTCGCGGTATCGTGGTCGCGCAAAATGATATATTTCTGTGAAGTCGGAAAAATCCATTTCGTGGTCCCTTGTGCCATCAGCCAATCCTATTTGAGATTAGACGGAGGCGTGAATTGTGTTACCTTGGGGTTTGAGCGGATCAAAGGCAAATTCCCGGTTGGGATGCATACGGGCGTAATTGATATGCCTGATGGGGGTTTCCAAGTCGGATAGTCAATTACCATAATCTTGTTGCGGGAGGCCAGTCTACATCCGCGCCGATTCCGTATACCGTTGGTATACACCGGGGATATCAATTCGATTTTGCGAAATGGAAGAAAGCCAACCCTCCATGAATTATTAGATTACAATCAATACATGAACGACCAAGAGGCCCCCATTTCAATTAACGAACTCCTATATTTCATTAAAATCGTACGCGATGATTGTGTATACGAAAAGTCTAAACAAAACTAATTGTGTAATTTTAATGTTACACGGTATATTTTACGTATTAGATTACACAGCTAAATTGTTAATGTATGTTAGGGTAGTGTATGCATGTTAAAGTTAGCGTAAGTTAATGTATGTTAAATACGAGTAGATTTGCTATTCCTAATTATGCTATGGTTACTGATTTCTTATTGGTGATATAATATTAAATACGTCATATCCGTCAAGGAAATAATTTAACATCTGAGAAACACACTGATCAATTTTATTTTCAGCTCTTGTATCGACACCCGTTAGACTACTGGACCCAGATAATTAATAAAATGCTCCCTCCTTAAGATTCATCTCCGTAGTATTCATCTTTCCTTCAGCTTGAGGGGAATGTACTCCCCCACTCTTGCCAACAGGCAAATGGAAACGTGGGGAGACACGAAGTCATATGTACGTGTGCACATGCGCCTCCGAGCCCCGAATCGGGAATCTCAGGGAGGGAGGACTGTAAAGTGAAATTTCGAATATTCGTGAATTTTATTTGTACTATTAAAAAAAAAAACGCAAAATAATCCCTGCTAAATCATTAATATTACGTTTGTCATGTGTGAGTATATTCTAAGTTCGAAATGATGGATTATCGTTTCAATACCTGTCTACCTTGTTTGCTTTAATTGAGCTAAAGCTATACTGTATTACAAAAATATGTATACCTCTATCGATCCAAATATTTCGCCTACTACAAATATACGTGCAATACGCGTGGCTCTGTAAATTTGCTCCTCTGACGCAGGTAGATTATTTATAAATGTTTTCACATTCAAATAGTGCCGTATGCGGTTTACTTTACATTCTTCCTTCCACGCGCAGCTCGATTAACTGCGTTAAATATGACCGGCTATTTATCTGAGGGATATAATAGAGACGTTACTTTCACGCCATATGTCGCCTGTATACAATGAGCTTACGCGCAGTTAAATGACTATGCTCTGCAATATGTCTGAAATACAACAAATAGCTAGGAAAATCGTTTGTGGAAATTCAGTTTGTACCTACAATGGTACAATACACTTTTGTATCAAGAGGGGTGATCCAAGCTGTTGCGGTCATTGTCACAATAGTTCGGATTTCAATCTCCATTTATACCAGTCAGTTACTGTCATTAAAAAAAATATATTTCGCAGTAAAGGGTAATATCGAGAAATTTTATTGCACGGCGAAGTAACTATCGCAGAAATTCGATTTTAGTTATTGTTACGATTCATATAAGTTTTTATCATTTTTTTTTTATTGGGAGCGAAAAATAGCTTGTATAAATTGTTTTGATTTTTTGGATTTTTATATTTGTCTTTTAAATAACATCGATTTATCAAATAAATTCAATTGATTGTATCTGCAGAAATACACATGTACGACCCTATAATTATTATCAGTATTATCACCATCACTTTACAATGGTACGTTATCCAAATGAGATTTTAACAATGAAAATTTTATATTTTTATCGCGAAATGATGAAACACTGTTACAATCGTATCAAGGCAATATCATTGAATAAAAGGATACGTACGGAACACTGATAAATGTTCGTCACAGCGCAGATGGCAGTGAACCATCCAGTATTTCATCTGCACTGCCATTAATATATAATAAAAGTAATAAATTGATTAAATTTCAACCTTCACATTTTTCCACCGCTCCACAGTTATCGCGAAATCAATATAATAGTCCAGGTCAAAAACGCTAACTTTCACAATCACATTAAATTCAACCACGATTGTCATTAAAAAGATTTGACACCAAACAGTGATTGCCAGTAAATAGATTCAATCAGAATACATATGAAATGAAAAATAAAAAAAAAACGTATACACATACATCATTTAACGTGCGATTAAAAATGTCGATCAGCTTGCGTGTTTATTTTTTACGACAATAAAAACTACACCTACGTATAAAAACATATATGCACTTGGCATCACGAGATTCAAAACCAAGTCCCTCGAACCCAGTGAACGTCACGGCATATCACGCACACGGCCAGTCATTTGCACAATAATGGTGTAATTCTAGCGACGCCCTGATAGTGTCAGCATCGCGTTATTCCAGCAACGCAGAACCGTATCGACGATAAACACGAGTACCGCACCCTCGTGGGACTGCATTAGTGCATGGTCAAAGTTGTAACTGCTATGTCGTGTGCATATATGCACATCAATATATATAGTAGCCATAGTCTGTATCGACTAGGATTCGGAAATGCATCTGTATATCGGTAGGCCGTTGTTGTGATTCTCCCTATGAAGTCATCGCTACTGTCAACGGCACTGAGAAACATTACGAGCTGAATCTGAATAGGAGTTTGCGATTACCCATATATGAACGAGCCGAATGCATTTGCATTTACGGAAGTTACGACTTAGATACTATATTATGTACAATACGGATCTATACAGTAGGTACTGTGAGTGCGTATGCAGTTAAACAGGGAAGTTACGTTTCTGCGTGACATAATTTAAATATATACATATATATTATTATAGAATATATTTATATGATTTCATGTTAATTATTAAATTTGACTTCTGCGTTGAAATTAGTTTTCTATTAACGGTGGCACTGCAAATGTTACTGGTAGCGTAGAGAATTGTTAAAAATTTATCTAAGTACATATTTTCGGATGACACGAGAAATTTAATTTAATCTATCTATGGATCAAGTATTTGAAGGATCGACCTAATTTCACGGAGGAAATTTTAGTCAGGGAAACAACTAGTAAACGACGGAAGTGCATGTATTATTATGATATCGAACGTACAATGCAGGTTTCTGAGAACGTCATGTCACTTCAATAATTTAATACTTCATAAGGGTAAAGGTGACTGGCATATTTCAAACACTGTATTTCCACATATAACCCGTCCATATAATTCCTGGATCAATTGCATCACATAATGTCCGTTGCCTGTCACGGATTCTCCAACTTCCATAATCCAAACGTTAGCTTGACAGAAGTGTCACTTGGACCCTTCGTATTTGGTGAATCAACGCGAACGAAGAGACAAGAGCCGTGACGAGATGTAGAGGCGGTTAGAGGAAAAAGGGAATATAAAAAAAAGAAAATAATAGATAGCGAGAGGTCTCGAGATTATCACACACGATATATAGATACCACCTATGGAGGCTTTACGCTTAACAATGGAAAAACAGCAATGGGTACCGTAAGTGCTTTAGATACCTATATAAATTAATTGTGCTGTCGGGAGGGTGCACGTATAGGTACTACGTGTGGATCTCAAGTGGGCTTGCGAGATTAGAGGGTTGGTTTTTGTTAGATTTGCACGACAATGCCCGGATCAGCCAGGCATGTGTGAACCTACCGCTTGGCGAACCACTCCCTCGTTTTCCAAGGGTTCCCTAATCCTGATGCTCTCCAATTTGATACATTTTCATCCACCATTTTATTGCGTGTAAAGAAATTATACAATGTTCAAGATCTAGATATTGATGTTCGAAATTCTTCGGCAATTCTTGGTGTGTTCTCAATCTCGCACTCATTTGGTGATATTATTTTTATGATATCTATGTACATCTAAACTATACCTGACATGGAGAACATATATAAACTGTAACGAAAGAAAAATTGAGAAAGATAAAAGATAGATAAAGATATTCTCCAAGGATAATAAGAAAGCTAGAAAGATACTCTAAGGTACGACACGATCTTTCGATTACAACTGACTCGATATTCCTTCCGAATTTCCCGGGACTATGCGACGCGAAACAAACTAGACTTACAATTAGTAAAATGTCGGATGGGTGCCAGACGCATCGTGGCGTCACGATACTTAAAGAAACTCTTCGGAAAATATGAAAAGAGGTCCGACTAGCAGGAACGGACGGAAAGGTATGGTAGAGGGGCTGGGTCGATGCTGGTGTTAATAAAGGGCGAGATAAAGGAAAAGATAAAAGAAAATCAGATTGAGAACCCATGAACTTCAGTACCAGAAAACATAACACATATGAATAAAAAAGTACTGACCTTTATCAACCGTAAATCTAATAACTAACGAGTAATTTCACTTTGTTTCTTGGATGCTGTGGCCGAATACGTAACGCATGAAATGATTTTACAAAAGAAATTAACCTAATGTCCGATATCTACTCAAATTGTGACCCTGAAGATCTTGGCCGGTAATTTTCGTTGCGCGATCTTAAGGGACGGCAATAGGTCCTGCATAATAAACACGACAGTAAATGTATTTCAGACTTGTGACTTAAAATAATGTCACAATACATACATGGACAGATATTCTTTAAAGGACACAGCATACCTAACTGACTCCAAAATTCATCCTGGGAAGATACGGATGTACATAAAACAATATACAGTCTTGCTTATCTGTTTTGATACAGTTCTAAGAGTTTTGAAATATTCAAACCGCTTCTTTAGAGTCTCTATTTGTTTTGTACCCTTTGATATGTTATTCTTCGGATAACGCAATACATATGTCTTTTCTTGATTTTATGACATATTTATCGTCCCTTGTTTCCTGCATATGACTGCCATCACCTAAAATTATATCAAAGAAAAGCATACGAAACTGCTGACTTATTTACTAGATTAAATAGATGAAAGCTAAGCTTTCACGATTATATTTTTTTTTTCTAACCGGACCTAATATTAACCTAGTACGTTCTTTAGGGTTTTGTGAAGTAACAAAAAAAGAAACTGTTCATAAAATCCAGGCAGTTCAACCGCTAACGAATTCGTCTGGTGTAACGGGAAGAAACCTGGCGTGTTCCAAGACGATGATGCCACCGGACAGACAGGGTCGAATTTAAAAGAATGACTCATGCAGTTATTTCACGAATGGGACAAAAGCCTTTTGAATTCTGTTCCTTCGAGGGATCTCCGAAGGTGTTTCTCGAGTTACGTTTCACTGACACGCATAATGGAAGATTATATTTCAAAAAAGTGTTTCGCTTGACTCCGTTGTTGATCCGATGGCCGGCGAAAGCCTTCTGGAAGGATCTTGCCGACAGACTAATTTGCAATAACGTTAAACAGCCGTTCCTTTGGTTCAATAAAATTGTCTGAAGGCATCACGAAGAAAAAGGTAGCCTATCCAGTCGGCAAGGCTGAATATTTCCTTCAAGAGGTTTCCGTCTTCGAAACAAAGGGGTCACTGTTTACTATTAACTGAATGCTTTCCTTAACGATACGGATTACGATCCTGCGGGGGCACCGATATCAGCGAGATCACGAATCCAGTATTTCCAGAGCAATTAATAACAATTAGTCACCCGAAACGAGTAGCGTTAGACCAGGATCATGAGAAATATCGATCTAAATCACCACATGCCATTCCTAGTTAAAGGTTTTGGAATGGCAGGACTCTGGTATTACTTTAATTGTTCCCAGTCGTTATCGTTTTTGCTCCTTAATTACATCCTTCGTCCTTTATATTTCGACCGATTCTACTTACCTGCTCTCAGACCCTACATGGACTAGTTTAGGTTTGGGTCTCACGCGTCATCCCTTATAGTAAGTCTGTGTTTAGAAAGCAACGAGAGACGAAGAGAAGGTAATTTTTTTATTTAATCTATACGTTCAGATTTATTAGATACACCTTGATTGTTTACTCGATCATCATCCATCTGACTGATTGGCAGGAGAAATTTGTCAATTTTTGTCGCGCATGATTTTTTCTCCGTTATTTATTTTCCCAATTACTTTTCACTGGCACAGGATGCTCGGCCCACGTACGGTAAAACTGGATGCATTGACACGCGATATCGCAGGTTAGTTTTTGTTTCGCGCTTTTCGCGAGTCAACGTAGCGGAAAGGTGTAAAGAGCATTTCATCAAAGGCTGGTTCAGTATTCTGCCTGTTGCGCGGTTTGGCCTTTTCCTGTCAGCATTTTTCCACCCAATTATTCGTAATTATAGTGTACCGCAGTCCCATGACTGTTCTGCTAATTGGCGTTAGATGGAAACTGGGCGTAGGATTCTTGAAGACTCAGCAAAAAAAGGTGTTCGAAAGTTTATCATCTCTATGGAAAGAATCATCTTATCTCAATTCCAGCTGCTTAACGATACTTAACGAGACACACCTTTCACCCTCGTAAAAGGCAATTTAATAAAAGCTAAGATCAAAATGTTCTGAAACCGGTAAATTTGTATTTATTAAGAATCAAACAACGTTATACTTCTATTATATTTTGCAATGCTCCGTTATCTATAATACAACACAGTCTATGTAAAACATTGCGTAACCATAATTAAATGATTTTACCTGCTAAATGGTTATCATAAAATCAAAGTCGGTTACGTGATTACGAAAAAGAATATTAAATGTTCTATATATAATATGACCACTTAAATCCGTTCACTTTCCATTAGACATAGTATCTCTTACGTTCCAATACATAAAGTGCCAGGTCTACATATGCATATGAATACTGTATGTGTACCTAGGTTAGGCGAACCAGTGAAATTCAGTGAACGGTCGCACCAGGCACGCAGCCATATAGTATACATAACATAACATAACTATACCATAACAATAGAGATACGGAAGCATTATGAAATTACGAGCAAGTCTTCCATCATACGTTAGATATTATTTCATTCAGAAAATTCACTTTTCCATGAGTAGTGATGCTGGTCAGACGTCTTCTATAATTCCACCGGCCATGCTTCACGGTCGTGTTTTCATAAAAATTTCACGTTTGGACATGGGCCATTTCGATAAATTATCTAAACAATGTAGCCGGGGGTTGTTCGTATCCAATAGCACGGGAAAGGGATAAATAGTGGAAGCGAAAGTGGTTAAGGCAGCAATTTGCTGGTCCTCCTACCATCTGTCAAAAGCCACGCGGCATTATCGAGGCGCTGCGTATTATAATAAAAGCCCGCCGGTCAAACCTCGATTCAAACCTGTCCGTTTGATTGGGGTTTGACTCTAATTACTCAAAAATTATACGGCACTTTTACCCTTACGATCATTCGGCAATGGGGGTACCCTGTCATATATATACTACAGTCATTATGATTTATTACACCATGAAAATAGGTATAGGTCCGAAAACCAATCGTTTTCAAAATCATGATCAACCAGTCACATCCAGGATGCTCCTGCCCGAAAGTCACGCAAACTTAGTCTTATAAGTTATATAATATTATACATATATTTTGCGTAGTATTATATATTTTCATCTAAAAAAAAAGGATTGAAATGATTTAAACTAGACATGTCCGTGTAATCTGTGCCGCGCGGTTCTGATATGTAGAATGTACCATATGTATACATGAAGGTAAATCCTACTCGGGTGGCTACCAGCGATTTCACCTAATGGTCAGAAACCCAAATGTACCACACCATTGAAATGAAATTCCCCAAATGGTTATTCTCCTGAAATGCCGATGTATCGCAAATATAGTACTCTGTTATATTGTTGCATATCTCAATTGAGCAGTCGGTAGCCGAATTTACTGTATACCAATAACTCATACAGAATTAAAGATACTGAAAATCAGACAATGCGAATAACACGGCAATTGTTCGACGATTAATTCAAAATGAATTCAACATACCTTGAGGAAAAATTTTGATGCTCCTATTTCCCATGCGAGTAGAACGTAGATAAATGTTGTCTTTTCAGTTGCCGTTCAAAGTTAAACTATTGACGATTGGTTGGATGATCCGCGGGAAGAAGGAAAACGTTGAAGATAATAGAGGAAAGGCGCTTCAAAGTTGGAAAAAGATTGAAGAATGAAGAAGGTAGGAAAGAATGATGTGAAATATTTGCTCATTCATAGCATAGCTTTTTTTTTACACGTTAGTGTTTTTTGGGGGTTCCACATGCCCTATCGGTCTGACAAAAACGTCGAACACGCGAGGATTACGTTATACAAATGAGGGCCGCTGCCCCATGTTGTTTAGGAGTTAATGAGCCTCAAGTACGTCGATTTGCTTGTTTTCTGAGTGCACCGTAGAGCGACTTGGAATGAGTAATCTAAACAAGGACAATGAGCCGCAGGTGGTAGGATGTTGCACAACGGGAGGTCTCATCTCCTGTAACTCCTCCTTCTCCTTGATCCTCTTCTTCTTCGGCGGTTTCTCTATCATTAGAATACCCCGAACTCATCAACGGTTAACCGTCTTTAGCCGGCAATCTAGACACCCCACGCGTATCACGACCTACGCGGATCGATGTGACAATTAGGTCCGCGTCTTGTGAGATCCTTTAATTGTTGGTACTTCCAAGAAAGATTAGAGATCAGCATGAGCTAATGTACTTACCTACCTGATACACGTTGCCATGCATTAATAAGCATTGTGAACGGGTTTATATATGTAGCATTTGTGTTTACATTTCGCTAAGCTATATGTGTGTATTCATATACATATATATAATGTTTACGTACGCTATATTCCTGGGGATAATTTTAATGCTCGATATAATACTAAGTCACTGTAAACGGACGTTTTTTGATCTACGTTGAACTTTGCGATGTTTGTTATACCCAAATAGTATTTCAGTTCAACTGGTTTTTCATTTTGCTCTTATTTTGTTGCGAAGAAAACTTTCTACACGCGTCGATTTGACAAATGTATTTCGTATGAGGTGTTTTGAAAAGTGTTGTTATTCTTTTCAAGTATAATGTATATGTATACGTATTGTATGTATAGGTTGTATAAACGCTAGGAAAACAGCAGAGCCGCGTAGCCGCGAATTGTACAATAATACAGTATGCCAGTACGTTGTTTTATGATCCATGGTTATTGGATTGGGCAGGATCTTCATTACGTAACATGACGATCATGCATGCTTACGCGAAAACTATGTCGTTGTCCGCACGGTATTAAGCATCCAGTTTGGGTTAATGCCACGTAGCTTCCCTTCGATATCCAGTCTACATATCCAGCGTATTAGCATCTAGTATTCAGCAAATCCTAAAATGCCCGAGATATTCCATAATCGCTTTTGCAATTTCAATCTAACGGGTGTGCGTTCCAATAGAGATTCGTATCGTAACTCGTGCAAAATACATGCGCGAAGTTACTAAATCGATAAAGTCAACTTATCGAGGAATGCTTGAAGAATATAATAATTTCATTTATACTCCCTGATATATTATTCAATTAGAACTCTGTATTATCAAGGTTAAATTCAGATTATTCATTGATAATAACTCATTGAATCCCTGTGATGACGGCTGAAGAGAACGATCGATCATTAACATGTTCGGCTGTTATGCAACGAAAGGTAATAGCGTTATTTAATGAATATAAGTTAGGTTATGTTCGTCGTGGTAATTATTCAAGCGTAATTGGTCCAAATAAGAGCAATGGAATTTTGGTACGATATATAATCCCAACGCATGTATGCATATATGCACTAGGATTATATATGGTTTTAGAAACTGAACAGTTTATAACAGCAGATGTTCGATGTCTAATGGTACAACGTAGCTCCTCTCATTATTTTGAGGATTTTCGTAAATCGGTTTCAGGCATAACTGGAATGCGGAATGAAAGTTCGATCGAGGAATAAATCGTTTATGGATTCTAAAATTACAGCTGCGATATACCTGCCTAGAGGTAAAGTCACATTTGGAAAACTCCGCGGGGTGCTGGATGCTGCGGAATGACTGTCGAGGACGATGAGCCGTATAACGTTATAGCTGGCTATTACCGATCCCATTATACGCTCCTTTTGTTGCTGCACCTCACTAATCTCGATTAATTTACAGATAAAGTACAATTTGTCTGTCATTCCGCCTTTAAATGCGATCATTAATAAAGAGCAGGTGATTAAAGTTCCTTTTGTCTCGTTACTGTCTCGCTCCACGAGAGAGCGAGTTGTCCCTTTGAACGAAGTCATTGTGATCTCCGACTCGTTACAGTCATGAGTGAAGCTGGCGGCCAGCTCATTTCTACCGGAAGACTCTGAAGTAGACTTCATTTTTTACCATCATCCACAGTAGATAAAACACATATTCCCTTTATCCTACACCACTTTATTCAAATCAAACGCATCGAACCTAGGGAAAAAATGGACCAGCTAACTTCGTTTTAAGATGAATAAGCCCATATTATATTATTGTAAAAGATCAAAGTGAAACAGATGATTGATCAAGTATTTATGCGTTGATTGATATATTCGTATTATGCAATGAATTTCACTTAAATTATGTTTTTTGATAAGAATTGATATATGATGCTTATTAATGATACTCAAGTTCATTAATCTATATTGATTCATGTATGTGAAAATTGCATCTAAGTGCAGCGAGTGGTGGACGTAGCCAAGGTACTGTTGCATTGCAATCTCGAGGAAGGACTAATCGTGGTAGGTGACACGCGGGACTAATTGCACTTTATCTCAGTAAATTAATCGTTGGCCAGCATCTAGTACTGGACCAGTGATTGCAGCATCGGTTGGTAAGCCTCAACAAAGCCGCTAGTCATCCAGCAAGCGCTGTTCCAAAACCACGCAGCTACACGATGATTACATGTGTTGTCGGACTCATCGATATCACAGTTTGATCACACTCTTTACATTCTACTTACAGCTTTTACTTGTAATAAATACATGTTCACGCTTTCGACTGAAACTACTTGTTACGATAATAATAATAATAATCAAGGATTTCCTCCTACACGTTAAATATTCAAAAGATCTTATCATCAGACTCCCTTTCGATATTTAGTTACCTCAAGCACCCAGTAAACATTACTGAAAGGGAAGACAGGCACTATGTCAGTAGCTGACTTTTCTCAAGTGAACCTACCGCATGGACTGACGTCACGAGCGTGAAATAATGATTCAGACATGATTGACTAGTCAGTCAGAAACAATAGAGCCAGTGTGAACACAGTCGCAAGTCGACGGTACTCAAAGTGAAAATGTCTAGAATCCCAACGGCTTCCTTAAACGCCATGTTGTTAAGGCTCATCTTATGCTGAGAATGTAAAACGACCCAAATTCTCAAAGTGAATGTATGATAGAATCCATCCAGCATCGTTAATAGGCGATGGATAGGAGCCTATTGTCCGTGTCTTCTTCGCCGGAGTGACAGCTGTCAAGAAAATCTCTGAGAGCAACGTTGCCACGTTATATCCCGACATCACCGACGCATTCTCCGAGCTTCAACGATGATATCTGTTTAATTTGATGCTGCGTAAGGGTTCGATGATCCATCGAGAGCACCAAGAAGGACCGGGTGCCTATCTACAAGAGTCAACAGTCTTTGTGATTTGGTTAGAAAACCATATACGAAACTAAGGGACCCGGTGAATTTATAAATATACTTCACCAGGACAGCTGTATCTAATTTTGTTATTTCATTAGTAATTCGCGAACTTTCACAAATCAATACATGTAGATTGGTATTCTTGTACGTTACCGAGATTACCTTCAGTTCAATCTGCTTTGTGAAGATTCGTCTGGTGTGACACGTGGGAGCGTTAACTTTTGAGGAGTGATGACAATCATTGGTCAGGTAATCGATAACTGGGTTGTCAATGTGACAGAAGGTTGGACGAACCTAGGAGGTGTGATTAGAGCGCAATTACCAGACAAGGTATGGATACGACTATGGTTAGTAGTGACATTTCTAGTATTATGGTCGCTATTATTGTATTAGAAACGGGCAACGTAGCACGTGGGTTCCTTCCTCACGAGGTCATCATCCGCCGCCATCCTTCACAATTGGGAACGCTAGGTTGGTTTCGTGCTCGGCGTCATAACTCAAAAACTCAAGGCTACCCAGCACCTAAATCCATCGTTAGAAGGGGAGAATAGAAAAATGTATTAGATTGTGAGTTCCGAGGGATCCATTTCGTACAATAATTTACTGTTTCGGCTCTAGGGGAGCGAATTCGAAGTTCGCAGGAATGATCTATAGTGGAGAATGATTTTGAATTAAAAAGTATGAGATAGCACAGCGATCATGATATCAAGTGCATTTAAATGTGTCATTCATAATTTAAAGATTTTTTTATACGAATATTTTTTTTTTTCGTAGTACCTCTAAATTTTATTGATCGTGACTAGAACATAATGCTTAATTTACGAGCATTATCCTATGAGAGCATTGATCTCAAAGCTGGCTTATGTTCTGTACGAGTATGTAATTGGGTGGCGTGTCGCTACTGTGATTAGAGTTTAAAACGGTGTCGTAGACTGTCACATCATGAGAAATACGTCATAACATGCTTAGCTCTAGAGATACGATAGAGTACGACACAGAGATTCACAGAAGCAGCGTTACTAATCGCGGAATAATTTTTCCAGATGAGTAAATTGATAGTCATTCGTAATACGATGTAAAAGATGAGCTCCTTCCAGGCGGTTGTTAAAGATCGAAAGAATGATCTCCCAGACAAGGGATACGAAGCGAGAATTCCTACAGCTAAAATGATTTTTAATTTGCTGGATCGAGAAGATTTCTTTTTCCTCCGAATGCGTGTACATTCAAGCTCCGTTCATATGTAATTTCGAGGTTCATAAATAACGACATGGATAAATGACAGAAGCATTAAATAAACCTTGGGCTGCGTTCATCCTACGGGGATGATGGGTACATAATTGCTAGGATAAAAATGGATAAATGTAGGTTGCTAAAGCGGCCTAACGGCGGACGATGCCCAAGTATATATCCTCCTATATCCAAAGAGCATCAATGCGTCCTACACACGAATCAGTCTCGACTCCATGGGCGCCGACGAGGTGCCGTTGCGATAAGACTTGCAATTACCTTTAATAGGGAGCAATTTAAAGGCGAGACTCGCTTCACCCACTCTTACAGGACGTGGGTCCCCAAAATGAGAAAAAAGTATGCAGCGTCGAATGGGGTCCATTCGCGATTGCAAAGCGGCTTACTCGACCGAGTTACCAAATGAACGCAAACGAGGGAAACGGTGAGCGAGTGAGTGAATAGATGGTTGAAAGAGTAAGATATACAGAGATATACAGAGAAAGCGAGAGAGAGAGAGAGAGATGGAGATGGAATTATTGAACGTTAAAAAATATATGACAATCCGCAACAACGTGCGCAGTAATACTGGTTCGCCATTTCATCGGCTCACCATTAACGAACAAGAGTAACGCGATCATCTGAGTCAGTCTCACGGAATGGCGCCTCCCTTCCCTGACGGACCAATATAAATTTCTCAATTCTTTGCAGTCGTTCGGAAAGCGTACGATAGAAGGGGACATACAAGCCCTCGTCAGTCAGCCGACGAAGCGTGCATGAGTGGAAATCGGTCTTGGTGGAGTAGGGTTGAACCTGGGTAAGCCTGGCTGGTTTTAGGGTTAATCACTGTTCGGTATCCTCTTACCTTCTCCTTCTCTCTTTCTCTCTAGCTTTAACTTTCGCATGTCTCTCTCTCTTTCTTCTTCTGTTTTGTCTCTCCTTTCTTCCTCGCATGAAAATTCCTTGATTTTTCCCCCAAAGCGCAACGAGACTAGGCCAGTATTTTCCACTAGATTTAGCCGCGCCACTGACGCCACCCCATTCGCATCGTGTGTATCCAAGGATTGAGAATCCCATTCCTTATTACATGCTCTTTATTCAACGATCGATATATATCCCACGCACGCCTTTCCGATCAGAGGCATATGTGAACGATCTCAATAATTAAATCGTAAGTCATCCTGTGATGGAGTAATCTTGGTAGCTCACTGATCACTTCATTGATACTACAGTCAATCACTGTTTAATCTTGGTATTACCATTCGTGAACTTGATTGAACAAAGACAATTAAGATGATAATCGTGCAGGGAAGAGCAGAATCGTATACAACGATATCCCAAGAGCAAAGACCAAGTCAGGTTGCAATGTATAGTACCGGGTAGGATTGAAATTTATTAAACCTCAACGGTTAAAGATTTCGTTTTAACTGTAATTTCCCAACGGCTGGTCCAGAGTCGAGCTCAATATTTCAGTCTGCGGCGGTAAAGTGGCACTACGTAATCCTGGTAACTCGGTATAATATAACCAAGCAATTCGTCCACGAGGATTAACCCGTGGATTGTATCCTGCTGTAACTAGAATTAATATGGGGTTAAGTTAAATTAACGCCTTCCTGAATTACAATATCAATTAAGCGAGTGTATCTCAGAGTTGAGATGAGCGCTGGGTCTTCGCCCATCACATTCGCTAGGGGTTCTACTCTGGACCTCATAGTCGGGGATCTTCGGCCCTGATCGGTACGACTACATTACGACTTGCCCTTAAATCTTCTTAGCAATTACGGAAAGTGGAAAGGCCACTCGCCTTCGTGGATAGGTTGATACCAGCTATAACGTACGAGACGGTGCTCTGTGATGCTGGGGAGAGCGGGGATCTCTTTGCGGATGCTGGGGCGCCGAATGAGAGTTCAGAAGAGGTTCAGAGGGCTGAAAGGAAGAGACGGTTAGGGTTAAAGTCTGATTAGTAGGGACGAAAAGGGAAAGGCGAGTCCCCAGATAGGTTAGCGACAGCGTTAAATGACCCGCGTCTTTTCTCCGTCCCTGATAAGATGCTGATTAGATTATCAGCGACCTATATTTAAAGCGGCGTAATTACCTGCGTTTATTACTCAATCAGAGCGAGACTCCTTGCTCTTATTTTAAGATAGCTAACAGACGGATATTTCGCTACGGAGCAATAGTTTATCCTTAAATGGAAAATTGTCCCTTCCTTATGCGTAACGAAGTCGAAGAATTTACTTTAATTTTCGATTCAGTTAAGATTTCATCTGTGACTATCAAAGAGGTAAATAAACGACCTTTGATATTTTTAATTGAAAAGTTTGCCTTGTTCATGGAAAATGCTCGTTTATCGCCACAGGCGTATTACAAATAGCGAATTAACCGTATTAAAAGTATATTTCCCAATTTAGTTTTTTTGTTGAATCTGTACAATTAATCCACATCTAATTTCATATTGCCATAGTGCTTTTTTATTAAAAAAAAAATAGTTTTCATAAAATTGTGACACTATCTATCGAATCTATTTTATTGTGTAATCCATTACGACGATCGAGTTAGCACTCGAGTTAGCACTCGATCATCGTTCGACATTACCATATAGTAATGCAAATTGCAAGACCTCTCGATGAATTACAGCGAAGTATCCAAAGTCCATGAAGCCATTTTACATATACGGGAAGCAAAGATGGAAGATGGTATTAACTAATGATCGTTAAAGTAGGTTTATTCTAAACCGTGTACCGAATTATGTATGATGAGTTCAAGCATGAGAAAAAGGGACAATGATGCCTGTGCGTGGCTTCGGTCTGACAGATGTCAAGGCAAAATGCACCGAGCGTTTAAGGGGAAACGGGATCCGGTACACCGTACGTTACATTTAAATGATTGATGACTATTCTGAATGAGGATCACAGCTGGGTCACCTATCTATCTAGTTATAGTCAAAGCCTCGTAAAGTCAAGGGACGATACCAGGCTGCGTACCAATATAATCCCGTATATCATCATCCAAAATCATGTTCCCAATATCTAACCTCGAAATGATGAAAATCACGAGAATCTAACTTTGTAATTATTTTTTTTTTTGAATTCGTAATATATCATACGCCATCTCTCGTTAATTCTTGTACTATATTTACCATATAACTTATAGTAATCGTCATTGTAAATGCCTGTCTTTCTATTAGATGGCTACCGTGATGCTTGATTGATTTGCGTACGAGTAAACATTGCTTTGCTACGTAGCAAAATGATGTATGCTCGCGTATTAATATCGGTAATGCAGAGAAGTGGCCAGCTGCTACCCACGGGTGGTTCCGTCAGTCACATAAATGATGCGACGCTCATTTGCTTTGAGGATGGATTCACAATTCAAACAGAGACAACGCGCCTAATCAATCTCCCATGAAATCGTGCGGGCACCCTATAGAGATCGGCATCGGGACGAGTATCGAGGATTCATTGTAACCCAGACAATGAGCACCCCTGGAATAATAATTGTCTTGATAAATGCAAAATTAACTTTGTTATATTTACATCTTATTATCTCGGAAAAAAGCCGCTCGAGGATTAGGTTAGGTTAGATCAGACCGATCTTGTCCTGCTGTACTAGCCTTGTTCCCCAGGTTCCTCTTCCTGTGACCGTAACCTACCTTTAAGCACGCTGAAGAGAAATTGTCAATATAGGACTGGCAAACTGTCTTCCGGCAATGAGAGTAGCAGGCCATTTCCGTCGGCATTACGACACTCGGTAGTAATTGTTATTAATACTGGGTCTTATATACTAAACGTATATCTTCCTGATCTCATAGCAACGTAACTGCTAACCATAACGTAGTACCATAGTGCAGCTAAGATCTTGGTAAATATAGCACCTGTATCTTGGAGTGTAATGTTAATAAATGATAAGGCTTATCATACAGTTATGATTGATCATTAACTGTTGCTTGTTCCAATTACTTGTGAGATCATACTCTAAGCTGTTCTCAATACTTAATTTATTTATCTTGTCGTGGTGATAATAATTTTATTATGTCTAACATTTTATTGGTATAAGAAATTCATAATTTTGGCTGCGTATGGTTTGGATTTCAAATAAGGATTATCTTTTGTATAACGGACAGAGGGTGACCACGGCATATGTTTTTGGCTGTATAGGCTGGTAATTGGTAGGTATAATTTGCATTTTCGGTCTCACCGAGACAAGAACCCACATTATTAGTGGGTAAAATGGGATTGGCATTGAATTGAGAAGAGCGAGGAACCGATACCAGCCAGTGCGGTTTCTTTAGCTTGGATCATTTTGTAATTAACTTTTTGCTGTGTGGCTCGCCTTATGTTATTTCTTGTAAGACACGTGGTGGCTCTATATAGGTATATGTATACACGTACGCCAAATAGACTACCGTACCAACACGTCGATAACAGCCGACTGACGTTCTCAAATATTCGAGTCTTGTCCTGCTGGTCTATTTTGAACGTTATTAGCAAAAACTGATCGTTCCCAGCACCTTCTGATGATTCAATAAACCAGCTACACAGTTTATAGATTATTCAATCGTTAGGATATTCCTGATGGGATGCCAATTCAATTTCAAGCGGTCGGAGTTTAATTACTGCTAGAGGTAAGCGAGTATTTGAGTAATAGAAACGCTTTAGGTCGTACTTCATCAATTAATATTCAATAATTAATCGATAATCAATACAGATTACGGACAGTTCACATCGAATCGAACTGCGGTTTGAAAGGTTACGAAATCGTCAAAAATAAATTATTTTTAACGAATATTGCTCCAATTTTATATGCCACCTGTGCTCCAGACATAAATTTGGAAATTACTTGGTGTTGTAGGAATTTTTGACCGAGCACAGAACAAGTTGAAAAATTTTGATAATTAGGATTATTTTGGTCATATTTAATGGATGAGTGATTTTCGTTACGCTCCAATCACACGGAACGCTGTGGACCAGGGCAACGTCACGGAACAAGATTGCGTAATGTAGTTTCTGAAACAATCGGCCAGTCACGGCAGTTATCAGAAATGTGATTATCGTCATCATCATCGCACATTGATCCGGGATAGTTAGACCCTGACGTTTCGCGTACCACGTAATTTTCGAAAGTAAACCAACGATCCACATTAAAATCCTCAATCATTATTCGAGTGTGTGTTTCGTACGTAAGCTAAACCCAAACATTACGTCAGACGAGAGCGCAATGATAAATCCCTTTACACGAATTAATGAAACCCTCTTCACGCAGACCACCTATATGTTTTGACCCTGACGTTACGAAATCCCACTTTACTTTACGACGTAGCGCTTAATGAACCTAATTTATCTTATATATTCCCCACTTAATCGAATAAATTTCATTTTACTTTAAGCATTTTCTCTCGTACAATGAGCACGTACGTCTCGTACAATTTATAGAATTTCTGGCAATATTTATTTTCCAAAACACTAAATACGCAAAGGCAACGCCAGTAAGTTTTTATTAAATTACTTAAATATATTGTTAATCATTATGTTTCTCTGAGCAACATTCATTAACGTCCCTTGCTGTACCATCTTGTTTTGTGGTTTAATAATTTCTCATTTAAAAACAATTATCTATTAAATTAGCGATCATTATACAGCTTCCGTAAAATAAAAAAAAATCTCGGTTTCTATCCGTCAAAGAAAAATTATAACTTGCAAACGGGTGAAAAAAAAAAAAAAAAAAAAAAAAAGTGATTTACCGAGTTCAGCAAATGACAAACGGTGTTGAAACCGCAGACTGGTTCAATTGTTAATCAACCATTGCGGATGTATCTTTGCCTTTGATAAAGTATCCAATCAAACAACACAGGAAAATGCTCAAAGTATTATCAATAAAAATAACAACAACAGGGTCTAACCATAACAGCACAGGATAGGGTTGCGGTTAAATTCACTCAGGCAACCCCTTCCAATGCGCGTAACGTACTTAACGTTCTGTTCTGTATGTTCAACGAGCTGGAAGATCCATATCTCACTTGAGGGGTAGCTCTTAGGCACATATGCAAGTACGTCCATGTAGATATATTGTAAGTATATATACTGTACTTGTGCATGTGTAGAGCCACATATAGTATAGTCATATATATGCAGATACATATATATATATACATATACCATTACTATATTATATGCATACATAAGCCCCAGGAAAGGTTATGTGAGGGGAATAAAGTCACTTGCTCTCTGCTGTGCTATTCTCGTGCGAGCGACGAAGATTGCGCCATTTCTTTATAATGCATACATTTGCCGAAGTCATCGCAATCTCGTTCGGTACGGGTATCCCTCACGTTATCGGTTAGTAATAAAGATTTTTGCATCTATGTTATAGTTGGAAAGCCTTAGTGTCGTAGAAGAAAATGTCTCTTTTCGAAGAGGAAGATCAGGTGCTTGTGCCGCTGCGTTAAGTTTAAGTTAAAATAAAATCATGGGCAATCGCTTATAGTGGAAATCGTTCTCGTTTGGTATACGTGGTTTAGTGTTATTATTATTTTATAAAAGACGTGACGCAACGAGCAAAAGAGTTTTTTTTTTTGAAAGACGCTTGTCCGATATGTATATGTATATAAGAAGTATAAACGATTATTTCGATTGCGTTAACGTTCGTACCTTCGACTGATGTCAAAGTGCACAAATATATATCGTAGCTTGAAAACAATGGAATTCTTGTAAATTCTCCTTTTCCAGTAAGTATGGCAGCCACTACTTACGAGAGAAGACCTATATTCTGTACGGTGTGAAAAGTGTTATTTACTATTGAAAATAGGATGTTATGTATTGTCGCATTGGCCGCGATGGTTACAGATAAAATAATTCGTAACGGCTTAACTTTAACGAACCATGCTGATCAATGTTTACCAAATTAATAATCGATTCTATTAATTTTATAAGATATTCTCTGTCTATTTATAAATTTGATACAGTATGAAAAGTAGTTTATTATGAAAATTAACATGGTTTACTGTACTCTGAATGTTCTATCTCTCACGTGTATATGACACTACGTTAATTGACTGAATGACTACTTCACTCTGCGTCGTGTGAGATACACGCGCGTACCGGATGCTGGGGTTGTCGCCCAATTTCCCACGTGCGTCCAGTAAATGTTCCGAGACTTTATTACGTCGAAATCAAATTAAAAGTCATAATAGTGACAAAATGACTGTAGCGGTTTCCACGTGGCTGACTGCCATCCTGCTTGTAACCAGGACAGGGTGGTAACCGGTAGGGGAACAGGATGGTCTGAAAGTGGGTTAAAACATGACAAAGTATTTACATTGACCTGGCTTATGCGGCATGAATTGCTCGGTAGACCCTGCTGGGTGACGATCTCTCCTTCGGGTTACCTCGGCAAGACGACCGAAACCACGAAACAACCGCAGGGTGCACTTTCACAAAGGAATCGCTTCTAAAACGCATTCCACCTGAACTCCACATAATGAATGTATTATCTAGGCTAGAAAGACAGATTAAGGTTCGTTGCTTCATTCGATAGGCACGGCTAATTAAACATTGGCGTAGATATATATATTTAATTGACCCTATGTTTTTGACAGTTCGCACCAATTAATGGTAACGCACTGACAGTGAAAGGATACGAGGGTCAGGTAGGGAATTATTTGATTGTCGCATCTTGAAGACACGTGTTCCACGGGCTGATGACTTGGGACCGGTTGGCAAGCGTGGACCACATGTGTTCCGGACGCAACGCGTGCCCTAGGCTCGCTAAATTTTTAAACGTCATCGGTCCCAGCCAGCGTCGGGTTAATTGATGCTCTTCATTTTTTCGAGCTTTTGTCTAGCCGTGAGATTTATGACCAGCGCAGTACGAGAGAACGGATAGCGGCGTCTTTGAAGACAATCCTCAGCAGGGGACCTACTGGCAACGGCGAAACCACTGGCACCAACCGCCACCATCACCGTTTTCTTCTTCTTCTTCTTCTTCTTCTTCTTCCCCCTGCTCCTCCTCTATATCCTCTCTTATATCCCATTCTCTATCGTTCCTCCGTCTTCTCAAGACGCCCCTGGGCCATCCTCGAGCTCTATTCATGTTAGCCGGTCGATCTAATGGAAAGGATGGCAACTCGCCACAACCTGGCAAAGTTACAGGGCAACGAGATAGAGCAGCCATTCAACGAACTTCTACACGAATTTGACCGATTTATTAAGAATTTATGGAGATTCATCGACACCATCGAATCGACTTACTCACATACGTACATCTGGACGATTTATCACCTTTATATCTAGGCATAAATTATTTAGTCAAAGTACAATTCTATATCGTTCTATACTATTGAATAATATCTATGCCAGAGATTTGGAAGAGTCATGAGAACCTAACCTTACAATAGTATAACGGTTAATGTATAATGACGTAAACGTTACGTGATACAGGGTTCCAGACGGTAGAAGCACGTTCCATCGTATCTTTGGTTGTATCGAATCTATCTGGTATCTAATCTTTCCATAATTACGGTAGACACGTCGTGAGGAATCGAAATATGTAACAAAACACGTGTTTAAGATAATTCAGGAATGGCTGGAAGGCAGTCGACGCCGTCGTTGGGGATAGTAAGAATGCGGCGTTTGGGTTCGAATTTATGTCAGTGGAGTAAAAGCTTTGCGTTCTATGCTTCGGATGGGAGCACTGGGTATAACAAGTATAGCTATCCCATTCCTGGATATCCCTACTTATTCCCGTGATAAAACCCATTAGCTTCGACTTATTTATAGGAACGACCGTTTATTTCGGCATCCACCAATTTTTCAATCCGGTCTTTAAAAAGTTAATGGTAATTTATCGAGGCTTTAGCGTGATGCCCGTTTGCGCGTGCGCCTTACATACCGGATACTTTAACGGGACTTTCACACTTTACGGGCACCCTTTCGTTGCTTTCCTGTCTACCTAGGAAACGTCGGGCATTTATCTCGCACTAAGAATCCGCCTGCTGTCTCATCCATTATGATATTCCTTTTAATTCCACTGTCTCAAATCAAGGCACGCGTCTCCCAGCGGGACGTTGAGCAAGTTTATGTGTTATTTCCAATTCCTTCTACAGCATTCTCAATCCGCCAATCGTTTACAAAGTATTTCTTATTTCAGATATCAACACGTATTCTCGAATCCTCAGTGTAAGATCAGTACCAAATAGAAAGTCTATTAGATAATTATTCTCAAAACTCGATCGAAGGCTAATTGCCATTTGCGCCATAATGATTTCACATAACCCAAGAGAACGCGTGTATAATCATTGCAAGGACAGTGCCATTTTGTCTTCGAAACTTTCTTCCAACGATAATTTGACATTATATGGTCTATCGGGCGTTAAGAAAAATTGATTCAAATATTCATTGTCTTGCCGAGTTATGTCAGACCTGGTAATTGCTTAATTTAGTTGGTATATAAGAATGCGAATTATTCTCTACGAATCAGTTCAATATCCGCAAGTACATCGAACGAGTGACTTTCACAGCAAGATAACCAATGGCATTCAAGTTCATCCTAGTTCTTGGCTTCGTCGCCGTTCTTACTGATAGCGTCGTAACACATCGTGCACATTCTTATCAACATCATCATGGACCAGTAGAAGGACCTGCCCACGAGGTTCAATTCGTTGACAAACATGGTCATCATCACGTGGACTATGTGGCTCATCCTAAGTACGAATTCGCTTATGGCGTCGAGGATCATCATACTGGTGACTTTCATTCACAAAAGGAGCATCGTGATGGCAAGAACGTCGCTGGAGAATATAGCTTGAAGGAACCTGGTGGCAACGTGCGCACTGTCAAGTATCATGCGGATGAGGATGGTTTTCACGCAATTGTTCATAATTCTGCTGGAAATTATCATTCTGCCCCACATACCCATTCTCATTATTGAGACTCCGATCGAATGTGGATTTTTTATTTTCTACCAAACATTTGTTTACTTCTGAACGTTATTATATTAATAAATGATTGCTTTTTTATATTTATGATGGTTTTCATGGTTCATATTCAATGTGTCATTTTTGTATATAAGATTCAAAGTGAAACGCTGTGTTAAGGATTCTTTTCAATTTAGACTCTCACTAGACATTAGAAAACTGATGAAATTTCTAGGTATTCTAGCCATTCGAATGTTACTTGGAAATGACGAATTTCTCAAGAATATTATTCATTGTTCATCCATTCGTGAATCACGTGACCTTGTCTTTTTATATAATATTAATGGCTAATGGCTCGAAATATATTTGGATTCGTTTCGCTAATAAAATATTAACATACATCGTTGATAGATAAATTCATCAAAAATAGGCTTGGCAAAACTACGTAGTAACAGAATGTCATATTGAATACGTAAAAAAAAAAAAAATAATGAAAGGGAAAGAAAAAAAGAGAATTGAAGAAATATGCAATACAAAGAAGAGGCTGATTTAAATAATGGTCAAGAGTTCCAAGAATTGCACGGACATTCATGCCGTGTTGCCATCTACAAATATTATTACATTCCATTACATATTTCAGGTTTGACGGTCAGCCACTCACCGAATTCCAAAAAGCCACAACTCTGCAAGGTCCCACTTGAAGCGAACAGGATCACACAATATATTTCAAGTAGAAACCAGACCGTTACCACAGATCAGTCGAGATACTTAAGGCGGTCACAAAAATTCGGGACCACCATGTGTGCCAGAAACTCAAAATAATTTTTAGTCCTCTTAAAGTGATACTGAACAGAGAAACTGTCAACAAGTATTAAACAATTAATTATCTTCGTTATAATAAAACTGCCGTTCTTGTATCATTCTAAAGGCTGACAAAAAAAAAATGCATAAACCTAATACTAGAAGACATGGAGACACTTGGTATCCAGAAAAAAAGAAATTCTCTCCAAACCTCCATATGTATATCTAAAGGCACTCGAAGATCCCTCACACATATTTGCTTTCGCGAAATGCCTTTATTCCTAAGCGTTTTGCTCCTCGACTGACCGGAGTCTCGCCGAGGGTCGGAATGACTGCGTGACGCCGAAAGATAGAAAGAGAAAAGGAATGGCGAATCGATCTCAAGGGACATTAAGGTAGTTGAATTATATCTTTTCAGATGGTGTTTCCGCAACGAGAAGCAAAGAAGTGAGTCTGCGAAGACTCTTCTATTAACCGCAGACTCGTGCCCTTGTTCCCTCGTGTGCCCATCTATTTCAGATTTGTCCAATTGAATTCACCGCCACGGCTTGTCTTCCCTCATTTCTTCTTTTGTCTCGAATCTTTTTTCTTTCTTCACGTTATTTCTTCTCGTCTCTTCTATACTTTTCTTTCTTCATTTTAATCCCGCAGAAGCACGCTAACCTTTGTACTTAGTATGATTTACCTGCTTGGCTGGCTTCTCAGAAGAGTTTTCGCTGCTCATTAATTCAAGTGACAATTTACGGAAAATACCGGAGGAATATATTTTTCGGGGTGGATTTAGGTTTTATGTTTACGCCATTATCGAGAAATTGCTTTCGGAGTGATGAGACATTGTTTCAATATATATATTTTGTACAGTTGGTATGAATTTAGAAAAATTTGTAAATAATTACATATATTTAAATTTACATGAACTGTTATATATGTTCAGAATATATTTAAAATTTGTAAATATTAGATAATAAAAATTGCATTATGTGAATTACTTGTACAATAGTTTGTCTAGACCGAATGGTTTCCTAAGGCGATTGATCAAACCAAATATTGGTATTTATTTATTTGTCGTAAAGTAAATAATAACTTTCCTAACTATCCCCGTGACAAATGCTGAATACGTAAGAATATATAGTGCGCGTTGACGTGGAGAATGTGAAATCAATTTTTTTATATAAGAATTTGCCTTTACGAGCGAAGGTTTTTCTTGCTTGTCAACCGAAATCAAACACGCCTATATACCTTGCGAAAACACATGCGTCTTATTGACTTTACAACAGACTAAAGAAAGGACTCCCCAAATCTATTGCCGAGCACGAGCGTGAAAATCCTTTTCACCTGTCCCCTACGCGCCTTAGGTACGTAACAGTTATTACCTAACCCACTACTGTATAAATGCTTCGAATTTGGCGATACTTATTCATAACGCATTTGACACGACAAGTGCAACGGTAACTAAACCAGAAATTTTCTAGAAGTACCATTCGCCATTGATTCCTTGTTGTGACATTAAAAAATATAGCACTAATAACAAGTACACTAAATTTTCATATTTGATTACACTAATCAATAATATATTGTCTAATAAATATTCAGTGCAATATTTTATCTTATCTGAATAAAACGTCATAAACGTGTAAATCAGATGGTCCCTGGTAAAGCTACTTTAACCGAACGAGTGAAGTCTACATTTATTTTCATATATTCATTTTTTTCAGCGACAATCATGGTATTCAAGCTTGTTGCTGTTTTATTTCTCATTGGCGCTATCGCCCAAAGTGGAATGAGCCACAAGGCCTATTCTTATCAGCATCATCATGGACCAGTTGTCGGACCTGCTCACGAGGTACAGTTCGTGGACAAGCATGGACACCATCATGTGGACTATGTAGCCCATCCGCATTACGAGTTCGCTTATGGCGTCGAGGATCATCATACGGGCGACTTTCATGGTCAGAAGGAACACCGTGACGGAAAGAATGTCGCAGGCGAATACAGCCTGAAGGAGCCTGGTGGCAACGTGCGTACCGTCAAGTACCATGCCGACGAGGATGGTTTCCATGCGGTGGTTCTCAACTCCGGTGGTAACGACCATTCCGGACCTTATGGCTATGGCCACTACTGACCGTAAAACTTTTCCTTGACTAGTCAAGGAATTGTACGAAAGCAAATAATTGTTTTGTATGTAAATTATAATCGTTAATAAATCATCAGTTTTATTTGTGCAAAAGACGAGTTGCGTTTAAGATTACGTACGTGGTGAAAAATATAATGGGATGATCGTTGGATGAACATTTCATTGAGATTGTAATTGCGACTGTGTTACCCTGTGAGGTCGAGAAGATTGGCAGTCTTTAGTCATTCTCCGTAGCTGCTGAGCATGCTCGAATGAAGTCGTCGGAAGGAGGGTAACTAAGTAATTTATGATAATCCCAACAACGCGTTTGACTCATTTGAATAATTAATGCAAAATACACACTAAATAACCTCGTGGAAGCTCGTTCTATGCATCTGCACGTTATGCGCTCTATGGAAATAACAATGTAACCTCGATTGCGCGAAATTGGCTTACTCGAAGAGTTTATCAAGATTTCGGACAGGATCTGAATAAAAAATTCATCCTAAAATGAGAAAACCTGACTCCTTTCAATTGTAATTCGTTAACAATTTTTCTTAACAAAGCTAGCAAGAAGATCCTGATGAGTTTCTTAGACTCTCTTTCGCTTCGACCAAAGTATTCAAAATAATTATTTGATGGTTTGTGGCATTTATAAAAAAAATACATAAATGAATTGATATTTACGTGCAGCTAAAATCAATGGATCCCTGGAAATCCGTTTGTTACGTTTATGTAATTTTTACATAACCGTTGAGTAACAGTATAGAAATTGTTCGGTGGCATACATAGCTAATACAAGACGTGTTTACTCGGACGTTAATTTATTATTCATCCATTTTCACCCTTATGAAAACCAAAGCAAAAAAGTATAAGTCACATGGAACAGTCAGCTAAGCAAATGTATCTAGAATGCGGATACTAAATGTCAAATTTTAATCTCGAGCGTACCGGTTGGTTCTAAAAGGGCCCCAGCTGGAGGCCCGATCAAGTCCCAACGTTCCAAGTCACGATATGTGAGGTTAACAGACGGGAACCGTCCCTCGCATGTTGCTGTCTCTTGATCCTTTATTCCCTTCTCAAAATGACACTGTAAAAAAAAAAGGTAAACACGTGTTTTCGAGTGTCATGTCTAACTCGCGACGAGTCAACGCAACGAGTTAGTTATTATACTGAAGGATTTCCTTGTCAGAATGCACAGACGATGATAGTCCTCGTAGGTTCAGTCCCTCTTAGCTCGATGTGAGTTACTCCCATCGAAAAAAAAAAATTATTTAAATTTTATCTTAACGCAATAACCCATGGAGATATTTAAACAGTATATTTTTATGGCCTATATATCAATGTGAATTGGAAAAATAATTTTCCAAAAAATGACTCAATCTTGATCCTAATAATATTATGTTGATAACTAAGCTTATGTTATCAAGTTGGTTTTGTTAAATAATCCTTATCTATTGTATTGAAATAACGATGCTCGACCAAATTTATCATACATATGATTTTCGATGATAAGCATTTTCTACTACGTGTAAAGTGGTATCTGTGTAAATCCTCAAACAGAGGTTCCCCTTGCAGACTGTTAATACGGAATTTATCTACATTGGTTAACCAAGGTCAGTACGCTCTTGAATTGAATTGTACCTCTAGCAACGTAATCTGGCACAAACTTTAGTATCCAATGAGCACGAGCTACTATACAAATATTAAAGAAAAAAGTACATACAGGAATTTGCTTCCACGTAGGATAATGGCTGTATGCGGAAGGTATACTCAAATCATAATACACAACACGCACGTGCATTTATCGCAGATTGCTATAGTCGATTTAACTACGTTGCATGGTAACACTTGCATCGATATAGTCATTATTCACATTTTACACAAAGCATAGGAAAATATAAGTTTTCAAACGAATATTTCTTTTTTGTTATTAAGCAATAATAAATTAAGTACCTGTTACACGACACCATAATTATATTTAAAGTTGCCCACACATAATATGTCACAAATGGTATATCGAATTCGGTACTATACGTTATAAAACTTGAAAGTTTATATACATTATCATCGTAAGATTCATAAAGAGCGTTTACATAGTTCTTAATTTACTCTTTAATGCAATATATCAACAAGCTGTTATTACACTTATAAGTGTACGTACAAGAGTATCAAACTTCGTCTGAAGTTTATCTTATATCATTTCTCATGCGATGGTAAGATGAGCTCTCGTACCCACAATGATATCTAGAGAATGCACATTAAGTAACACTTATATAGCTCAGGTCGATCCAGACCCGAGTGAAGTGAGAACCACTCAATTCGCAATATCTAATCTCCAATGGAATTAACTCGTTTAAGAATACGAAATTGGAAAGCATACCTCTTGGTACTTTCAAGTACAGGTTGATGCATCTACGATAAATTATACAGAATAACTGCCGGTGTATTATGAAGAGTACATGTCGATAGAAACGTCATAGTAATTCGAAAGAGTACAGGCGATCGCTGTCCATCGAATGAAATTAGGGAAGGAAGGCGCGTAGGTGTTCACATTTTTATATTCGACAGAACGTTGCGGACGACAATAAACATTAGGGATGGGTTTACTAGCCACTTTTATTGTTTGACTCGTGACTGTCTGTTATGTTTTCCTTAGCACACGACGACAGCTGGTCAAGTTAATCCATCAGAAAAAGTTGATCCTGCTTTACGACTAGCTGGAAGCAGATACGTAATAAAGATTCTGAGCAACTGACGTTACCGGTCGCAATTAACGTTGTTACTTCGTGCTGCTTGCAACGATTGGATTGCCTATTTCATCTTCAGGTTTCCGAACCAGTTCGATTGGACTCATTATTATTTCCTTTGACGGTCTACTGAGTTTCTTTTTTGATTTTTCTATAACATCTTTCTCTTCCTCTTTTATGAAATATTCTAGTATTACACTTTTCTAAAGGAAACGCTTCGAGCAATTATCGTAGCTACGTTTCTATTGGAGAACTGAAGTAAGAGAAATTATTTTCAATCCCATCGAAAAGTGGCGACACGGTATTAGTTTGTAAGATATTGAATTTCTATTAGAAGTAATATAACGTTTTGTTCTATGATCTTTTGTCCGTTACTCGATCTTTTATATCAATTTATATTTTAATGTAATGTATACAGAAGAACAACGGAGCCAGTGAGACTCTTCGCCTAGAGATTCTATATAATGAATTTTGTAACAGCTGTTACTAACTTTTACACTGTCTCATTAATAGCAATGCATGTACGAATGCGTATCAAGAGAATGCAGCAATTACCACGCCGGTGGGTAACACTTAATGACATTTTGATTAGATACATAAATTACTTTATAATATCATTTAATGTCACAATTTATATTTATAATCCTTCTATGACCGTCATTATCATAAAAAAAATACAGCTACAGGTTTCCGTGTATTTACCATATAGATTATTAACTTGACATGTTATTTTTATAAAACGTAAAATAAAAGGAGAAAAAAATAAGGAAAATCATCTACAGCTATAGGATACGTATATACAGTGCAATTACGGATAATACTGAGCTACGTTTAGTTCAGTTGCCGCGAGGTTAGCAGAGCCACGAAGCTAATTCGAGACGTTCCATTATGCCAGTCACGGCTTACCCTTTGAGTCCAGGTCTTTACTCGTCAATTCCATACCAGTTCAAGTCGTGGCGCTCAGGCAGAAGGAGCCTCTAAAAGGACAATTGAAATTGCGTAACTTTAAACTCAAACAAATGACCCGGTAAGAGGTAACGAGAATCAACTGACGTTCTATGCGTGTAATGTACTGTACGAGACTGACGTGTGACGCTTAGTGACTTAAAATGACTTGAAGCCTATGTAGCATTCATCTTCATTGAGAATGAGTTTTTACGGCTTGACTGAGCCTCGAGGGTTGACTCGTTGGATAGCCAAAACATCAGTGAGTGTCCCAGCTTTCGAATTCTGAATTCAATTTTCAATATAACAGTGCAGCATTACAGGCATAACGGTAATGAGGACTCTCTTCGATAAGAATCCGATATAGTGATAGTGTGTTAAATTGTCATACTTCAGATGGATTGCACTAGTATATGTATCTTGAATGGACTGTGTAACTGTAACGAGACTGATGAGTTGGGTATGAATACGAATGGACTTGGCTTCTATTTCTAAGGCATTATATAAGTGTATGTACATATGTCCTTTGGCAATTCAGTTACAGATTCGAAGTGTTCGAATAAAGTAGTTCATATATCAGATGATCGATGGGAATACGGGATCTTTTCTATCTGGCTATCGATTCCTCGTAACGATCTAGTCCTTTTCTTTGAAATAATATTAATCAATCTTCATTCTGTCGGCTTATCAAAAACTTATAATCTTACTTGACGGATGTAGAGTACTTGTCAATTACTTGTTTGGTCACAAATTTACTTAATTATTCTTTTTAATATGAAATTGTCGTCAAAATTTTACCGCTCTCTCCTAAATACTTTTCCTGTTTAATTTTTAATTTTTTTTTTTGAAAATAGTACAATCAGAGTTTACTATACGTGATCGATAATGACATCCTTTCCATTTTGCCGTGACAACTTGTTCTTGATCCTTCGAGATTTAAAATCTAGAAATAGGTACTCTCGATCAATCTTGTCCTACCGGTTTATTAGGAATTTTATAATGATACACGTACATCGCAATCACAAAGATATTCTGTAATTCGTCCATAAGCACAGACTGTAAATATATTTATACATATATGGTATATGGGTCCACGCTGTTATTTATGTCATTATCAAATGAATCGTTGGATATGGTGCATTGTTAATACAGCCTTTCCCTTCTAAACGTGGTCTCTATTAGTTTGCTCGGAGAATACACAAGGCTGAGGTTAGACTTAAGTGGAGCAGAGGAGCAGAGCAGAATAGGAGAACAGAGGATCTTAGGCGAGTTGAGCAGCAGGCAAGGGTGTGTCCGTGGGAGCCAGAAACGGTACCGGGACTGGGACGTGGTCCGCCTCGGCGATGTTATTCTCAAACGGAAGTTGAGGGCGTTGGGCTTTAGCGCGATATATGTTATTCGCTTAATTAAGTACTTGTCCGCGGGTCTAAGCCCTGCCGGAACCAACGTTGTGCACCACCACAAAATGACCGTCCCTTCCATTTTCACTGTCTCTCTCTTTCTGGTTGCTAAAACTTATGAATACGTTTAGCAAACACGGTATTTTACTGTACATCGTGTTTACTATGGATTTCAGTAGATGAGATGTTTGAGTTACGCGAACGAATGATTTCGATTAAATGAAATGCTTTTCGAAATGGTATTATATTTTAACGATATAATAATCGGTTCGATATAAAGATATAATAAAGAAATTTTTACTTGATTCAGTTTCTTCTTTTGACTCTTTTATATAATTGTTTCAGTATTTCGTGATTTGCTGAATTCAATTATACTGGTTAAATTTCGTGATAATAAATTTCAAAGTTGTACGCTAATATTGTTAATCTGGATTACTGATTAGGTAGCTGTGCTATCATAAACTGGAGCAATGAGGGCGTACAAAAAGTAAATTATTTGGTTGCATTTAATGAATGTAGAAAATAAAAGGTGGCTCTTTTCTTAAATAATTTAATTGAAAGATAATTGCGATTACACAGTATCGAACTTTTCTTCATCCTCTTTGTTCCATTTCTGTCAATATCTAATTACTCCTAATTGCTCTCTGCAAACACTGAGAATAAGAGTGCTAACTTAATAAAGAATATCTTATAATACATATACGCGATTATATAGATTTATTCGAATCGACCGATAACCAATTTTCCAATTGACTGAACTTTTTCCTGTAATTCCTTTTAACCTCATTAGTAATAGAATTTTATATATCGGGCTCGAAAAAAGTATCTTACTCAAAGATTTATATGACTACAATAAAAAAGAATAAGTATCCAATAGAAACAGCATCTGGTCATAACAGATTTGGCATATAAAATAAATAAATAATTAGGAATGAAATCACAAATTTTATTATTATCAACAGAATGTTATCATGACGTTAAACTTTATTTAGCTCTTTGTTACAAATTTGGCGGGTAACAAGAACTGTTATATAACTGAAAAATTGTTAACGTCAGTTTAAAGTATAATCTTCTCAGGAGGATTAAACATATTTCTGCAAGCTAAAGGATAGCACAAAGCATTAACTGGAATATCCCCTTATCCTTACCCTACGGACGGAAGTGATATGGGGGTTTATTTTAAAGTGGAAAAGCGAAATTGCGTCACCGCTCTCGCAACAAAAAGGTAGGTGTTAGGTTGTAGTTGCTCGCATGGAGAATTAGGGGAACGAACACACCGTTGTTCTCGTATTCGGAACCCTTTGTAGCCGTGAGGGTTTTATAAGGGATTCTAGGTTAGTCTGTCACCAAACTTTGTGTACGGGATCATAATTATACACGCGACCCTCGACTGACTACAATGTCTCCTAATCCACGAGGGGTAATCAAGCAAAGCCGTACAATGTTAACTGCCAATAATATCAAATCTTATCAATATCTTAACAATGCTTAAACGAACATTTTAATGTTGAGAGTGAAAACAACTTAATATTTTGTTATGACCACTGCCATGATTCAATTACACGAAAAGTTTAAGCGTATTGATTTGTGAATTTTATACAATATTTAATATAATATATATACTCATACGTATAATTTCTTTTTTGATTTTATAGAATTCCAGGCGAATTTTCAGCTATTGCGAATTCGTTTGTTAAAGTTTGCCTTTATTTTTTAGTCTGTAGACATTATAGAATTTCGCGGCTCTTATTAATGATCCACGGGTATATGGAGGCAAGCAACTACGTCGACAGCAATGAAAATATGCATAACGAAAGCAGGCTCTGTTCTTGGATATAGAAAACGAAAATGGGTTAAGTGTTGGAGTTTAAAAATCCGAGCAATTTTTAAGTAAATCGTTTTTTCTTGTACACCAACCTATTTGAAACTATGTTTCTACGGTTTTACGCTCTTTATTTTTTGCCGTTTGGTATCAATAACGTTTATTTTTGGTACAAGAGATTTTTCTTCGAGTGCCACCACATGCTGGAATTATTACTTTCTGAAGATTAATCGAATCTACTGCTCGGCTCTTGACCTGCCAGAAAGGTGGCCCCATCTGTTTAACTCGTTCTCACTAATATTACCGACACATTTAATCGATTAATTTTCGTTGCGTGGGCTGTTCCTTTCATTGCTTCTCCACACACGATTTCCCTTGTGGGATAAAAAATACAAAAACATATTCGTATAGGGTGTCAGTATAATTGTAGGATATTTCGAAGGATTTCATTGCAGTGTATATTTCTTGAATTTTAACAAGAAAATATTTTTTTAGTCAATACAATGAAAAATTTATTATATATAGCAATACGTCATTTTTAGGGTTTTAATGTTTTATCGAATTATAAATGTAATAACGTTTCTTCAGAATTCGTGCAATTTTTTTTTTTGAAAGCCTAACAGAACGAAAAAGAATTTAACTTAAAACGAAAAATCTTTCTCATTATTTTTAAAATAATATAATACCTCTGTTCCTACCCATTAAAACGATGGCTAAGTAATAATATTATTTACAATGTCTGGCGAGGAAAGATTAGAGAGATTAAAACATGCATGTTTCTCGGTATTTATATTTTTCTTCGAAATATGTCTGTAATTAAAGCTCTCTTTGATTCTAATTTGTACTTGAAAAACAGTCTCGAAAAGCAGTTTCCAGAGGGTCATCTCAAAGATTGCAAAAAGGTGATGCAACCAGAATATCTTATTAAAGAATCCCTCTTGACCCATGAATTTGTATGCGGCACATACTTTATACATATAGCTATTTATATAAACCTAATGTGATTCCTATTTATCTAATACTAAAAATCAAGCACTTTAATGAATATATTAACCGAGTGACTCTCTTTATTCGAATACACGTAATATTTTAATTTGAATATGTTTACAGCTTCCATCTAATTTTTCCCCATGTAGGTTTACAGTACATTCGTAGGAAGTATCGATACCGGATACCGATATAATTGATGCCGCATCGAATTCCCATACGCTTATCACGTCTCTGATGAATTTTAAATAGTTAAATTTTACCGAATTTCATCACTTTCACCCAATTTCGTACTATAGAGTCCTTCATGTAGTCCGCACTTTAATGTTTCGATTAATTAATTGATTTTCATTCTCTCATCTATAATTACGTCTCTTTCACGAATTGCTAATTAGTCTAATTAACTATCAACATTCCTTTCACACATTTTCCTACAATCTCCACAGTTAAATTATACAAGCAAGTACGAGCATACGTGCATAAACTGATATGTGGGTGTTAATATATCATTGGAATTGAAGAAGATTTACTCGAGCAGATAGGAGAGAGAATAGGAAACGATTTAAAATATCAGATGGGGTGTCTCACGTCTCACATCGGACAGAACAATACTAACTGTAAGCTTGAACACATGTTGATAGAAAGTCCATGCCCAGTAAGTTTCAACAGTATAATGAAGAAAATTATAAAAATTAATTCCACCGTTTTTGATTAAGCATTTCCGTAGCAGTCAAGATGTCTATCAAATTTTCAGCGCTCATTACCAGAGTCAGAAAACACTGGAACAATTACCATGTTGATTCTCGGCGAATAAAGGCTGACAGTGTAATATCGAATGTTCCGTCATTTAGCCGTTGATCATTAAGTAGTTAAGCTCTAACAACCTCGTCCGTCTCCATAATACATTAAGTATGGATTCATCGTACTAACGGTTACCGAGTGGTTCAGCAGGTTATTCGCCATCCACGTATATTCCTGAATAAGTCCACAGCGAGTCAAATTGTTTTTTTATCCTGAATATCATTTTTTCCCAAAAATTTTCACTCGTCCCTTCATCCACTCACATTGAGTTTGTCGTTTGCAAATGTTGGTCCGTTAAGGATGCACGCGAGAACTTTTCCAACTCGCTCATCTCTCTCGACACGTAGTTTGAGGAAGGTATCCATCTTGCATGGCGAAGGGGGATCTCCCAAGCCTGGAATAAAAAGAAAAGAGAGAAAAAAGGAAGAAGAAAGAAAATGGGCCACAAAAGAGCAAACCCGAGCCACGTGGTCATAAGTGTCCCCAAAAAGGAAACCTTTGGAATTGCTGAGGAATAGGACCTCCGCGGTGGAATCCCCTTTCATAGGTATGCCTTTAGTAAGACGTTATTTGAACCGGGCTATTGTCAATTTAGGATACACAATGGGACAGCTGAAGGAGCCGGCAAAACATTGAGACATATCCGTTGTTGTTCACGTCACTGGCGGCCATACGCGATGGACATTATTACGAAAATATTTGAAATACGTGGCCTAGGAATTTTGATGCATTGTCGTTTGTTAGGGTGGTAGTAGTAAAGGAAGAGACGACGGACATAGGCCAATATAGTTTTCACCAATTTTACTATGTTGAATGAAGCTGTTGAGATTCTGGCAGGAAACACTCACGGCTGGAGATCCTTGGCCTCTTGTAATTCGACTGGCATCTCCTATTTCAAAAAAAATATTTAGATACCTGCCTTTACGTCTTCTCGCGTTACTACACTGCGGATGGGAGAGATAGGTGAAGGTAGCCATGTTTAGGTACATCGTACAACTGTCAGGATATCTCGCAGCTGGTAACTAAACGTGACAGTATCCTACTTAGCATATGTCAAGGTAAAATCTGATATATATATGTATATATATATTCTGTTTATTATGTAGATAATTATGCCCTGATGAATTGTCAATTAATGCACTACGACACAATGTAATAATGAAACTTCATACGTGCTTTGATTTTACTGGGTCACGTTGTACTGTGCCAATAAAGTTATTGTAGCGAGATGGAGCATTCGAAATTTTCCAAAAGGATATAAATTCGATATGGAAACAAAATACAACTGACGACCGTGTTAATTTTTGGAGTAACCATTCCGCTCGTGGAAATGCGATAGAACGTATGGGCGAATTTCGGCTTCGTCCACGAGGGAATCCTCGGAACTTTATTGCTGCACGAAATTAAATTGGAAAAGTTAGAAATGAAAAATGAGCGGGTTCCATTCTCTTTCATCGTGGCACTCGAATGAGGGTTTTGGCTTTTCTTAAAAGCCGTTAAATACTTCGTTGAGACGTGGCTCCACGGTTCGATGATTCAGTATTTACGCACAATGCCAAAGAAATTGGCTTTTCGGTTCCCGCAGGTCACACGCCGTAGGAGGTCTCACTTTTCCGTTAATATATTTTTGCCTCCACGCATCATTCATCCCGCAGGCTAACGTGTGAAAGCCATTTCTATATATGCGAGTGGGAGCGAGAGCCAAGATAGGTGATATCGATAGTGTGAAAGGACGAGAAGAGTAGTTGGAAGAAGCCAAAGAGAAGCAAAGAAAGAAAATAAGAAAAGAGGAACGATAGAAAACGATGCGTTTTAACGCACGAATCTTCCATAGAATCGAGACGGGGAATGGCCGTGCGCCTGCGGCATGAATCTATCGGAGATATTTGACGTCGAGGTTAGAATTTATACGAGTTTACGCCATTGGCACGTAACGCCTTATTCATCCTGATTAAATAAATCGCTAGGATCTATGTACACTGGGTGACATAACTTTATCTAACTGAAATCCCTATTTTTATACATATATACAGGCGAAATTTGACCCATTTACTATACTAAGGGATGATCTAGCAATTCCTTTATTACTTTCGGTTTCATTTGATAATATCCTTTTGTTGGATTTTAAGCTCCGGATCGAAAAGGAACAGACAGTCTTTTTATCGTACGGTGGCTCTGCTAACATTTAGCGTTCAACCCTGTTAAACACGATATGCAAGACATTTAGACGAGGCTCGATTGTTTAAATGGCATTCGACGTTCGGGCGTGATGACGCATTGACCTTATTACGTAACGCGCTTATTGAAATGTCACCCAGTGTACTATGTGCATCTATAGGTATATACATACTTGTATCTATATTGCGGCTGCGTAACTGGAGTGATGTAAGGGGAAACTATGCACTTGATAAAATTTTCTAGAAGCAACATCCTTCGTGCCTTTCTATATTATCAATGCGTGTAACAGGATTTCTTTAACTTTCACTGCATGATAATGCAAATTGCTTCGATGACTTCTCAATCTGTTATTAAGGATCATTAATGTATATATATATAGTTCAGAGATAGATCGCCTATCTGGATCTCTTATAGGGACTGGCTGTGAAAAGGAAGAGGGTGTAGTGATTTTTAAGGGCTGTGTCTGTGTCAATGCAAAAACTCCCTGTGGTGAGTGTCAAAGGGAAATTCTTGGATCTGTGGACCGGAAAGACTCTGGTTAAAAATAAGTTTGAGAAGAAAACCGTTGTCACGATGGACGATGCTTTTGTCGTGTTTGATTTATCGATTATACGAAGGTCTTTAGGGTTTGGTAAATAATGATCGGTGAAATATTTTTCATTTGCTTATGTTATTATGAAATGCTTCGATCTCGGAAGAGAGGTGGGGAATGAATTTTTGAAAAATCTTATCGCTTATTGATACCTCGTGAAAGACGTCAACAAGCAATAAAAAAAGGGTATGGATCGATAGCTTTTTTTTTTGAATGTAATGAAAAAGAACATGAGACGATTGCTGCCTACGTAATATCGGGCAGTAGAGGTTTCAATTTCGTGAAAGTTTTCCGGCCGCTTTTTTTAACTCGAAAAGGTTCGAACTTTTTACTTGCCTGTGTCCGAACAACCTGAAGGCTGCAAACGTATTTGAAAGTCGTTTTTACCTAACCCAGCAGAAATACGAATCCTTACTGCCTTCCGACTATTCCCTTACACCCGTAAAAATTGAAGTCAATAAATCACACCCTCTGGTAACCCTTCCTGGTCGGAAAAAAATATCCTATGGCTGTATAGCCGTTTTTTTTTTCTACTTCCTCAACAAATCACCGAAAATCCTGAGTGGTTATTTATCAGTAATAAATATATGACGATTTACATATCGATTTTACAATTTACATTGAGAACGCATAAATGCGGATAAAAAGAAAATTTTAAGGAATCCTTACTCTTCGTGGCTCACACGAAATCATCTATTTGCGAAATATTTATTGTTTTCTATTCGTAAAATTTCAGTTTCAATTGGCTCATAGTTCACACTTATAATTATACATATGAAAATAATACGAGAAACAGATTAGTCCATTAAGGTTGGAAAATTTGAATTCTCGATTCGCCACTGTCTTCATTACCATAGCGCACGGGGTAGTAAAAGGGGTTGGTACCTAGTAGTAAGCGATTAGATGAGTTTCATGTTACTTTGAAACTGTCACGAACGGTAATGTCATACTATATCGCAGAAGAGTAATGTTACCAAGTGCATCAGATGGAGATAGCAATTCAATTAATGTAAAGTATTCATGCAATATGGCTCTCCTTGGGAGAATTATCAGATTTCATTGGTGAAACTTCGAGCTGGATTATTGATTATCGTTGATATTTAATCAGCCGAACTTCAAAGATAAATATGATTCACCTGATAACATAATACGTGTGATAAGTTTAGAATATTAAAAAAAAAAAATCCTCAGTAAAATTACCATTCAAACTTATTTTTTAACGTTTACAGAATTTCCTATCACATTTGAAGCCAAAATAAATATTTTCATGAAAAAAAAAAAAAAAAAATTTAATTATTGACAACCATTTTTTTTCTAAGAGAAACAAATGACGGCTCAGAACACGTATCTTTTACGGATATCTTCACCAATTTGGTTATTCATGTCGCGTACGTTGCATACATCAGATCGACCGATAGGGGGACACTCTTTGCATAATCCAGAAATTTCGCAGGAAAGACGATGCATCGTGTACCGTTGTAAAAAGTATGAATAAAAAATAAAAAAAAAATAAACGTCGATCATGTAAGCCTACTTTTTCAACCCACTATACAGCTTAGCAACAATAACGTACGGCCTACATCGACCCAACGCGACATAGCACGAAAGATACGATCTAATCAATTTGCGATACAAAAAAACCTATGATTTCAACATTATACATTTTTCATCGTCGTTTCGGTCTACTTTCACTCTGTTTTCCTTTATCATTCTATACGGTACATAGTCCAAGGAATATTGTCAAAACATAGAATTTCAATCAATATTCGCAACTGTCATTTTCATGAATATCAAATATTTAGTTACGACGTATATGAAATAATTTTTGGCCGACCACATTGCCTTTGCGAGAACCCTTTCCTTCGGTAGGATTTGTTGATCCTTGTGCGAAGCTGCTTCAATGACTGGTAGATAGTCCTCAAGGGAGTGACACACGTGAAAAGTATTGTCCTCTTGTTACACAAGAATTCATAACTACGTACATTGTACCATCTCATCTAAGTGTTTTCCTTTGGTCTATATAAATGCGGCAATTTCCAACTACTATTATATCTATGTTTGTCAGCGGCGACGATGGCAATATTTGCCCGAGTCTGACAGCAAGACAATAAGTCTCAGGGCCGACACGTGATACCCGGAAAACCCTTACCCTACACGATTTAGGATCCACCCTTGAATTCTGCCATTCCCGAAACCCCGTGCTTTCAAGTATCAACCTTTGCAGATTAATTTACAATTCAGGATCAAATGTTCCCAGAGTTACAGCTTTCTATTACTCCTGTGTTCTAAAATGTATCCCTTTAGGGCGACACGATATACATATGTATATTATACTAGACGCGTGTTTATATCATATTCTCCATGGGTTCTCTGTTAAATTAAAGCAGCCGGAAGTGGACACCGTGAAATGTGATATAACCGAGAATGAATTTCTGTCAATTTATACTGCCGAGGAATAACGAGATAAGGCAATGTACAGAGTGTGGGATAAAAAAATAAAAGAAAGTAATACGAGGAAGTAGCAAGACTTGTCAGTTTTATGGTTTAAAATTTTTCACGAGATTTACAGGAGTGCATCGTTGCCACCCTAAAGGATAAGTAGCTTGCGCTTCCGCCGTAGATCCCTTGCAGCCTCACTTTACCCTCGTTGAGACAGACGTAGAATTTTCACGGGTTTTTGGGCCTGTGAATTGTGAGAAGCATGATGTATGACTGCCACAAATAGCTCGACGTAAGAGAGGAAACGTCGAAGCGGACCTCCCAGAGGCCTAGGAACTTAAATGGTTCCTTTACATTAGTCTAAAGTTGTGACCAAAATGTCCTCCCACTGCGACCGCCTCAATGGTTAACTCCATTGTGCTCTTTTCAAAAGGGCAGACGCTCTACGTGGCTTCTGGAATAACTTATCGCAAAGAACCATGCGATTGTTTCTTCTTGTTCGATACCGTCCCTACACGAAATGCCACTCTCTTCCTCTTTCGCTTGTGTAAACAATACATTTCATTTGGTGGAAGGTTCTAATTTCGATGTCGTCGTTTTACTTGATTTTCAAGCTTAAAATGTGTCTTCCCACAGTTCTTCCCGTAGGTAGTATATACGAAGGCTGCTGCTGCGCTTTGGTTATTTATGGACGGTTCGTTAATTGCTTATTTGAATATGGTTCAATTACGGCGACTGGAACAACATAGGGAATTTATACGACGAGAAGATTTGGGATTAGAGTCCCTTGGTTTTAATAATATTTATTTTATTTATTGCAGGTATTTTTTTAACCATGAGAAACTTGCGTCGAGGTACAGTGACGTCTTTGTAGGTAAAAAAAATATATTGCCTCATTTACCAATAGGTCTATTAGAGTTAAGAATGATTAATGACAAAGAGCCGATGATCGGTCGATGTTTCTTTTTCTATCCATCAGTGTGCATTGGACAAACAGTGCTGGCAATTTATCAAAAATATTCACGAGCATTAATTTTGCATTATCTGTGTAACGCTTTTCTAGTATTAGGTAAAAAAAAAAATATATCATCAACCATCCATGTTATCGAGTCCGATCTACGATACGAAAATCTTGACAGATAGATAACCAGAAAGCATAAACTAAACAAGACCGTGAAAGACACAATCGAAACTATAAAAGTTTATATGACCTTTGAAAAATTCCTCGAGATTTCTATAGCTCCGTTTCGTGGTAGCCATTTAAGTAGACTACATTCTGTAAGCTGATTAAAATTCTGGGAGTCTGCATAGGAAATTAAGCGGATCCCGGGGCGCTTCGGAGTTTCGGACCTCATGTCGTGCAGGAGTAAAAATAAAATAAGTCGTAGAATCGTGTCGCGGAACGGAACGGAGCAAAACTCAAGCATAAATTCGGACGTGCAGTAAATCAACATCATTCTGAAGAGTCGTCTGGGAAGGAGATGATGCAGAAGTGGCCTAACTGAATGACGGCGTGAGGGCTGTGGGCAACAATTTGAACCGCGGCCATATTTCACGGTGCAGTGAGTTATGGCAGCTAGCCGACGCAAATGATTTAGGTTTAATAACGACGGGCTGTATGGCCAGGTCAGTTGGGCATTGTGGGAGCAAGAGTCCTGGTGTCTCCGAGTGCGGAGCAGCCAACTTAAGCCAAGTTAAGGTTAGGTAAGATGTGCTCAGGCAAGAAGAACCCCTGCGGCAACGAACCCATCCTCGTACTTAACCCCTGCGTTTATGGGCTCGCTGGAATTTTGGTCAGTCTCGGCCGAGCAGATAACGTAATTTTAAACCGCAGCCATTATTGGGATCGCACCGGTCGCATAAACATCACTAACGGCTGGGTGCTTACTCCCTTTCTCTGTTCTATGAAGACATCTTGTCATTGGCTATCGTTAACGTTGACCGTGCATCGGCGCTGCCACGTCATTTGCTTCACTCGCGTGATGCACTGTGAACTACTGATACGTATATGAGTTATTTAAAAGTCACGAGCACTCTCGCGATGACGTCTACATGGAATTTTGAAGATGGCCTGAAAGCTTGAACGAAAGGGGTAAAATGGAGGCTACTTTCCATTGGCGTGGGTCGTGTCATTACTTACAGTGATTGCTGGGAGATGAAGGTACAAGCTGGTGCCGGCACGGAACTTTCGAGGCATAACAAAGATATAGGTAGACTAGCTGGGTATCGACGGATCGACTTTCTTAAACTTTTAAATCCGAGTAATGCCTCCTTGCAACAGAGAGAGAGTTGGCCCGACGGCGAAGTAGTAAGTTTGGAAACGTTCAACTTTATAATTCGATTGGTACAGCCGCTTCTTGCGAATAATTTATAACAAAGCACCTGCGAAAGTTCATGACGTTAATTCAAATTTACGCGGTATACCTTCGGCTAGGTAATAGACGCCATGTGTTCGACCCCTTTAAAGCGTACGATGCATCCTCATATTGCGTGCGTCAAATGCTCGCCATTTAACGGACGATTAAACGATATCCATTGATACAGATATATAATGCATTCATTATCTGTAAATACATATGTACGCAAATATACTATGTATGTATGTATATAAATTTTTATCTTCGAGGTTTTTTATCTCCGATAACAGAGTTCTTAATATCTAATGACTCGCGTTTAGTTTACTGTGCGTTATTAATTTATTGAGATTGAATTATGATATTTTGTTTATCACACATTAGTATTGCCGTACCGTTGGTACATATAATTGAATGGTCGTTTGCATGATTTTCAAATTGCAGTAACGTTTACGTACGGGAGTGGGGACAATTTTTTTATGCATTCAGACTCCCTAAAGCTCCTTTGTATAAGCTTATATTATTAAGGACGTTTAGGGGTGCCTCGCTCTGAAATATCCCTCCATGCAGATCGATGAGTAATGCTCCTAGGCCTACCCGAGGAAAGGACTCCATGTGAGTTTGTCTAGCGAGGGTCCTGGATTTCCCGCAGGATAAACTAAAAAAAAAGGAAGTATGGGTCGAAGCAGATACTGAGTGCACTTTAATAAATTTCTATATTCCCTTGGAGTTTCCATCGATAAAAGTTTCGATATAAGTAAGAGATAGGATCTAGTTTAAAATGTATGCAGGTATCTCAGGAGCTAAATATAATTTGAAAATAAAGAATCTAAGAAAGTTATCAGTTAGAAAATAAGGAGAAGCATTAGATGTATAAATTAATTCTTGGTCCTAAAATTTAATAAATGACGGCACCTACTCAAATTTTAATTTTTTTCACCGCCGTACGGTAACTGTAAAGCGCTATTCTTAAGTTTTCAAGTAAGGTATAATAGTTTACAGTGTTTCTGATATAACATCAGAAATAGTAGTGAGAGCGATGTCATTCAAAAAGCAACGTTTTAAGCACTGCCTTCTTCTCGTATCTCAACTGAAGAAAAACGCTGCGGGGGCTAAGGAAATGTGTTGTTTCACCTTAGCTGAAAATGCTGAGTCTTCTAGTACGTATAAAAAGTGATTCCAAAGGTTTAAGGATTGAAATTTCAATTTTCATTTTTAAAAAAAACCACCCTTTTTCCGAAGCGAAATTAGACAGTTGCCAGAGAGATGGCGGAAATATCTATAAAGTAATGAGAATTACTTTGAAGGTTAGGTAAATGTTTTGTTTTGTAAAAAAACATTAAAATTATGGAAAAAAGACTGATAATTAATTTGTACACCTAATGCATTGTGTGGAAGTATGAAAATTCAATTTTCATGATGCTTGATTCTCCAATAGGAATGTCCTCTCTCCTCTCATTAAAACAATATTTCAAAAGCTCTTCCAGGCAGTGTTTGCGAAAATTATTTTAAATTGTCATTTCAGCACTTGAAATAATGACGTTTGGTTTTGTGCGTTAAACCGCATTAAAGCTGCAAGGGAATTGCATTATCATGAAAATTTGTAAGTGCTTCAAGAGAATTTGCACGGTTCGATTGAGAATCGAGTCGAGAAGTCGACTTGCAGGCGTGCTTGCCAGACCAAAACACCCCTGAGTACGGTGGTGCTTGGTAAAAAACGAGATTGCTTAAATTCAACATCAACCCCAGAGTACCCACCACCCTGACCGGGATAGAAGTCTGGCCAGCCCTCTCAGTTATAAATAATGGCTTTCCCGCCCTTTGCCTACCAAGCACGATCGCAGAGTCGAAAGCTAATGAAAATGTTGAGTCTATGTCCCCTGTGACCAAAAGACATTCCGATCGAATTCCCTTTAAGGTTAACTTAACGTTTGCATTTCCTTCTAGATAAAAAGGATAGAAGAGAAAACCCGCTATTTTTTTTCTAATTCAGCCAGAAGCTCCATTAAATTTATACGACCAATGTGTGTCTATATTTCCTGGGTCCGGATGAAACATTCCAAGGAAAGCTCATGGAATATTCGTCGTTCCGTCCGATGGTAGGAAAAAGGATTTTGTGAAAAAGTTTAATCTTTTATATTTTAAGGGTGTCCATCCGTATACCTGTGACCATCATTTTAGTCGTGTGGGATTTTATCGAGCTCGAGGGAAACGCAGATTAAAGTCAGTGCGTCAGCAACTTTTGGTCAGTCAACTATAATAAGTCTCCGGGATCTCAAACAATACAATTTCCGAAAGATTATATGAAGAATAATGACAGAAGGGAGCTATTCCCTCAGGAGATTAGTTTTCGTGTTTACCCGACGCTATCTCCGCTCATAAGCAAACGTGACTGTTGCTTTCTGTAAAAAGAGTCATATGCCTGGCGTTCCTGCGGTCAGACTCTAGGGGCTTTTTCGGGCTCGTCAATATTTTCGGTACTTCGTCACGGGTTTCACAGGCTTATGCCCATCCCTTACCGTTTTTCCTGGATTTTGCAGAACCCCGACTCCGCCCCAGGTAAGAAAACGACTGGAGTGCCCGCTGGACCCTTGAGACGAGAATCTTACGATCTCTCTTAAATTTCGGATTTTATTTTCATGGAGCCTCCCCTTTTTCAACGTGCCCTAGCCAACAATCATCCTGTGGTTGGTAAAGGTAGGTCACCTTTCAAAGTCCATTTAATCGTCTAATACCGGTAGCTTACTTACTTTAAGGTAATACCTACTTTTATGTACTATCCGTACTTCAAACGTAGTCTTTGTATTACTTTAAATTTTTAAATCTTCTTTTCCTGCGAAACTCTTCGTTTCACGTTAAAAATGCCTTTTTCTTTTGCCATTTCATTCGGTGCTCATGGAATAATTTATTTATGTGGAGGCGGACAGTGACTCCACTGGCTAGGCCGTTTTTCAAGGAATTTTTTAGAATTATTAAGTAGAACGTTAAACTGCTTGACATTTGGACAAACATCGTTTCGCTAAATCAATTTGGAAAAGCATACAAAACAGTAAATCAACCACGTGGATCTTTCTGACATGTTTTCTTAGTCTATTAGTTTTCACTGACAGTTTTTCAAAATCCGATGGCTTCCCGTCGATAGAAAAATTAATGTGTATCTGAGTCAGTATCTGAATACCGTGTGCAACAAAAAATTAATTTTGACTTTAAATAGAAAAATTTTAATTTCCTCTTTTTTTAAAATAATAGACTTTATAATAGCTCGCATAAAGTGAAAATTACAATCCAACGTTACTGCGTATAATCGTATGTCATACTGTGCCAAGACTCCTCCTCTCCGGTCTCTTTGCCAATGTCGACATCGAAATTTTGCAAAAACGTAATTTGCTCGACGTACCATAAAATAACATAACTGATGCACCATCATGCTCATGACAGGCAGATACGCGTATCCTTAATATGACCTGGTGCCGAGGCAAAATGCGCTGAAAGATCTGTCCCAAGAGATTGATACACGTTACTCTCTGAAACACAATACTCCCCTTTGTCAAAGTGGTGCCGAGAAGGGGGGTAGTAGAGTTTCATCCATGAAGACGACAGTCGCTCCAGGCGTGCAGAGAGAATTAAATGATGTAAATATAGGTACCTACATAATACCCAGAAAAAAACCAATTATTATTATTAAAAAATATTATGAACATTTATAGCCAATGAATTACGAAAAATAATAGGTATTACTTTACTGCCTCAATAAACCTAAATAAAAGCGCAATTCGAAGAAGAGTAGCGTACAATTTCAAAACAAATTATTTGCCTGTGAAAAACATTCAGCTGGAAAAAAACTCCTATAAAATCGTTCACGAGGCCTTTTGTCAAAATTGTATCGTGTAGCGATTGGCTCGAGAGACTCGTTTAATTTGCACCGCGTAGAGGTAGTCGAATTTATTGAAACATAACCATCCCCCCACCGCCACCCTATTATTCCCTGGAGACTGATTTCTATGTCGCGACGCGTGGTGCCGCTCGAGCGACGTTTGCCAGCGTCGAATTGTGTGGTAGAATGGCAAGCGCCGAGGCGCGGGATATGGTGGCTGTGCCGATGTCGACCTAGGGGTTGAAACAAGCCGCTCGTACCCTCGTACAATCATAACAAGCGAACTACGGGAGCGAAAAGCACACGGGATTGTAAGCACTGGCGGGGGCTTAAGCTTACCCCACATGAGCGATTTGACGAGAAGCACAGTGGGGTGAATGAATCGACAGGATAGTGCGTCGCGGCGCAACCGTATCGACGCTATAGGAATTCGCCACGGGCAGGCAGACGCTTTAGCCGGCGTCGCGAATTGCACCTATAAATTATCGGGGCTAAACGACGTCGGGATTGTAATTATTTAAATGTAGCGAAGAACGGTAGCTGGCATGGCGGTGGTTTAAGGGTCTGGCAAAAAGAGACATATATACTGTAGTATATCTCTACGGTATACATATATGTTTATATATATACAAAATGTATATATGTATGGTATACGGTTTAAGTGTACTGTAGTATATGGGAGTTAAAAAAAACATTGCGAGAAGAGAAAAGAAAGTTGAGAGGGACCTGGACGATATTTGTTGGGATTAGTAGCAGCATTTATAGATCATTTAAAATTTTTATTGCCCAACCATAAGAACAATATAAAGTCACGTTGTCAATTACGGCAAGTTGGGGCATTTCTCACAATCTGTGTTATGGCGAATAGCTATATGGTTGTTGCGTAGGTACGCTATAACGTTTAGATATAGGGTAACGAGAATGGTTAAAAAGTCTCTTTCAGCGGTTAAGGATAAAATACGAGAGTGCAGTTAAGCTTGTGCTGCTGCATCCGCTTCACGTTGGACTCTTGGATGATGCAACGACACTCAGCTCATTTTTCTCGATAGAAGCGACGAAGCTTGAAGGATTTTACCAAGAGCTTTCTGCTAATACTTTTTCGTCAAAAGCTCCTAAATTTTCCGAATTAACTTCTGTCAAGGAGCTTTTAAATCTAACATAGATAAGTCTGAATTATTAATAAAGATCTACCTGCATGCTTCCTCGATCCTCTTTAATTATTTTTTACTATATCATGAATATTTTCTTAATTCGCTAATAAAATCTTTTTAAACCCTTGCACCTGACCCTTCAAAAATACCTTAACTGTCGTAACATATTTTCTTAACTCGACTACGAAATCCTAAAACCGAGATTTAACTATTTTCGAGAACTAACCTACGTCAGCTTCGGCCGTCCACTCTGCGTCCATGCATGCAGAAGCAACGCGGGCGCCAGCCAATTCTTGTGCCACCGGGAACTGACAAGCCGGTATGACCTGGGAGTTGGGGTGGAACAGTTCCAACTCCGTCAGAACGAGAGCTCTGACGGCGGAACCTATCGGAAGAGACGATAGCTTAACGGGTCTTGTCGATTTTTGATCGAGAACGTTACCGAACGAACGGCAGCTGTAGAATCGAAATTCCTTCACCAATTAATAAATTGGTAGTGCTCACCGGAGCTGGATCAGCTAATCCGTAAAGGCCGAGAACTGTATCCAGGGGGCACTCGCGTGGGCAAACACGCACAGGAAATCGATAGGATTTTCTGGATGTAACGAGAACAGCGCGAGAACTACACCAGCGAGAACCTTCTAGACTATAAACGAAACACAGCTAGAAAAACTATCAACAGATAGCACGGGAGCGCGACTCAGCTCGTGACACCTCGATCGGTGTCCCGAGACAGACTGCTTTGCCAATAGTCGAATTCGAGAACTAATCATTCTGATTGGTCGAAATCCTTGTAGCCGATAACTCTTATCCTTTTCCTTCGAGTCGTCCCTTTAAACCACATCGAGAACGTTCCTCAGCGAATCGGTATGTAACTTCAGGGCATCGGGCGACAGCTAGGCACCACATCCTTAACTCGGGTCAGTCGATTTCTCCACTGGCCTTAACCGTATAAGAACTATACCTCCGCCCGCTCTACAGTCCTTTGCCCATCTCCAGCAGGGCACCGGTATCTCACCCGGGCTTCTACCGGTCCGTGGAGACGTCTCCGTCGGGTACTCTCCTCTGCCGGGCAACTCGATACGTTGAGACTATTCAATAATCAAAGATCTCAACTAAACAATAAAAAATCTTTTCGACAGGATCGGCGTAACTGTACGAATCAAGCCGATAGCGTAGCTTACGAACAGGGTGGCGACTTGAAGGGAACCAGGAAGCGAGATTATCTGAATCGGTAGCTGGAGTCGCCATACGTTGATCATTTTTTAAATATTATTTTTTCAGAAATAAGCACGCTTTCAGATGCCTCTGATATCCCTACGATGTCACTATACGTAGGGGTGCCGTTTTATTGAAATTTACGTGTTCCTAGACCGGGTTTATCTTTCGCTTGCCATGTGCCGTTTGCGCTGCAAACCAGAATCTTTAAGGAACTGGAAAACAATGTGACACAAGTCAACATAAGACGGGGTGCATTGCGTGGGACAGACGACGGACATGTTTTAAATCTCCTGAGGGAGATTTTCTGGCTATGGCTATATATTATACCACCGCTAATACTACCCACTCGTTTCCACGAGGAATTGATATACGAACGACATAAACGACAGTAAACGGACAACTTCACGGTCTGATCTTCCATTTTTTCTTACGTCTTCTGATATATCCCGCACCAGGATGTTTTATGTAAACCCAAATTGTTCTCGATGTAATTTATTTACACTGTCTTCGGCATAGAATTTTTTTATGTGAAACATCTAATGGCGCGTTCCGCCGGGGACAGTATGTAAGACGCCGTATTTTCAGGCTAGCACTGAAATATAGGTATACTGGAACGCGTATGCTGTAATCCTGCGGTAACCAGGGTTACCTCGCTATCACAACATTATTTTAACAATCAATTTAATTTAACATTTATTTAACATTAAATTAACATTGTTTGTTTTTTTACCTAGGAAGAATAATTTAAGCGATCAACGAGAATACTCCTAGGATCGATATTTGATTTGAAATCCTGATCTTTTTACTCCTGCTGGATCACATATCTTTCGAAAGAAAAGGTGACTCAACCTTTTTCTGGATCTACGTATACATACGTGTATACATATATATATATATATATATATATACATATAAAATGCGCTCCCTATCACCGGTAATAAATTTCAGCGTATAACAATGGCAAGATGAGTAGTTCAGGACCATACGGACTTACCTGAATATGTTCAACTTCTCTTACCCCACGCACAGGCATTTTACCATACCAACCGCAGGAGGTCGGTATCGCGTTTGTTCCTTGTGATATTTTAGCCGCAAGCACGTAGAAACTAATGCGTGTTTCATGAGCACTGTGTTATTCATGGAAGCTAGATATTTCCATGATGATTCTGATTCACGTATCTTGGCGGTGTTGTTAGTTGTTTGTAAGGTAAAATTTCCTTTAAAGGTAGGAGTTTATAAAAACCTTATTTTTTTTTTCAGTAGTCAATCTTGATTATTATTTTCTTAAGGTAAGGGTTACTGAATTTCATAATATACTCCGTTACCATTTTCCTTGGTTCTGTGATCGCAGGAAAACGAGTTGATACAATCGACGTCGGTTGGTATACTGGGTGGTTTTCATTTTGTAATGGAGCTGTACAGCCGCGAGAAACGAACTTAAATAAGCATTGCTTCGTATGCTGTAAATATTTGTTTAACCGTTCGAGAGTCTGGTTCAGGTTGGACTAAGCTGGAAGTATGTTGTATCCGTGGTAGAACTTTATTTAGAACGGTGGGGATCAATTGCAAAAGTAATAATGTAACTGTTATGTAATGTCCGCATCGTATATACTCTTGAAGATGGTCATACATTAGTGAAGTTTCCCGTGTTTTTTTTAGCTGATTCCTATAGTCGTATCACTGTTTGTAACGTGCAAGCAAAGGTTCTGTGTTCCGTCTAAAGAATCAAGTTAACTTAGCCTCAATTATTAAATATTTATACCTGTTTGAGAAGGTGGCAATCCAAGAAAAAGTTTTGCTTCTACAAACATATAATATCTATCGGTTCTCAAATTGTTTATATTTGGCCTACGATACGTCAAAAATCAACTTTCCTATTTAACCATAACACAGAAAGGTTTTGATCATCAGTCACTTTAGCCTTAGCCAAATAAATAACTATCCATTAATACTTTATAAGATTGCCATTGATTCCATTCTCTTGTTTATTATTATTAACCTTATTACATTAGTTTATCACGTTACAAATCGTATGACAAATATTCTATCAGTTCCTTTGGAGTTTATTTAGAAATATATTCATAACCAAATATTTTCACTGCATACAGTCAGTTCGTGTATCATGCCTAGCTTCGTTAATGATACATTATCTAATCTGGAGTAAAAATTAAGACAAATGATAATATAGAGAGAGTTTAATTTTTTTCTTTCATTCCACAAAATGACTGTTAACGAGTTTTCGTTGAGAAACGATGGAAGTGCGTGTCTGCGTAGGCCATTTTACATATTTTGCAGTAAAGTGAGGTCAGCTTTTATATTAACCCTAAATCGGGGATGATAGAAGACCTTAGACAAGGTTGAGATGCATGGTTGTGAGACAGAGATAGAGATCGCGAGGAAGAGAAAAAGAGATGACAAATGGGTGGGAGCGATTTGAAAAAGGAGACGCGAGAGCGCTAGGAAAAAAGTAGTTTTACGTTAACTGTAGCGTGAAAACGGGTAAGGCCATGGCGAATCGGCGGCAGTCACGCCCAAATACTATCGCTTTGTATTCAGTCCCTCCATCGCCCCTCGGCAATTTCGTTTATGTGGACCAATGCTCACAATAGGGTTTCACAAAGGGATGAACGGGTCCGCCAATAAACCGGGGGTTACAGGGGAAATCGGACTCGTGCGCCGGATTCTATCGGGAGGATGAGTGGATCAACCAATAAAGGGCACGCTGACGTTCCTTCACGGCGAATCTATTTGACGCTACGCTCAGAAAATCCCCAGGTAATCTATGAGCAATTTCGTTTTATGCACGTTTCAGTCTCGTTTATGAGGATCTTAACTAGAAGATACTTGCACGTCCTGACCTACCCAGTGTTTGAGATACGTGAGGGGATTTTTGCCATATACACACGAGTCTGGAAGATGGCTCGGATCAAAGGGTATTTTCCACAATGATGTCATCAACGTGTGCGTTACCGTAACGCTTGTCATTGGAAAAAGTCATTTACCAGCCCTGTCAACCAGATTAAAAACAAAGAAAAAAGAAATGTATTTACGATTTTGAAAAATTAATTCGACGTTCAGCCCCTCTGTGCTTCATGAAAGAGGAACGATAACGCTAATCATAACTGTGCAAATGAAATGGCGACGAGAGTGAGGTAGGAAAAAAAGAATTGTTCACAGAAAAAGGATAAATTACTCCGGTGGCACGTTTCGGACTGGGTAAATGGATATTGCTACCCCTATAGGCAATAGGTACAGATATGGGGTGTTGGATAATGCAGGGTTCACGCCGCAGGACAATGGCTCATAGTAGAGACTGTCAAGGCTGTGGAGACTATGTAGTGTCGGGGGGTAACCGTATCTACTCTCTGGAAAGTAGAAAGTTGTATGACGTGTTTCTCATAGCACTCGACGCAGTGGCAACTTCAAGGCGGGGTGGTACAAGAACAATCCACGAAGTAAGACCAACCCCTACGAATATCGTGACTACAGGCTTTAAGCCATTTCGGTTCCTGATCGTTTTAACGGCACGACACAGGAGCTTCCTGATTGGTCCATGGCTCCCCGCACTTAGCAGTGGTTCCCCGCTGTACGGCGCCCTGGGGTACCTGGGGGTCGTACACAACTTCGTCCAGCATGGAAAGGAAAGCAGTACCTCGAACCCTAAGCTCTACGCACTACGGTTTCCCCTCACCCTTCTTGTCCATTACATGTTTTTACAATGAATCCCTATTTATGGGGCTGTCAATGCAATATTTATGTTGGCTGATATTGCGTTACCGAGCGAGTAATTGAAATTTTCCAAACCTCCTCTGATTCCATTACGTCGCTGAGTCAGCCCTGCGCGGCCTTGTGCTCTTTTTAGGTCTCGAGATTCCTTTTCGGCTCGATATTCACAATGCAGTGCGTTTTGAGGCCTTGTCGAATTGAACGTCACTACGAATATTTCGTTAGTTCGAATTTTCATATGTTAGCCGAAGAAAGAAATGTCAAAAAATTTGAATATAGTGCACGGGAGATTAAATTTAATTATTCGATACAGGTGAACTTATTATATAACGGAAAAAGAAAAGAAAGGTGACTATGACTTTTCAGTTATTTCAGTCGTCTGACCATAATTCACGTAATCAAATATCATTCTTGTTTGGAAATGCAGAATATTTCGGAATTCAAGACCGATCAATTAATTGGGTAATACGTGGAATAATCCTATTGCTGAATTTACCAATTTATCTATTGTTATCACGAACCACAATGATTCTGCATGGGAATCCATTTTACATTATATGTATACGTTCGATCAATTACAAATTATCTTACGGTTCTTTTATACAACTTTCAATAGCCGTTGTGAACAAAATTCACTATATTACTCCTATATTTAAGCGATGTATTATACAGGATGTAACAAAAAATACGATCACCGTGATAATAGCGTTCCCATTATCGAAAAAAAAATATCGCAATTTTCTTCGACCTTGGTTATGATTACTTTCCAATTTGGTTCTTATCGTATCCCATCGTGTCTCATAAATCTACGTTAACCAAAGTAGCGAATAAACGAAAGAAGAGAATGAAGTGATCCCAGACATTGATACGGTTTATACCGAGTCGCGTATCGGTCGGCATACGAAAGCTATCGTATAAATAATATCCTGGCATTGCCCCGTAACGTTCATTCGTGAACATGTAATACAATCTGAGTGTAAATAGTCGGAGTGTGCCGCAAAATGCGAATGCCTACTTGGCACTGCAGTTCACGTATGTAGAGCAAATGGCAGCGTTCCAAATCTCGCGGCTTTGGATATAAACATTTCCGCCAGGACAACCGTTTCTTTTGCAGGTTATGGATGCTTGGCAAATTTTTGAATTTCGAAAAGCGTCGTTTCAAAAAAGATAATAAAAAGTAAGTGTACCAGCAAAATTATCAGTTCAAGCCCGTAAGGAACGCTTTGAAGATTACTGTCCGCCCTAATTACCATGCTAATTAGGAACTGAAGTATGAATTAGGACTATGAAATGTTTTACCGAAAAAACTTCCATTTCGTCAAGAGCCAATTCTTTACTTAAAATTACGAGCTTCCTATACATTGAATTAGAATCAAAGCAGAGCTACATTGAGGAAATTTTACAAATGATTCCCCACGTTTAATCTCTTAAAACTTAATCAGTTTACCTTCTAAGCTCGATATTCCACAAGAGTGCGATCACACTCGGAAAATATCATGAACATCCTAATTGCGATATCTAAGTAGAATTAAAATTTCCTTTTTTCAATATATTAAGATCTCTCAAATTCAAATGTATAAATACCACTCTCGTATGCTATAGGTATAGTAACTGTATGAAATAATGATAAATTCAAGCTTGATCATCGATAAGTAGATACAGGTAGGAGTTAATTAATACCTACCTACTGTTATCTAGAAGCGAAAAAAAAAAACGAAGGTACTCAGAAGGTATGTGTTATGTGGTCCGAAGTTCTACGATCCAAGCACTTGTTAGCCGATTGGCCAAAGGAACGAGGAAACGAATCGGCATCGCTCCGACGTTAATGGAATTATATGGAAGTACCGCAGGAGCTAGAGAGAGACTGCTGAGCTGGTTACGGGCGTTCCTGAAAGGAATTGGCGAAAGTTATTTCGTCGGACGCGTAGAAATGGTGCTTGCTACCCTGCACAGTGGCTAAAAAATGTACGGTTCTAATGGGCAAGTGGGGTCGTGGCTGAGGGATGAAAGGTGTGAGCGGAGCCGCTGGCTGGCCCATCCAGCCAGTCAGAAGGAGAACCCAAAGGAAGGAAAGAAGGTATAGCAAGATACCAAGGGAGTACAGGACGCGATGTTAAAGAAAAGGAAGGGTATAGTGGCGAGGGTGATCGGGGAAAGAAATAACGAGTCGGGGTGGTTGGGTAGCGATGACGGTGTTGGGGGAGACCAGGAAACGTGGGTAGGAAAGAGAACGGGGTTCCAGCGGGATAATGCGAGGGAGAGGGGTTGCCGAGGTACAAACGTGTTCATCTGTGCTGAGTTACTGCCTCCCTTAGTAATTACGCTTTCTCGTTGTGTGGCTGAGACTAGGGGAGAGGGAGGGTTTACCCTCCTCAGTGCTACAGCACCGATGCCATCTTTCTTATTTTTCCTTCACTTTTTTGTTATTTATCTGCCCCTACCAACGTATTTACATTCAAACAGTCTCCCTTACTACACTTTCCTCCCTTATGCTTATATTATACATTGAGATTATCCCTTATGTCTTCTTTTCGCACAAAGTGATACCCTGCTCGTTATGCGATCCTCGTTCATATGGATTTTTCGTATGGCGAGAAACTGATGTTATTAGTATATTGCAATTAGTGTTACTTAAATGTAAAGACCGATTTTATGGCTTCAATTCTTTTTTTCGAATTACCAGGTGGACTGAGATTAGAACACGGAATGGAGATAATCAAAGGTTGAGGGATATTAGAGTTTTTTAAATATTTGTATTACTTTTTTTACTTAAAATTTTGTTACGTTCAGTAGTTTCTATCGGTACTCTCGGGCTTGTAGCTTTATCGATTTTTTAATATTCACCGTGTATTCATGACCCTTCAGTGATTTTCTATTTCAGCACCCTCTGACATTACAGCAGACTTTCGGATAAGATATTTCATGGATATCTAGGGTGTAGCGTGCGACTCACGTGCAATCCATTTTCAACTGTTTAAGCTAATTGCCTAATTTCTCCAATTTGTCTGCCTACACTGTAAATACCTGGTATATATGTTAAAATAAACGTATTTGCTACCATGATTATACATCGCAGCACATTTATTATCAAGTCTCAATTCCCCTCGATAAATGCATTAGTACACCTTCCCTTTATATCCAGGTTTAACCAAGGTAATAAATCAGCACTGAAGTATAATCTAACTAATCAGTTTTATGACTAAAACCCATTGCCCATTTTATGTACAAGAGAATGTTCAAGTAAACTTTATCCTCGCGAAATGTGAGTGTGCGTGCACTTAAATTCAAACTAATATCCATAAAACCACTTAGATATCTCCCTACCATACAGTTTACGTAGATACGAAGCAATGAATTTTACCACGAAGAAAACATTGTTTAATGCACCAATATTATTTTCGTTATCCGGACTTCAATGGGAATAAAGGATCTTTATGACTCCTATTGTTGATTTATGCGATAGGCAGTAACACAGACCGCTGCACATTGTATCTGGCGTCGGAATTCGCGAGTAACGCTGTCCGTCTCTGAACATCTCAAATCTAAAAAGTGCTCCACGCGAATTACAATTACGATACGATAAACCGAAATTTTAGCACAAGGTATATAATATCTGAATCTTGCACGTATTCCACAGGAGGTGTGCGTAATTCTTCTATCTACCTTGACTAGAACGGAAGTGACTTGCGTGGCGAAGACATGGTTACTGCCTACTTATCTCGTAGCCACGAAAGGTGCACATTGAAAACGCCCGCAGTCGACTAATGATTCCCAAGGAGGCGGAGACTCGTTATGCTTCGGTTCAAACGAGCCACGCTCCACGAATCATCTGAAAGAAGTAGAAACCAAAACTACCTGGGGAAATGTCGGACTATTACGAATGGAGCAACTCTAACGTCTTCTTCTTCCTTTTTACCTCGTTTTCTTATATTCGCTTATACACGCACGCGCGCACGCACACTTCCTCTCTCTCGCTCTCTTGCTCCCAGCCTTTCGGTCCTTTGCTTCTCACTTTTCTTCGTTTACTCTGTCTCTCATTCGCTCTCTTGCAGGGCTGTTTATTGCTCTCTACGTTGATTGATTATGACGGAGCACATCCCTCGACGCAGGGTTATGTACGTACGAGGATCTATTGGAGTACACAGACCCACGTACAACATGTGACTGTATAATCTTAAACGTATCTATATGGAAACCATTTTAAAAGATCATGGTTATGCGATAAGCAGTACAATATTATTTTGTCAATATCGTCTCCTTGGGATTGATTTTATTCTATTTATTCATAATAAACTAAATTATAGATTTATGAATAGACAGATCTATAATGAAAAATCATGGTATTGATTCAATCGGATAGTTTCAATATTGATTATTTATTTACGCTTTTAAAAATAACCACTTTGTTTTAGCAACGATAAACTAATGGATAGCATGGGTCCGTTTTATTAATTTGCAAAGTACCTGTGGCTATGTAGTTACTGCCAATGGAGTTTCAAATAAATTCCAATCAGCCGTTCGTGCACTTACCAAGAATTAAAGAGAAACACTTGGTAAACATATGTTCGTTAAGCATCCCTTAAATGCATACCAATCGGATTCTTTCTCAACCTAAAAAAAAAAATTACCACTAACACTGTCCCCAACCTGGGAGAGAGACAATTCCGGGTCTCAAGCTCCACATACGTTGGCGGTAGCATCGGATAGGGACATAGACAGAAAGTGACAAGGGAATAGAAGAGTATGGGTGCAAGTAGAATCCGTGGCACTGGGTGCTGGTGGATAACGTAGACCTGGTGATAGTGAGGGGGACTAGGAAGGCTGTCGAAAAGGGACACCGAAGAAAAGGGTAGTGGTCGGCCTATGCTGGTGATGAGGCGGTGGAGCACTCTGTAGGCAGGGAGCGGCAGGGAGACTTCGCCAAGGGTTGAGGGATTCTGAATGGGGTATAGGGAGCCTAGAGGTCGGAGTCGGGCATCTGGAGTGAGTGGGGTTGGATCTGCGTGGAAAAGAGATCCAGCTTCGGGAGGGGGTTGCTCGTTCAACATAGTTGGGGTGGGGACTCCTGGCAGAAACCAGTCGAGTCCCGGCCTCAGGTCGCGTCGGCCGTTTAGTTCTCAGGCGAATGCCGTTGAGTGCGGTTGGCCTTGCAGCGAACGCCTGTTCGATGCTTGGAGCGTGTCTGTGCTTGTAACTGATTGAAGCATATCTGTGGAAACGATATCGTGCTGAATAATTATAAATAGCTGTTCGTTTTAGCAACCAGCGAAAGATTGATCATCGAGACTTTATTTTCTGGTAATTCGAGCATTTTGCTGAATAGCATACATGTTTGACTTGTGTAACAAGTGAACAGTGAGACTTATTGTATTTAATTCGAAATCCACCATCTTGGATCAAATGATACGTTCAACGTATTGTCGCCACGTCTAGTGTTTATTCTCCAAATTTGAGATAACTCGAAAAAGTGTGAACTCAGTGAAAAGTGTGACGAGCTATTTCGGATTGGAGTAATCGTGACTAGTGACAAGGTCAGTGTAAGGAAATGTGATAAACATCGGTCCTCTACAGAGACTGCGATCGGAAGCTGTTGATAGCCGACGAGAGAAGAAGCGGAAATCGTCAAAGCTAAAGACAGAAACGTCAGCACCTTTTTTTTTGTAACGGACAAGATATAACCGTAGCTGCGGTTTCTCAAGTCTACGAGTGGTTAGTGAGTGAGTGAAGAAGGAAGTGAGTGTCCATCAAGGAGCGTATCAAGGAAATAGGAAAGAAATCAAACAGACGAATCGAAGCATCTTACCGACCGACCCATTAAACCCACTAGGTTATTAAAAGCAGCGGCGACTTGAAAGCGTCTTCTTTCTACCGAGTGGTAAGTTTTTGTGGTTCTTGGTGCAGTAGTTAGTCGTTTCGAGATAGCAGACGACCCTAGGGAAGTTCAAAAGGTCCTCCAGCGGAATCCCTTTGAAGATTCATGGATAAACCGTCACCCGTTTCGATTCCCTCACGTAATTCTAGGTATTCTCCACGGTATCCGTATCTAGAGCAGCGCTTAACAAGTCGCGATCATCGAACTTTCCCACTTCCTGTGTTCTGTCTGCTACCGATACAGCAACTCTTGAATCTTATATCGGATGCTGTGCTCTCGATGAATGCATGTCACGCAAGAGTTTCTCTACACCTGTTGGATTGAACTATGGTGCGAGAAGTCACAGTCTATCCTGCGCTTCTCTTTGGTATGCTGATTCGATTCGCTTCCGATGCCGTTTGAAGTGGAGCCAATATTACGTACAACTTACTGCACGCTGTCGCGAAGATATATCTAAGCGACTGACACGATTTTCGAAAATTGTTTCTCAAAATTCATTGGTTAAACAAGCACGCGAAAGACATCGTATTTGTTCGCGATAAAATTTTAAGCATTTAACATTCTTCAAGTATCTCGTTGTAATTCCGAGAGAAAACTGACGACGATCTTTCCAGTTCGAAAGGATGTCCTTAGCATTGTTGGTAGCCACGGTACGCTTTCATACTAGAGCAATGTGTGCACCTATACCTGGATATAAGATGGTCAGTTGTCAAAGTCGGTTCACGTAGTACCTATCTCGGAAAAGTCCTTCGGTATATCTGCTTCGTAGCAATAGCTGTTTCGGAGTATCCAGAGACGGAAGAGTTCAGCAAGAAAACAAAATTAAGAGCATTGTCGTGTTTGTCGGAGGAAACAAGAAAAGTTCAGGTGAAACTCCAGTAGCTCTCGCGAACAAATCTCAAAAGTGGAGAACGCGCTGCAAATTTTTTCTGTAAATCGACAGACTTATTTTTTTTCCCCTTAAACCTCGCTCGCAGCCTTCTGCTACCGGGTATTTCTATCTTCACGGTTTTTCATGTATGATTTTCAGTTTTGAGACAAACTGCACTTTGGTAAACGAAAGTAAACGGGTCTAGGACAAAATGTAAAATAAAATATATACATCGTCAAAATTTAAGTTCAATGTCACGAGATTAGATGAAGTTTCTAGGTCGTCGGCGAGCCGATAGCGTCTTCGACGCCCTCCAAGTTTTCTATAGCCGCGGACGTAATTTCCATAAGTTGAAAAATGGCTTCTTCGCAAAGTGAGAAAAGATTTCAAGGGCGAGATGGCGCGCAAGGATAACTTAGGCTCTGAGCTGCTACACGTTCGAATTGTCCAGCGGTGGAAACTTTGAGCGTCCTATCTCCTTTAAGGTTTCAAGGTTTATTCCTTAGCTGTCTACCTGGATCGTTTTATACTTTTATTATTTCTTCTCTCTCTCTCTCTCTCTGTCTGTCTCTCTTAGTCTTGACAAATACATTTCCTTATGAAAATCAAGATGGCAATCTGAAAGTGCCCTGCGTCGGTTATGGGAAAAAATTAGTATTCGATCCTGTCCTGACGTTGTCGAGCGTATCACGTATATTAATTTCATCTTTGCACCCTAAAAATTAGGTACCCTCCGGTGCCGCGCAGCTATACGAATCTTCATGGAGAATTTTGATTCTTCGCTTCCTCAGGACTCTTGCACATCTTCCCTACTACGCATCTATATTCGGCACGGATACGAGCACTGCTAAAAGTAGGGTCGTTATGAAAAATATATGTTAGTATATGCCAGCCGAGTACTAGACTCGGCGTTTCTTTATTTAGCGTCAACCCCTGCCCGTTTGAATGTTTACCGAGATTTTTTTCACCAGTTAAATAGCTTACAGATACGAAAGAGTGACGATAGATTCATATAAATATCTGAATATCATACTTTATATACAAATGTAAGTAACACGCAGAGAGCCTTAACCCGTATATTTTTCATGGGGTCTTTTTTATTATATTTATCGGACATACATTAACGCTCGATCGAAAACGATGAAAATGCTGTTACGCGTCTGTCCGGCGTATGCAAAATGATAGCAATCAATGTGCAAATTAATAATATTTCTCGTCAAATCTCAATAATTCCAATCAGCAAAATCTGCTGTGGGATTTTAACGATCCGGTGCGCGACACCCACTCAAGTCCAATTACCCTAAATCGAGTAATTATTGTATCGCATCGTCACGCTAATGATTCCTGCTGCTGAAACGGGACTCTGCAGTCCCGTCCATTACTATGTATTTCCCTCATCCACGTAATGTCAACGTCCGTTTCCAAGAATTCAAATTTTCCCATTATTCGGAAATTTCGGGTACGATTCTACGAAATTGTCATGTTTTTCTATTTTATTTAACTCCGCGAGCGATACGAATGAAAAAATATTTTAATAAAATTCATAAAACGTTTTTCAAGTTTTCTTCTAATAAGTCTCGTAACCTACCAACGGTCAATATACACTTATAGGCATTCCGTTTGATTTTGCCTAAATGAATGTCGCTTTACAAAGGTACAGCCTCGTCTCAGCAATCGTCATCCAAGTGTCCAGGATGAAGTGGTAATTTCCCATTCGATGAAGCGTGTCTCGCGGGCGTCGGATGCGCGCGAGAACGACGCCGGGAATGTTAAGCGCGCGCCGCACCTTATTAAGAGGCCTGCACACGTTAATTGCAGTCGAATTACGGGCGGCTCGTGTTCGACGTTAGAATACCAACGAATGGAAATTTATTCCCAGATGCAAAGGCGTCGGCGCGTCTGATCTATAATTTCCTTGGGGGTCCGAACCCTTGACGGAACCAGAACACCGTAGTCGGTGCACTTACGAATTACGACGAATAGAATTTCGAATCTCTAGACAAGTCCGTAATTTGCGAAGGGCGTCGACATTGACTTAACGTCGAAGACCATCATTTTCTCGATGTCCCGACGTCAATTATCGCGATTCCGACAGGAAATCGCATCGGGGAAAAACGATTACTCCTCATACCAATTCGTCTACAGATCAAAGTCATACTTAGGGGCGATTTTCTCCTCGTTCGATTACCCGTAGACCCGTTCTCGTTAAGGGAATTCGTATATGACGTCATGCATTCTCTAGAGGAATTGCCACACGGTGCAAAAACAAAAATTCGAGCGTTCGTTTTGTTTTAACGATTTGCAAATTTACCATTGTAAAACTGAACTGCGAACCGAGCAGGATACCCAATGTTAGGATTTCTCTGCGTGTTCCTTTTTTTCTCTCTTCCATTTATATTATCGACCCTCCGGCACTCGGGTTGGCAGCAGCGGTCATCCCGCGAGAGCTCACGAATGCACATTTTTAATTTACACTATTTCAACGATAAGGGCTGCACTTTTTAACGAACCGAATGACGATATTTATCGCCGGTAGACGGTTTCGCAAACTTCCCTTGATAAATCCGCGGCCGAACGACGCGAGCATAGCTGCAGTGCTGCTCTACTTTGCACAATTTGTTAATTAATCAATCAATTGCCGACAGTAACTCCCGTCTCTATATCCATCCACTTGTGAATCTACCTGTAAGGCTAACGAAGTCTCTGTTACACGAGGGATTACAAGAAGGAAAAAAAAAATTGGTATATATTTTCACCCCATTTTCGTTTCTCAACACCACAGCCGTCAGTCTGCCTTCAACGCCCGACGGTACAGCGGTTGGGATATCTCGTATTCCCGAAAATATGTATTTAATTAAACGTGCCAAGCTCTTGCGTGCGTCAGGGCCTTCGTACAAACGTACAATTAAGCCGAATCAAGTAAAGGGATGTCTTCGCGTCATCCACGCCGCCATGACAAATGTCGTCGAGAGGAAATACTGGAGTGCCGTCATATATCATGAGGATAATTATATTATTTCAGTGCTCATGTGAACGCGTATTTATAGGTCTCCTTGCTTACTGCTACTGGTGTGCCCGCTGCTGTATGCTTCTGGATGCTGTCATGTCACCCTATGAGCCATCCTCCGGTCTCCCCTAAATAGCTCTCCACGCCCACGTCGTGAGAGATATCGAAAAGCAGTGTACACGTGATATCGATGCTGTCTGATATGTATGATATTGAGATTCTGATATATGTATATATGTATATTCCCGTTGATAGGATTTTTCAATAGTTTTCCTACAAGGACTGTCATCCTGTTAATCGAAAATTCCAGTTATTCGTGCCAACAGTACTAGCGAATGTGGAACGCTGACACGTCTGACTGGAAGCACTCTATAATATGTATGCGAATAACGTTTAGCGACTATCTTTTCAGGAATGATAAGATCGACCAGGAATCCCCCAAGGAAGTTCCCTTAAACGTTTTGGCAGAGTCGAACGGATATATCGCTCGGCGAGTTTCCTTGAAAATTCAGTATACTTTATCTTCGAGATCTTGGCGCACGTACTTTGTTCATGTATTTGTATACACATGTATGCACACAGATTTCCCGTGTGTGTAGGAACGTAAACGGACCGGCATTAAATTACCGATAATACGAAAACAATTTGCGGAGCCCATTGTCCCGACGAAGTAGCACTGCTAGGGTCCTTAAGTACAGACCAACGGCACATTTAGAAGGTTGGCAAGCGCTTTCTTATTACGAGTGCACGTTTAATTGGAGTATTGTCGTCATCAGGAAAGCTGCTCTCGAAGTAGACGTCAAGAACATTCGAGAAGAATAAGCAAAAGTAAAACGCCGCAAACCGTACGTATATATTATGCAGGTATATATAATAAGTACGTTGAAGTGGGTCCTTTCTGCCTATATCGATTAATATTACTGGTTCTTGGCTTAGCTTCCGTTTCAACCTCGAAATTTATTTAGTTCGCTTTTTTTTTTCTCTTCCTAACCTGAAAAATGAAGAAGACTTGATGGATGAAGTGAAAGAGGGTGGGAAGGGCCGTAGCTGTCGGATGGGGGGAGCCACGGGTTAAAAACGTAAATAAGCCGGAAGTCTATACTTATGGTTGACGATGCGCGAGAAGCTCGGGCGTGGATATTATCACTCGATAAGACGGGCAGGCGGCGTTTAACGCGTGACACATGCCGCAGGGCGATGACGTACGTAGCTAGAACTCTCTCAGGCTCCGTCGCGTCTTCCCGGTGGCAGCACTGCTCCTCCTTCGTGCTACGACGGCGTCTTCGCTCGGGGTGATGAATGGTTTCGATAGGGGAGTGTCGTTTAATGAGCAGGGGAAACCGTATCAACCATCTTGAAAGGAAGGAAGGAGAGATGCGTAAGAACGGTGGCTCGTATCGTGTCCCTGATGTCTGCCTGCTTCTCGCGTGTGCTTCCTCCTCCGGCTCTCTCGGACACACGTATGCGTACGAGCTTGCTTTCTCGTGTATAGGATGTCTACGCATTTACCGTACTAATGCGAATTTGTCAGATTTGAAAAGCACCGCGTGTCTGACGAGCCGACAGCTCGTACTTGCCTGGAGGACATACCAACCCGAGGAAATTTATCGTTTGCCAAGACCGCTGTGGGCGGTTGTTCGTTGCGATGCCAACGTCTGGAGTTCGTTTTCGATCTTGCGGGGATTTCCCGTCTTCAATCACGAATCTTCGCAATGCACCACCTCGCTAAGCTTGTTGCGTATCCGAGAGAAGGAATTAATTAATTTACAGATAATTTCGTATCAGCTCCTCTGCTTTGCTTCGGTCCGCGTTTACCCTTATTTGCCTTCGAGTTCGTCAAACATGTCGCAGACGGTTCTCAGAGGCATTTTCTGAACTCGTTTGACGCGACCAAAATACGACCTTTGACATTTCTCTGGAAGGAATAAATTCTGAGGTGAGGTTACGTCACGTTGCGGCATCCCTACTTCGGTTTATCTACTACCCTTCGCCTCGTTAGCTTCACTTCAGTCATTCTGGTTCCCTCTAAATTCCTATATTTCGCATCCCGGTCCTATTCCCTTTGCTTCCTTGCCTCTCTACACGCAAACAGCCGATTCGTTCCGCGCCTCTGGTCCACGTAATACGATCTTCCCTTTCGAAGTAGAATTGCCTCTGTGCTCTCGTAGCTCTTGCTGTCATAAACATAAGACCGTGGACAGGAAGGTAGATCCCACCCACCTACGTGTTGCCTCGTGTGGGCAGATCACGTATGGCCATGGGTCTTGCATATCCCGTATAGACGCTAAATCGTACGAAAGCCAAGACATGGATTCTTACCTGCGTATCTATTGGCAGGCACACGCCGTAGTCATTTTTATACCAGAATAGCATTGACTGTTCCGCATGAAACTTGCCGAATATCCATGCCTGTGGTCCTGCAGATACGAGTTTGGTACCGAAAGGAATGTCGAAGGACTGCCGAGGTAAGTCGAAGCCTCGAGGTTTCAGCTGTTTACTGCACGGCTGCTTCGTATCGCATCGCGAGACATACGGAAATTTGAGCTTACGTGCCCGGTGGGGCTGCTTGACATGCGCATGGCTTGTCGACTTCCGTTCGCGTGAGAATGCTTCGGTTTCGAGCATTAAGTCCGACCTCTTCCTACGTGATCCACGCGACATTAAACTCGGATATATCGTTTCCTGGGATATGGATAGACTGCGCTATATAGGTAACTGCATTCAATGGATTCGAGATTCGATACGTATAGTCGCTTTACCGAGTTACGAACTTTTCCTTTTTTTAGCTTTTTTATATCTGTAAATTCTAACGCGGAGACGCGCATTGTCTTCTCTTGTGAGATGAATTTGAGGTACGTCCATTCTGACGGCTCACGTATGTCTTCTGGGTGTTCTCAGTCGGTTAACTCTGTGGAACGACTGGCAGTGCAGATGATTTTTTTATTATTCGTTGGGCTCTGATAATGACTGGGCTATCGGGGAAGACGTTAGGTTTTATGTTAATATAAGAGATTGGTTTTCTCTGTGTTGTAGGTGCGCCAGTCCAGGATAATAACTCCCTGTGAAAGAACGTCCCGGAGAGTAATAATTATTACTTGTGGTTTGTGCGTTGGACGGGGTCCCACGAAAATTGGCATGTAACTTTTAACGTTAGGGCAAGATGACGATGGGACCGCGACGATATTCGTATAGAGAGAAGGGTTCACACTTGGAGAGTCCTTGGGGGGGGTTACTTGTTTTTCGTCGCTGTTCGCTTCCCGAGCAATCCTCTTTTCTTGTCTACTTTTTAAACAAGAGGAGAGTCACTCTCGCGTGCAAAGGGCATCCGTCAGGGAGTCCTCGTTCATTAGGGTAGCCATCCGGCTGTGCGAACTAGGCGATTTAAATTTAAATAAGCGTGACGGAACCGCGATAAAATATAATTAAGTGCGCTGGGTCGCAGCTAACGTAACGTTGAGAGAGAGAGGGGTGAGGGGGAGGGAGGGACAGAGAGAGAGAGAGAGAGGGAAAGAATGGCTCGATTGCGCCTTGAAGAACAAAACTCGCGAGGGGGGCAAGGGCGTAAAAGAAAAGACGCTGCCCGGCAAAGTGTCGGTGGAAGCCGTAGTGCGGCTGACTGGCTGGACGACTCTGCTGCGGGGTGGTTGAGTATCACGTCGCTACTTAAGTTGACGGACTTAATGGTCGAGTGTAATAGGTTGCAGCCACTAAGAAAAAAGTGTAATTAAGAGAAGGGCAGAGAAGGGGGGAGGATTCCTATTTTTGTGAACTCCGACTCTGATTTATGCAACGCGGTAATTTTCGCGCTACCTACCTGCCTACGCTACTCGACACCAATCCCACCCACTTATGTAGACCTAAATGTATGGTAAGAGAGAATTGCAAGGTTTATGAGAATTTCCGACGCGGTCGTCGCGATGAAAGGTTCACGGGTTATACAAGGGTGCGTAGACACGTGAGAGGAACTCGAGTTTTCTCTCTGGTGAATTAGCCGCGCGTACGTACCCACCTTGCCCTTGAATGACCTGGACTGCGATTGCATCCCTAGAAAGGCCACTGCTGACCTTTTTCGTAAAAAGGTCGAGCCACCCTCTGCCAGCAGAATTGGAAAACGATTTTAACCCTGCGAACCGTAATCAGCACTGGGTAAAATTTATGCGGCTTTGACTTTTTGCCACGTGAATTCTAGACGGCTGTGATAGGTGGCTAACCCGTCCGTCTACGACCTGGTCGAACCGATGCTGGAGCCAAAGTTAGGTGCGAGTCGCATGGTGGGTTACCGGGTGGAACGGCCGAGGTCATTTCTCATCGTAATGTGATTTATGCTACATTTTTAACCCTCTTCGAGTAATGGGAGACCCCGAACTGCTGCCGGCCAATCCATTCGGAGCATCCAAGTAAATGGTATTGGAAACTCACACCCATGACGCGGTTACATGAGACGAATATCCATGCGTTATCTGTTACTGTCTTATGTAGGTTCGATCATTAACCCTTTCACCCACCCACCCCCCCCACCCCGCCCTTAAATCTTTTCTTACACGCGCCCTTTGCTCCTTTATTATTTTTTTGGTCGGTACTTCACTTCTTTTTTTCTTTCTCAACGCCACGAAACTCGCTATCCGAAACTAATTACCAACGCGAAATATTCCCCACAATTCATTGTGCCACGCCAGTCGATAAATCCTTGTTATAACCACCAAAAGGTACAACCCTACACTTATTACGCACATACCTATACCTTACCCTTACCAAGCGCCAGCTGTACTCCGAAGGTCTCTCTCGCGATTGGCAAGAGCCCCAAGCATTTTCTAATTTCCTCCGACTCTTGAATTCCTTTAGAATTGATAGTACTACAGAGAATTTTCATTTCTTCTTCTCTGCTTGACTCCACTTTGCTCTATACCTATATCGTCGCTAGTTTATACAAAGATTGCTCGATACGTGTATACTGTAGCCAAACGAGAAGTATTGGCTCTTTCCGTCTTGACAGTCTTTGGCTTCCGGTCGATCTCTCAGCTATACGTTCCACATAACGTAATTCCTCTGCTTAATGAATTTCCCATAAAGTCACGACCGTTTTGCTACGTTACGTCGAACGTTCATTAGTATCTGACATCCCATTACTAGCTGCATCATAAATAACGTTATGTATATCGTTGGCCAGCCGTTGTACGGCGTTACGGTTTTACGTGTTGCGCCCAAGCAGGGACGACTTTCGTACGAGCACTGGCTCATAAAGCGCGTAATTGTAAAGGCTCTCAGGGCGAGGCCAGGGATTCAGGTATTCACATTCAAGACAGCAGCTGATCTCGTCGAGCAATGGCGTAAAAAAATCTATCTCGAAGCGAACGTTACAATCTTCATCCTATTTTGATATCTACTTCGTTCCAGAACTTAAAACTCTTGTAACATGATCGATCGGAAACCGTTTTACGATTATGGGTATCGACCTTTTATTTGTTCCACGTTACGAGATACGCGAAAACGGGACAAGGGACGTGCAATTCTCGTTTCTGATTTTACGCCAGTGATCATGGCGCACCGAGTGCAGGTACCAAAGTTCTTCGAACCGATGTGGGCGTATTTGTAATAAGCAACGCAGCTACGGTATGATGAATTGAACGCGATGCCTTTCGAGCGCTCGACAGTGTGTCAAAATATACACGTGCGAATTCCTTGTGTATGTATATACATATGTGTATGCACGTGCGTGCAAAATTTATCCGCACCTTCGTTTGGTTGTCAGGAAATATTTATTGAGTGTACTGCCATCGATATGGGAACTCGAAATTGATAATCGTTACGAGGAAGGAAGAGTGGAAAAAGGCACGGCGTAACATTTATTAGACTTTGACTTTGCATTAAATTCGTTATGACGGTTGCAGTAGACTTTGAAATTGGTGCTTTTCGGTTAATCCTATTTTCATCTGCTTTGCCTTTTTATCTTCGTTTATTACTTCTATCTGGATTTAGGGGTTGTACATACTGGACTGGAGAGCCGTATGGTCGCTTTACTGCATTTTTACTGTTTTAATCGAAATATCGTCATCCACCTTGGCGAACCACTCCAGTTTGACTTTGCGAATCGAACTTCCCTCCTCTGAGTGATTATAGATTAACCCTTTTTATATTGATGGAAAATTATTCATTCCTTCGAATCCTCCAGCTACTATCCCGAGTTAAAATCATCTGAGACGTCTCGGAACAGTGTCGGGTACATTTCTTTGAACTCGGTCAAGTACTTCTCATCTCGATTAAATATTAGTACAGCAATTGCATTGATTTTTGCGTCAACGCGATCTGGTCATATACATGATCAAATCGCTCTACGTGGACTGTCCGTTACTTTATCTAAGATCGAATATCCTTCTGGGAGAATTCCTCTAACAGACTGTCCACGTACAGCCACTTGATCACGACCAAGACTTTTGGCAAACACTCGATCGAGATGAGACTCCGATGAACACGGAGCAAGCTCATCCGATCGTCTTATTTGCCTATACGCACGACGTATCCGTCGAAAGTACTCAGAGAGAAAGAGAGAGAGAGAGGGAGAGAGATCCAAGACAGGGAGTAACAAATGCATTTTATATCGAGTCGCCGTGTAACAGGGGAGGGTCTGGTACTCGGTAGAAAAGAAAATGAGAGAAGAGAAAGAAGTGGACGAGGTAACGAGAAAGGAAGATAAAGCGTCCGAAGGAAAATAAAGGAAGGACGGAGAAAGGGTAGTACGATAAAAAGAGAAGAATTTAAGCAGCAGGTTATATCCTGAGGATCGAGAGAGAAAGAGAGGGACAGCTTCGCATTACGCGCCTCAAGCACTGTCTTTATGCTCCTCCCGACGTCACGAGTCCACTTTGTCACTACGTAACCATCTGAACGTGCACTGTAGCCTCTCGTATGTCGCCATTCGATGTCCGCTATAATTACAGTGTCAGCGTGTTGAACCCACGTATACACAAGGGGGACGTATACTGCGCATATAATGTTGCGGATACGAATGCGCGTCGATCGAAGCCAGCGGCGACATTTTCCTGGGTGGTGATCTTGGCTTAGGATCTGGTCTCGATCACAGTTATTCACCTTAAGAAATAAGCACGTAACGGCTGTAGGTTGTGTATAGACACAACTATTTGTCAATAGTTGTTATATGGTATTGTAACAAAATTTTATTACAATATATGTACTATATTTAAATATTGGGATAATTTTCTATTGACAGTTTCCAAAGACAATGCAAACCACATACGTGCTTGAGATTCATTGATTTATCGTTGGGAGTTTTATGAATTTGATTCTTCTTTTTGTTTGGACTTTCTAGGTATTTGCGGGGTAGCTATGTGTATATTTCGCTTCTGAATTTCCGTGCTACGAACAAAGAACGGAATATCTATACGACTTACCTTACTTCGGTACTAGGATGCTGGGCTCGGAGCGCGGGGGACACCTTTGCTCTTCCGACGCCGTCTCTTGCAATTACGTTAAAGCTTTCGCGTATCTACCGGTTCAATATTTGTATTGGCGTAGCATCTTCGGAAACGTGTCGCAAGCTCGTACCATGATAGGAACGGTACGTGGTCTCATTGTCGATGGTTGGATGTTTGGCTATAGGAAAATGTACGCTTTTAATGGATAATTATGGAAAATGCAGTTATAAAAAAAGCGTTGTGTTATTTATACGTTGTACGCAGAACGATATATAACTGCACGTAACGTTTTATTGATAATGAAGCACCACGAGTGACCCTCGTTATTTTTCATTTTATAAATTGGTCATTCTGATTAATGGGACACGGTTCATGTATATATATATATGGAGGTATATATAGGTACTGCTATTCCGTGAATCTTCCATATAATCTGTTTATGGATCAGAATCTGTTGGGGGTTACGCAGCAATAAGTGTATCTCTTTTTCCAGGGATTGTCATGACTCGACGAGTTCTCAGGATCGGTTGGATAATTATTGATCCCAAGGTATTTAAAAAATACCGGTACTTAGTTTTTCTCGTATCTAGCGAACTTCTATAATTAATGTATTGATAAAAAAAGAAAGAAATTTGTTCGTTTCTTAACAAAAAAAAAAAAATAAACATGAAGTCTGGTTGCTTTATTGGTTCGGTTACTTAGTTACTGTTTTCTTGCATTACCACGATGACCCCGTACATGACTCCACTCGTAGCCGTTCTCTCGCGAGTAATTTTCTGAGCCTTATTACTCGCTGGTTTCTGTTCTTGCGATTATAGGCAAACTCTAATAACGACAATTATGTCATTTCGGTGGAATCCGACCGCCTGCGGTGATTCGGGACAATGGCTTCGTTACTCCAGTAGGTTTGCCCCCGTTGGTTCTCTTACGGTCTACCCTAGTCCCAAATGTCAATGGGGTGGCATTTAATTTTCAATGATAAAAATCAACGCCGATCGCGGTGCTCCTCTTTTCGTTGTGACTGTCGTGGATTTTTCATATTTTCTACCCGCGGCCTCCAGCACTCTAGTCCACTGTGTTATTATTAGAACTTTGCACGTGAACCACTTGGGCGCAACTAATATTTCCCGTTTTGAAAAAAAAAATTTGCAAATTCAAAGGCTTGCACTTTCGATGAATTTCAATGTGCGTCATAAGCTTACACGAATTAATGATTCTCTTGCATCAACTATGCAATTGGTAAATCGTTGTCTACCAGCTGTCGATTATGGCACAGAGTAAGAGTTTTCAAGGTGATTTTTCGTCCGTCAAATATCAAGCAGCCATCAACACGATAAAACATGGCTCTTTGATGTTGCCCGTTAAACTCGGCCAATTCTCATATCTTACTCGAAATAACTTCCTTCGTCACGAAGTGTTTGATCTCAAGTATACCTCATGGTAGGAGCCTCCGGGGGACGACGACGTCGCGTATAAATATAAAATATGGATTTTTTCCCGGTAGATCTCTATGGGCCAATTCGAGATTCTGTTTTACCGAGCATTTTACTACTATACGCTCGTCATCCAATATGTCCCTACAAATCTTGAACGTTCCCACAGGAATTTTACTTTGCTTTTTTTAGCATCGCGCTCAACCCGGCATTGCCTTTAACTCGCATGATCAATTCATAAGCGCGAAGGGAGTTTCAAAAACAAAAACCTTCTTTTTTTACTTCTTTTCTATTTCACAGCACCGACCAGAGTCCTACACGATTTCATAATGTAGAACTTTACGTCTTAATCGTGTGCGCGATTTTCATATTGATAATTTATTTATAAAAATAATGAATAATGAAAAATAAAAAAGATTTTTATACGATACTACGTCGCGAGATACTTCGACGCGGGAGACAGCGCAAAGCCGCAAAGCGGAATTTCGAAAATCCTTATTGACAACCTCAATTAGTAGGGTACGGTAAGGGGAACGGGGATATGCTATTACAGTATTATATATTGCAAGGGTGAAAAATTATTTTCGTACCTTTCAAATGTCTTTTCTCTAAATGGCGCGTACTGATTATGCTAATTATGTCTGGCTGCATCGTCATTACGAGAAAAGTTTATTGACGATATGGACCAAGTGTTATTTCACGCGTCGTTCCGTGTCGAGAATGGTCGTTAGTGGGATTCATTCTTGTTATGAGTTGTGTAACATTAATTACGGAGATGATGCGTATTATCCAGCTTTGCGGTTCGGAATCGCTAGGAGAGGACACAGTGACGCGGAAGCACATTGAAACACATGCGAGTCGCGACAGAGTTAACGCTAGTACGACACGCCTGCTTCAGGCTATTCTACGTTCTACGTTCTACGTTCTACGTTCTATAATACGTTCTACGTTTTATACCCTAGGCCACTCGCAGCTTCCACCTTCTAGTTTATACAACGGCGCCAGGAATCGAGTCGGTACGTATGGTCCGACCACATCAAACACATCAGTGCCCTTTGAAGATGAAAAGCACAATGTACTACAATAATTTAATCTTCACGGTAATAACGGACAATCACACGGCACACACTGGATGTACGAGCATGACAACTTTTTTGAGCAATTGACCAGCGTTTCTCGCGTTGTTTTGTCATAATTTTAGTAAAATGGGCTGAAAATGAAAATAGAAGATTCCTAACTAGAAATTTCATCTTGAAAATCGTTGACCCATCTAGGACTCAGCTAGACAGCTAAACTGGTCCAATGAGAACTCGGGCAGAGCGTGAACTTAAGGAAGACGGTTACGATGTTGTAGAAATTGAATTAGTCGCTATCATACGAGTCTTTACTGATCGTGTTAATTTTTTTTAACGAGTATGTTCCTTCTTATCAAGCACAGATTGGTATTATGATGTTTTAGACTTTTATGTCTGATATATATATTTATACACTTGAGAGGACGTAGCGTCAGCAATTTTGAAGAATTTTCACAGTATACCTCAACGAGTAGGTAGCCTTCCCGTCTTCAAGAAATGGCCTGATACTTCCACCCGGCAAAGTTCCTGGAACGTGCTTCGCAAGAACGAACCATCGTGCCGGGATGACTTGACGAGAGACACGTTCACTGGAACGTCACCTCGTTCCTGGCAGAACTGAACTCGAGTCGACTCGTCTGGTCCAGTCGATGCTTCGTAGGCAGTGGGTGTAATTTTACAAGAACGGTCTCATAATCGTCTGCCATTTTTCTTCGGATCCCTTCAGGGAAAGACGACTCCTGCTTCGGGGTCAGGGTACTCGGGACGATCGGCACGTTGCACGTTGCATCCTGAAACTTGAGACGCTGCTTTCTCAGGGTTCGTCATCGTTATGGCTCTCTCAGATTGTGCAACGTTCTGACAATTGGGCTCGCTCTCACGTTAGGTACGTTAATGATTCTCAAGAATGTTCTTATGCGAGGTATTGGGTATACGTTTATTTAGATGTTACAAATAGATAGTCCACCTGATATCGAAATGATATTCCACCTTTATGGTATCTGGACTACTCGTGCTACGTACAAAAGTAGCAGCAGACACTACTAGAGGGGCTGCATTGATTCGCGTTCGGACGTGATTCGATGAAATTGATAGGGGCTTTCAATAACAGGATTTATGGCGTGCCATAATTCATGCTATTGAGGCACTGAGGCGAGCACAGCAACGACAGGCCGTACCGTTCATCCATCAAACTCGGAAAAAAAGAAGTATCAGACAGCCATTCCAAAAGACTGTGGGCACATGGTCCCGGTCGTTGCGTTCCTGCTAAAACGTGTTTCTGATTACTCGACGATTAAGCGATTAATACCAGCGATGTACACTTTGACTTCATCGAACCACGGAATCCTTGGCATCTGCCGCGCATCCCTGCCGCACGTGTTTCTAGTCAATTCTTATGGTAGCCGACGCGAATTAATCGCTCGAAGTGCATTGGCTTTCTTATTTCTTATTTTCATTTACACTAAATGTTCCACGTAGGAACCTCACGCTGTATTTCAGATACAGGCTCTGATACTTTGCGAAGTAGAATTGAATTGCCTTCGGGAATTCCTGTGTAATTTCACCATTGAAATTGTGCCGTAGTGCTCTCTTCACTTTAGTCTTGAAAAATTCAAATTTCTAATTTCATCAATATACTCAGGACTGTTGATTCGTTGATTAATAAAACACAAGTCATCCACATTGTTCACTCGAGAGCATAGTATAACCATATACGTCACCGTAAACTGATTTAATAGCTCTTTATCGAATCGTCAAATGTTACGCGTTTCAAGGAATGTCGTTACGGACCTATGAAATAAATACCCTTTATACGGCGATACAGAGATTTGAATAAAAAGAAAAGCTGTTCTACAAGTCGTGCCGTTTGTCGGCAGCAAAGCGAGTCTAAGCTGGAAGTAAGCCTTAAGCGCAAACGAGTAATTCGTAAGGGTCCATTTAAAGAGGACGTTGCGCCAATTTTCAGTTTAACGACACTTCGCCATGTAGGGGCATCGCTTTTGGAAGCGATTGAAGCTCTCGCAGCGGAGGCCCTACGTAATTCATGAAGGAATAATTCACTTGGGCAGATCTGCCCTTTCGTCCTTCCTTTCTTCTTCTTCTTCTTCTTCTTCTTTTTCATCTTACTTCCCGTCGGTATATTCTTCTTCCACTCCCTTTAACATCTCGTCCATTCCTCGCATTTTAATTTTCTCCTCTTCCCGCTCCCCACCTACTACTACCTCCCATCAGCATCTTCTTCCTGGCAGCTTCTACAGCGTCCTCCACTTGGGCGTCTACGACGCTCCCAAATGGCGATCCTTGTAACCTCTCTGTCTCCCGTGGCTGGACGAAATTCATTGCCTGTAATTATGGCGAAATTTATTATGATGACCCCTCGTACCACGGAGTCGCGCTCACCGAAGGCACGCCGAAGCGAATTTATTTATCGACGCAGCTCGGACCAAGCGTTATCTTGACAATTACAAGGTGTCAGTCCCATTTTTATTTCTTCGGCAACTAATATACTTGGAAACGTATAGAAACCCATAATATAATTGTACATCTTTTCTAAGTGTTAACACAGACTGTATCTTCTCTACTCTGTACCCGTCCAATAAAATGATATGCTAAAAACGCACGTACAATATAGTAATTCCGAAGGGAAAGAAATGTTCATGTCAATAAATTTCGAACAAGAAATATGTCAGGAATAAGAAGAATACTCAGGGTTTATTTCCACTTACGCGTACTTTGTAGTCACCAGTCAGTTTTGACGCGTCGATGGAAATCGATACCTACGTTGGTACCACGAAAACTGCTTGTCCCACAGCAAATTGATTCCTGGTAGAAATATCTACATAAGTACTGTACACACATGGAAACCTTGGATCCGGGTATACCTTATGTACGTATCGGAACGTATGTTGGGGGCACAGCGACTAAAGCAGGTACTGGTCCACGTCCCATCTTCCATGGAGGTCGTGCATTACACAGGTGGGGTCATCCGCGGGTCTCTGATGTACCGTTATGCCGGGCAGGGTATACATTTTCTCAGAATGGCCATCTTGGATGTCTGGTACACGTTTGGATACTCTTCTGTGTCTCTTGTAAGCCATTGCATATTTTTGACCCTCATCCACACGTGGTCATGTTATATATAGGTACATATAGTGTGTATATATGGATATTGTTATACATATATGTATCACTGCTCAGGGATGTGAATTCTCTTTTAGATTGCTACCCCTGGCGACTTGCATAAGTAACGGCGTTCCTTGACTTTAGCGACTGTACCGACTACTCAACTCGATACGAATGAAACCAACTTAGCCATTTACGGGAAGTAGCATCCCTATTTTTGTATTCTTTAGCAACAAACTGTTCTGCTTTTCTTTTTATTCCTTTTTTTTTCTTCTTACTTCGCACTCTTTTCCCTTTTCTTTCGCTGCGCAAGACTGCTGAGGTGGGGTAATGGATTTTCTTTTAGTGGAAAAAAAAAAACTGATCTCTATACATGACTTTTATTCTCGTCGCGATTGGTCATTTGTATACAGTGCTACTCGAGAGTATTGCTATAACCGAAGTTAGCTCGTTCACTTGATTTCTGTGGTAGAGCTACGTTCAATGTATGCAATGCTCGTGAATATAGGTATAAGAATGTTTCTGGATATCGATAGTTGTCTCTTTTTAGTAGGTCAGTGGGTATACGTAGTTATGCATAAGAGAATCGATTATCGTAAAGATTTGTTGGTTATCGGAGGATTCGTCAAAATAAGTAAAATATTGATTTGCCACGAATGGGAAAATAGTCTTTATCTTTCGGATAAAATCGGAAATCGGTATTTCACGTACGAGGATATCGAATATCTCGTTAAGATAATGTCAATGTCTCGTACAAGAAAATAATGTCAAAACTTGTCTGTGATAATTTCTCAAATTGTCTGACGGTCCTAAAGAATTGATCTTGAGAATACGACGATAAGTTTTGATTAGTTTATCCACACTTTTTTTTCCTTTATTGTACTCCCGAATGGGTATCTATTATCAGCTGTTGGTCTGCTGGCTCTTATCGAAGAAAGTTGTATCGCGAAAGTTTTATAAAATTACACGTGGTTTGTCAGGGATTTAATTATTATTAATTTACTAAGAAAGAAATCACTCTTGCAAAAATTCCAATTGTCATTTATACCTATTTTGGAAGGTAAACCGCGTACGTTCCGAAGGAACTTGCAGCCTCACAAAGTCTGACAATAAAACCGTTGGTGTTTTTTGAAATTGTATCCACCAGTGACGCAGGTGCTGGTCAGCCTTTCGCGTTAGGCGGAACTGTTTACATTGTACACACCTACTATCGAAAAGCGAGCGTCAGCTTTGCAAGTAATCATCATGGGGATGCCTGTAATTTCATGCCGACTCACATTCGCATCGATCCGCAAACATCCTGGCTGTATACATAATGCATACCAGGTAATACCGATATAACAAGTATAACAGAAATATTTCATCGATCAAAGCACATAAGCGGAAGTCGTGATAATATCACGGAAATAAAAAATAGAATAACGTAACAACGTGTATACTAACGAGAGGTGTGACGTAAAAAGACGGGTTAAAAAAAAAAAGAACAAAATTTCGTACAATTTTCATATTAACTCGAGGTTTAGTTACGGTAAAGTCAGTTGGCATAGTCAGTCGTATGTATCCCGCTTGAATCGCGTTCTGCATCCGTAACGTGAGTCCGACTAAGAGTTACGATTACACGCGACGGAATCTGTCTCGTACACGGGTTCCGAGATTTTACGAGAGTCATAAAATAATAACGGGATACTTAGGAGTCGCGGAATTGTCGGTGTGCCTTCTTGCCGTGGGATCCATGTAGGTTAGGCTACTGGAGTTGTCGATGGGAGACCAGAGCCGGGAGGTCAGAAGAATACCAGTGCCAGCATTACCCTTCCCGTGTGGGGAATGGGTCGGTCTGATCGTGAAGGTTAGGACAGTAAGGTAGGTTAGACGTAGGTATAGGAACCTCCTGCTATAGATATACGACGAAGAAAGAGGGGAAGCGCACAACACGAACCATTGTGGAAGGTCCAATGGCTCTTCCGACAATGGACCCGCATGTCAAATGTCCTATTTTGGATGCCGCCATAACCCGGATTCCTAGGTGAAATTGCTATCCTCAAACGGATGCCAATTTCAGCCTGAAGGTATATCTCGTAACATATGAATTTCTTAAAGCTTTCATTGCCCTTTTAGGTACGTCGCGCACGCACTTTTTTTTTTCCAAATAACAAAAATATATAGATTTATAGACCTTTTCCGTGAAATATATTTTATTTTTCAAAATTTGTTCACTATTTCATGATTGGGAAATACCATGATTCCATGGTGGATGGGACAGTCGTATACTGTGCGGATGTTGCTCAAGAGCACGGACGGATGGGAACGGGATATTGTCCGGATATGCATGTCGAGAGTTGATAATTTATGCTAATCGAGTTGAGCATAGAAACTGCACTGCCAGCTCAACCTCATAAACTTTACAATGCATCGCAGTAGGAAGACGTCGCGATGTATTATTTCTTGAGGAAGCGAATTATCGCACGGCAACAGCTTTGCCACGCTGATTTCAAAGCATTTGGCAATTCCTCGCGTAACTCTCGGAAATATGCTAGATAAATTAGCGGGAATCATTGTTATTGGCACAGAAGCACCTTACCGCTTCTCAAAATTCACTGAACCTTCAAATCCCAGCAACGAAGCATGCAAGCCCGAATCGATCTACTTCCACGATCCGTTAACGCATTCTCTACACCGTTCCGTCCTCTCTAATTCACGTCACGAAATTCCAATACAGAAATAATTTCTCTAGAGAATATTCGCCGCTTCCACATTATCGTTTCTATGCCATTATACGCATTAACGTGTCTCTTTACCAGCATTCTAACAGGCAACGTACCAACTTCATTTCCTCCAGCTGACTACGAAATACCGCATAGTCATCGGTAAGCGTTTCCAACAGGGGATCGCGAAGTGAAGAGTCGGTATGAGATACTGCAGGCACGTAGGAAAAGAAAGAGAAAGAAAATGGACGAGGACTATAGGAAGCAGGAGTAGAGGGAGACAGGAGATACGGGGGGGGGGGGGCGTGGAATTATTTCAAGGTACGGTGAAAGAGAAAAATACAACATAGGAAATGGGAAGGTAAGAGAGAGAGGCTATACGAAGACGAAAGGAAGATCCGAAGCTTGGGAATTCTAGACACGGAAGAGAGTCGTTTAACGCGCATACGTTTATGATGCTCGTGACGAAGGTAGCATCCCATTAGGTTGTTTGATCGTCACTTTGATGACTTTTAACGACTGGAACTGGTCCTCGAGGATTACCGGAAGACACTGGAGCTTTTGTACTCTCGCGAGCCACGTTGCAGTGTTACTTATCGGTTGCGCCTTACGTCCGCCTCTTATCAGACAAAATTTCAAGAAAAGTTCAGCACTCGACTCGCGAGTTAATCTCTTGCGAAAATGTAACTCTAATCATCGCCGTGTCTGGCGCTGCTGCTGAAGCGGCTGAATTATTACCAAACTTATTTCCGTATACCGAAACTTTATTTCATTCGGGTTGACGGCTTTCAGTTTTCTTTTATTTATTTATATTTAACCCTCTCTTGTCATTCTTTTGTTTCCTTGCTTTTTATATTACCTCGTCCTACTCGTCGTTGACGTTAAAGCTGTTACCGTCTATATAGGAAACAGATGCGTACTGCCAAGGAGTAGGTACCTACCCGCGACGCGGATGTGCCGGATGAATAGTGTATGAGAGATCACATGCGCTCTTTGGAATTACTGGCACGAGTTTCCATTAGGCTCTTATCCCTCTGACATAAATAACGTATCAAGATCGTACTCTCGTACACTCACTATCGTTAAAAAGACACCGGGTGAAAGAATGATTAAAATCTTCTCAATTGTATGAATCATAGAATAGGCCTTATCGCCCGGTATACTTACTTATCGATTTTATACGTAATATGCCGATTGATCTTTGAACCTCACCGTGCATATTTTCTTGTATGTTTCAGGTGAGTCTAATCGTTACAACGTCATTTGGGATAGCTCGTCGTGCAATTCCTTGGCACGGGTATGTACTTCGTATACACACGGTATCTCGTAAAAGCGACTTGGTGGTCCCAGGAATTGCATCGGGATCCCCTCGATATTAGCGGGTGGAAATGTTCGCACGGCGAATATAAATTCGAAGCGTTTATTGGACTGCGTAATGGTCCGTTATCGCGGGCACAGACTCTCACAATTAAATTAATATTCCAATTTACGATGAAATCCGTGATCGAACGCTTTTACATTTTTAATTGAATGCGCATCGAGTCGGGCAATCACGCGCTACAGAATCTCCCCATTATTTCTACCCCTTCTTCTAGGTCTGACGTGGGGTTATATTCCAACGTTTTCGCAGTGAATGAAAATTTTGCAGTATGCTCTCTCTCTCTCTCTCTCTCTCTCCTTCTCTCCCCATCTTCCTCTCTTGTATATCTGACGCTGATATATAACTGGGCCATCACTGTTGGCGTTCCAATGGGGATGGTTCGGTGCGAACAATTATCTCTACGCTTCGCGGCTCGGGCCGCGTCAATTATTGACACCCTGATTGCTTATTGATCGAACAAAAGGCGCGCCAGGACCCGTCGGACTCGTTTGTCACGTTTTCTACGAATGAGCAGAAAAATAGAATGATCGAGTCCCCCGTGTATTATTATCAAGGAAAATCTAATAACAATTGTACTTAAACAGACGCCATGCGTTATCAAAGAATCACATACCCATGTATACGTATATGGTCATATAACGATATGTGTAAGCGCAGTCGGGTTATGCAAATGCGATATGCTACGCAGAGAGGACTATGAGAATCGATACGCTAATGGTTTGTTCAACCATGGTTTTAATGATTTTTTCTCCTGTCCTGTTATATTCGACTATGTTTACATACCTATTCCACTAATGCTTTGCGAATTTGTTCATCTCTCTTGGCACTCTTACAACTATATCGCACATACAATAATACATAGCGAATAACACTGCCAGGAAGTTGCGAATTACGGCTCTCCAGCGTTCACGAGGAGTATAAATTTGTTATATCTAATCGCGTGCTGATTTCGTCACGACGTAGTGATTTCGCGCCTCATTGAACCGCTCGTTGTTGTATTGCGCAAGGATACATGATTACTCGAGATCAACGTTAGACAGGTTGTCGCGTAGCGGGACGCAGGGCAACAGGATATATGGTTACAGATACAGTCCATTAATGCTAATCGGTACTATCAGTACTTATTAGCATATGCGCTTTATGGCATTAAGGTTCTGTGGCTACGCAAGTTAGCATATAGTGGCTTACGTAGGTATCCACGTATGAGAAATCGAAGAAATCCTAGACGGTGAGTGGTAAGATATATCTTTCTTGAAGGTATACCTACGGACTGGGTCCTGGTAGAGATGGGAGCGAGAGTGGAATGGATTGTGCTAATAAAACGAAAGACCGAGAGAGAAAGGGATAGGTGGTTTAAGAGAGCGGCGATTGTCTGAGAAATGAGAAGAAAATGAGAGAGAGAGAGAGAGAGAGAGAGAGAGAGAGAGAGAGAGAGAGAGAGAGAGAGAGAGAGAGAGAGAGAGA
>JARQSW010000292.1:91496-150691 GCA_030142375.1 Calameuta pallipes
GAGAGAGAGAGAGAGAGAGAGAGAGAGAGAGAGAGAGAGAGAGAGAGAGAGAGAGAGAGAGAGAGAGAGAGAGATATAGATATGCTCCCTGACTATTCTCGCCGGCTACGTATTCTTACCCATGAGAACCATTGAGCGTGGAAATGCCATTTTCGTGTTCCTTCGAAATACCGAAAGAGCCTTCAAATATGCAGGTTCGTGTTAGGCGGTTCCCTTTCGAATGAATTCGGCATGCCGTACCATCTGTATTATTCTTCTTACCTCGAACTCGAAAAGGAAGCACAAGTGCCTTCTTCTGTCTGGTATAATTTTCATGACTGGTCGGTAAAACGACCTGTTCCCACTTCGACTCGTTTACTCGTCCTACCTCACGGGAATACGAGAAATGACAAATATCGCGTAAACTCGACGGATAATTAGGACCCATTAACTTCGTCACTTGCTTCGCGACATTATCTCGCACGTTACCTTACTTATACTTTCACGGCTCGAAAGTGCTTCTCAACTAAAGCCGGCGTTCCGTGTACGGATCTCGGTGCGAATACCTGGCTTTACGAGTTCACGCATTGTGTAATTCAGAATGGCACTGGAGAGTCTCTTCCTTCACTCGAGAACGCTACATTCTTCCCTAATTGTTTTAATGACTTGCCGTTTGTACCACTCGAGTCTTTCATGGACTTTCTCGTGAGTTTTCTCTGCGGTTTTACCCCTCTCTCTTCTCCCCCCCCCCCCCCCCGCCGCCTGTCTCTCTATCTCTATCATTCTTGCTTACCTTTTGCTTCTACATTCTGACTATATATCATCCTGTTCTTTCGATCTCTTTCTTTCTCAACTTCTTTACCAACGTGATCATCCCGTTTATTCATCAACTCCCACCTTCGAGATTCTATCTTGAGTCACGGAACCGGGCCAGCCATTTCTTACTACCCTTTCCGTGCTCCGTCGCTCCATTGAAACTTTTCAGCTTGCGTCTATAGCGTTTATCGAAGGCGTACTGGTTTTGCTCAGTTCTTCTACGATTTTAATTAGAATCTCATTTACATTTATACCGCGCCGTACCGGTTCTCCCCCCATGGTAGGTGGCTGGTACGCTTCATCCTTTCTCAAAAACGATCCACTTCTCGATTTCTTCATTCGAACTCTCGCGCCAAACTTCTTCAGAGACTTTGCGCCCTGACCCATCTTCTTTCGGTACTCGGTTCTTTCGTGCACTTCCTGTAGAATCCTCAAAATTCTCGCCGTCGCGTCTCCAACGATTCCTAACTATGTACTAATATTTTGTTCTTTGACTCTTGCACTCATCAACGTAGATCTATTTCTTACCTTCTTTCTTTCAGTCGTCATCATCCAAGCATTTTAAAGACATTTGCCAAGTTTCTTTGACTCATCCAACCTCAGTGTCTCGTATCTCCCTAGGAGCGCTGCTTTGTGTCACTATTGACCAAGCTCACCGCTATGCTGTCTCCGCAGCTTCTGCTACGACTGATAAACGAGGCAATAATTCAGCGCATCTCCGCAAACTAACGCGAAACGGGATCTCCGGGTTGAGCAAATAGGGACGACGGTTGCCGGCCTCTCGCATTTCCTGCCGAGTCCTGAGCACACACGAAAAAAAGTATTCGTGCCCAATCGAAAAGCCCGACGCGAGGGATCCCGTTTTCTGGATAATCTCACAGGGCCCCATATTGTGGCCTGAAAAGGATACACCCCTCCATCTCTCTTCCTTCCATTACTTTCCTTTCCATCAAGCAAACACGGGCTTTAAGCCCCACGGCATCTTTCTCGGTTTCTTCCCGTTCCACTTTCGGCTTCGACGGAGAAGAAGGCTGAGGATTAGCTTCGATGTCCAGGGTGTCAAAGCTAAGCTCCGGTCATGATACGGGATTATGCTCGGCTGAAATATCGCAGGACACTGTCCCTTGTCTGCGTCCACGTCCCTGTGCCTTCCTCCAAAGTCCTTGCGATTTGTTCCGCTTAGATCCTTATTCGAATCTGGCAGAGACGCTCGCACGGGATAACAACCTACATTCGAATTTCAATGGAGCCAACCTTAACATGCGATTAAACACATATTTTTCTCTGATGAAGAAGAATACGTTTCTACGGCCCTGTACATACAATAGGCGTACGTATGTACCATACGTTCTTCGCTTGCCTTTCGTTTACACGGCTATACCTATATCTACCCTCGAAACTGATGTCTTCAAACTTGCATACCCCTTCGTGGATTTTTAATCTTTCTTTATGACATTTTAGTATTCACAATCAGAACGGAATACGTAACCTTTAAGCTCCTGGGTAGGTATATATAAGTATAAGTGCTGTACCTATTCACGGATACCTTTTACACAGTTATACTCAAAGTTTCCCAGGCGCTTTCACAGTCAGTTCCATAGCCTAAACCATAGTTATTTTCACATATGCAGAGATTTCAAGCGCAGGATATCTCGTATTTGAGTTTAGACTTTCTCGAAGGCTGGAGTGATATGGGTTCTCTACAGATAGCTGTGTTATCCTCCTGCTACTCGGCTTATACATCTATGCTTGTAACACGATGTCCTATCGACACCGGTGTGCTTCTCCACTTGGCAGTACACTTATCGAATCCACGCTATCAGGCGTAGCTCAAAGTTTGCCTATACATAGCATTCAGGATCAACAGCCGGCAAAGAACTCGAACTGGTGAGCCAGAGGTTCTCAGGGTGGCCCAAATGAGATAATCACGTTTGACGTATTCTATATATAGTGTGTCATGACGCAACGATTGCTCCTTCTTAAAAGCACGATCATCGTAGGCGATAGCCTGTCGACTACCTCAGTGCGCTGTTTCGTCAAATTAGACTCACTGAAGGATTCGTAATTCATTTATCGATCCTTTATGCTATACTGGCTTTGGGAAATTTGAGTATCTGTTTTCCTCTTTATCCGTGGTTACTGTGGTTTCCCTAGAACGGATTTTTCTTTTAAATTGGTATTTGCTCTTATGTGTAGGTACGCGTGCGGGATCTGGACGAAGGGTCGTAGGCTATTTCAAGTTAAAAAAAATGTATGGATTATATATATGTATAATCTATATACAAAATCATATGGAGAATTGGGCATTGAATTTTATGTATTGCATAATTTGTATATTCCGAAATCTATAGATACTTTACATTTTTTGAGTGTAAAACCCGTATCAATAGTAGCAAACGCATTCTAGTGAAATAATTCACGTGATTGGCACCATTGGCGTAGAATCGGTTGGTAATATTGAAAATGGAGATATGTACATGCTGCTAGTACACATTTGCAAAAATATCTTGGGCTGTGATGTTATTTCGCGAAATTGGGTCGAGCTTGTTTGCGAGATATTTTTATTTGATTAAATTATTAATTCGAAATCAATATTTGGATTTATACATGTAGATTTAGGTATGGAAGCAACGACAGAAGGTCCCTCCGTCGAAGATAATAGTCTCTTTTCTTTTAGGATCCCCTTCGAAGATAATAGATTCTTTTAAGAATGTATCTCGGGCTATCGATCGCTTAAAATTATTTCGGCTGAAGTTACAAGGGAAAAGCGCAGAAGATCGGAGCTCTCTCGTTTCACGTTGTTTGACGGTTTATAAATTCAAATGTGAAAATGAAATTAGGGACTATCGTTGGAAACGAATTTTGCTCACAGTACATTACGATATCAACGTTACACTGGTATCTATAGGATATCGCGACTTGTGATTCAAAAGCTTATTAAATATCGGAAATTTTCATGGGGTTTTAGTTCATATTACAGGTTTACGAATATAATACCGTATAAGCTGTTAAAACGATGTCAAAGGAGGTTACGAAGGGATTACAAAAAACGATCCGGTCGATCAAGTCGCGACGATCGCAGTCCGGTACTCGCAACTTTTCACAACTTCTGACATTTCACGCTACGGCTTTTCAGGTATGCGCACCTCTATCGCCGACAGTTCTGGACTTTTGAAATATACGAGAATTACGTAAAAACTTGGCGACACGCTCGCGGACTATCCAGGAAGTCTGCGCGGAAATTATTTTACGGAGTCGGTTCGTTCGGATTTTAATAAAACGCCCCGCGATCCTATTGCGCACAAAAAGAATAACGTCGACGTCGCTCGCGGCTGATGGCTGGAAAAATGTTGTGCTTTTACTCGTGAAAATTCATTTACCAAGACGAGTCGTTACCTCGAGGTAAACTAAGTCATGCGATATATTGGACGCTTTCGAAAGAATCGAACTTTCAACGAATACATCACGGATATATCGATATAGTCGATGCGGAGTATATAGACACTCGATATGGCTTTGATTCGATTCGATATAACTTTAGTCGGTGGAGCATGAGTCTGTCTTCACTTTTCAATTAAGCATCCTTTATAGTTAATTGATTTCTAATTAATTACTTCGAAATCAAATGTATTGTTGCCTTAGGAACGGATGATCGTGTTTCGGGCTTGAGTGTGTCGATCGAGAATATCTTTTTTCTTTTAATTTGTTTGCCAATTAGATACGCCATTTATGTGTCGCTTTAATTTTCTCCGTGAAGTCTCCCCCTCGCGGTCCCTGTCTCTTGAATTCTCCTGCGTTTAATAACTTCTTACGCGTTTACCTCGGACGCGGGTATTGCTGCGTGCTTCACGGCCGGTAATTTGGTTTTTATCGTGAGTCTACCATCGGGAAAAGTTTTTGTCGGGGCCCTGTGCTCATGTTCATGAATTTTATTAAGATGCCGGGATAAAAGCTGCCGGCTTCTCTCTTATACCGAGCCGTTTACGAGCTGGCGTATCTCTACGGTTCTTAGCACGCCTTGCCCGACGCAAGGTGTTATTTTTCACATACGTATGCCCAGTAGCGAAGCTGGCTATTCCTCGACGAAAGGAACTGAATGCATTTTCCATCTTCCTTCGTTAAAAGTCGGACTACCTTGATTTTATTCCTTTTATACAAAGAGACCGACCTCTGACTTCCGACTGGGACGCGAACTTTGTGCTTGATGTATATATACATATATATACGTATATATTTTCAAGCTTTTCCAGAGAAACAAATTTCTCACTTCCATCGCTTTGCACTTTCGTTACTTCGCAATCGTTGATAAAACTTCGTGCAAACTCTTAGGATCTCGCGAAGAATATCTTTTCGAATGTCGCGATAACTCCGTGACGTAGATAAAACTTGAAAGTGATAAGTCTTATTCGCTTGTTGATTTATCGCGAAATAATAAAAAGGTACTTTTTTACTTGAATTTCAACTTACAGTGCGCAGTCTTGCTCTGCATCCATGCGACTCGGAGGCGTCGTTGGGAAAGTGCAGGCTGTTCGAATGGATGATCCCGTCGGGGAGTTATTTCTCGACGATCGACGTATTTCCTAAGCCAAACGCAAATAATCCCGTGGCCGAAACTGCGCGCTCGACTTCTGGAAAATTGCATCTAAAGATTTGTGGTTTTGGTACGCTCGAGCACAACAGAGAGGAACTTCCTATCGCACGGAACGAATTGGGGAGGAGACCCGTATTCGACCCGCATGCAGCACGCGTCTAGATATACGGAGGCGATAACGGCGCCCCTTGCGTGAAAATCTGAAACTCGAATTCGTACGCAGTACGGACAGTTTTGCATGAAATAACTCATAGTTTTGTACGAAGACGTCATTCTGGATATAAATATTATATGTCTCTCATACAATATATCATCTGCTACTTGTCCAGAATAAGACAGTAGTGCTATTCAAGCTTAAATGTTTGTCTATGACTCCCAGCAACGGAGTCTCAGGCACTTGTGTCTTCCTCAGAATATCCAACTACCCTTCACGATTTTCGAGGAATCGTCAACAACCTTCCACCGAGGCACCAACCCTCTGAACGCTACACGAATCTAAATCTCTGTCTGGTATTTCCACTGGGAATGTTAACCAGCATCAATTTTAAAATGTACGAATATACACCTTTGGGATGTTTATAGTCCCAGGGTGAAGAAGGACAGGTTTCGAAGGTAGAGTATAGGGGCGACCGTGAATGCGTTAGAGGCATTTGAAATGAAGATGCAACATATAAAATGGGAGAGAGACGTAGAAAGAGGGAAAAAACACGAGTAAGAGGGGCGAGAATGGGGGAGAAAAAAATGGAATAAAACAATTTCAGAGGGTCTCGGCATTTCTTGGGAATACTTTTCTCCCTTCTGCGTTCTCTACTGTCGCCCAACAATATTATTCTTTTTTCCTCTTCCTGTTGTGCCAGACGTTACATTTATGTATTTCGTGTATTCGTACCTCTTCGCAACGAGTTGACGCACCTTGTAGACGACGCTCTCTCGGATTTTACCAATATATCGGCTACCCACTTCCGTTCCTCGAAAGTTTCACATCGAAAGAGTAAAAAGCATATACCGGAACGCGTCTCCGCGATCTCCATCCATCTCCCAGGCGAACGACAGAAAAGGAAAGCACACCCTGAAGTTTTCCCTACAATTTTCATAGCTCATCTCATACCGCTGTACCATGGATGCGAGGAATGGCAGATGTCTCGACATGTAGACGTTTGCTTGATTTTTACATGAAAACCAGGAAAAACGAAGGCTACGTCGAAGTAAATACACGTCCCGGACAAAGGAAAGACAATTTTCCTAGTACCGAGCGTGAAAAGGTCCTGTAAATACGGCCGATTGTTCCCTCGTCAAACCGCATGAATAAATAATAATGTACTGCACTCCTCTCCTCCTCAGCCCTATAGTCCCTCGCTCTTCATGTAGTTAGACCACAGTGAGGATTGCGCCGCGCCCCATCAGGAAGGACGTACAAAATATAAATATTTCTATTGAACCCCATTTAAAACGATCCATGCCCTCCATTCACTGCCGATTTACACCCTGAATGGCTACGCTCAGGGAGGCATCGGTTCTAGGTTGAACGAACGCATTCATCCATTGGTATCCGCGCTATGGAGCTTCCCGGCGGCACCACTAATACCGTTAGTTACCTTGCACGAGAGCTCAAGCACCTTGGCACCCATAAAGGGGCTGCTCGGTTAGGTCGGTTGGCTTACCAGAAAGCAAGACGTGCCGGGCACAATAATCGACTCGGCGCAGGTTCCACCCCCGTTTCATTTGACAACGTATGAATACCCCTATACCCCTTATTTAACGTACTTCCGCTGTACGAGACATGTATCCTTGGTCCTAATGTCGCGTCACCGTAGTCGGTGCAGATCGGCGATTCGCTTCTCTCATCGCCAGTCAAAAACACCGGGAGATCCGACTCAATTTCGTCGGCACTTTTTAATCCGGATTGATTCTTTTGGAATACTTTTTTTTAGATGCTTCATTTTATTCTTGTACTGGTAGGCCAGATGATTATTGTGAGCTGTTTACCGCCCACGGATAGTGAACTTTATTTTGCTTTTAATGGGGATTCAATCTGGAGCGTGGTACGTACAATTTTAATAATGTGATTCGATGTATTTTTTTTTCGATAATAATATGATACAGTTTTACTTTTCATAGAATCACGTGTCGTTACCAGTACGGATATTATAACTGTATGTGGTATATGTATACGCATACATATTTTTTCAGTTTTCGTTCTCGACGCGAACGATATCGGGTGATCGGAATTCACTTTATTCCACTGGTCCAATCATTACGTCAGTTCATTACCAATTATCGGATGATATCTACATAGCCAGAGCTACGGACAGGGATTAACGTGAGTAACGTTGGCACACCTGCTCACCGACCATCCGCTGTGAATTTACGTGTTTGTCGCTGGCGCACCCCGGGTACACGGCCGCTTGGAAAATCCTATCGCGGAGCGACGTTTCAAATCTGCGTTTCCGACTTTAAAATAATATTTTATCAGGATTATTGCCGATGGCCAATGGTAAAACAGCTTACGATTGGCAAATGGGTATTATGTAAACTGAGCAAGACCTCAGCTGTTTATCAACGCGGGTGTCAACTGTACGTGTAATGCTTGTCGCTCGTGTATATCTAGTCAGCCTGTTTTTCGCAATGGCGCGTCACGACGTCTGGCGTATGCGAATTTTTGAATAAATTCGAAAAAAACCAATCATCGCGACGTCGAAATACGTGACGCATGATTTTTTTGATATTTTGAAAATTAAAATTCAGCCGTGCCTCGTTGCCTACGGGTGGTCTCGAAATAATAAGGTTTCGCTAGAGAAGTTGGGATCAGCATAACACCAGGTGACACAAAAACTCATTGATTTTGTACATATTACGTACAATTGTTTTGAAAAACAATGAATTTTTGTATCACCTGCATATAATATATATATGGCTATATACATATACCAACGTGTAACTACATTACGAGTTCCATTTCTTTCTCTCTGTTATCTTGGGAATACTACCACTCTGGAATTGAGCCACCGGCTATCTCTTGGGAATAGGGAATTTAGCTCTGTCGGCAGTTCGGTTCTATTCATCAGAGAATATACGCGTTTCTCGTTTTTCCAGGAGAGAACAGGTCGCTAATGACATAACGTTCATCTAACAGTACAAATAACCTGATTCCTTAAGGATCACCGATATTTGTAAGAAAGATAAAGCCAAATGCAGTTTCGCCTTTATGTACTCGAGATCACAAAAGAAAAAGTTTGCACCGAATCTCATTGAATTTCAGAATCATATACGCGAATTCCGTTACATTATCTCGTGCCATTAAAAATCTTTATTATTTAATACAACTCGTTGAGTATACTGTCTTTGTATCATTTATCAATCTTTTTTTTTTTCATAATCCATCGAGTAAAATTTTTTATTGTTATTATTTTATTACGGAGATCGCTCATTGTCCTTTTCATCGTAATTGTATACAATCTTGTCGAGCGAACAAATTGCAATCTCGTGACAAGTATGATTCTCACGGGCAGCTGAAAATCAAATTGTCCATAGCCGGTATCCCTGGAATTAAATCGGAAGGCAGCCGCGACATCCTGCAACGGTAAATATTGATTTTGCTCCGTGAATATGACAATAATTTGTCACCGTAGCCGTAGTGTGTACCGAGCCGGCGTGAACACAAAAGCGATGCTATGTTTGTCGAGGGTGAAAACGTAGGATGGAGGTCCAAACGAAACCTACGAGCGAGCAAAGACTCGTCCAGTATCAGCCACGTGACAGAGCATACCAGCCAACTTCAGGGTAGTCCGACCACTGAATTTAGCTTTTGTGTATCCCGACCGCAGCTTCCACGATCCATACTTCACGTGTATTTTTTTTTGTTTAGAAATATTATAGTACAATCGAAACGGAAAGTCTATCTATCCCTTGGACTTTTACCGGTCGAACATCAAATACCATCATTTTTGAAAAAAAAAAAAAAAACCCAATCTGTTTGTAGAGATCTCGAAAGGTTGGTCTCGTACCAAAAATCTGTAACCATTCTTTACATTGTACATTGTACTTGTTTATTTTTCTTGAAACGTCCTTTCTCATGTTAAACGAGTCATGGATACCGATATGACGGTACGCATGAGATAGATAAATATAAAAACCTTTACTTCGATACAGTTTGCAGAACGTGACAATTCGAGTTACCGATTTATCGAGAATATCCATGAAAATTTAATAGAGGCATATCCGTCTCTCTCGTAACGATTGGGTTTAGTCGTCCCGACCACTTTAGTAAATCGAAAGCGAAATTCTTCATTGAATACGAAACAGCCTCTTATTCGATATCTCGCACACGGACACGCAATAAATACTTCGATATATCGCAGGATCATTTTTCATTGCGTCCTGAAACGATATCAAAATAAATTGAAGATCATTCGTAGATCCCTTTGATCCTACTGTTCCAGGTCGAAGGGTTGATCATAAATTTTATGAGTCACTTTACGGTGCCCGATTCAAACGATTTACCGATGGAGGATAAATGCACGATAAAATGTTATCATTAGCTTGACTTTATCTACTTTATCGGCGAAGAGCTCGAAATCAAAGTTTCATGTACCTCCCGGCAGTACGACCATTTCGTATTTGTGTTCTGGGATGGAACAGCGTAGGGACTTAGGTATATAGACAAAGACGCATTGACGGGGCCCTATTACCTCCCTGGTTTACGGTTGACTCGTTCACAGAAAATGCCGCGTCCAAATGACCAATTTGTAAGCTTTGTAGGAATTTTGTTCCTCATCAGTGTCTGCAGGTTGGATCCTTCCCACTTGTGGCGATGCTTCTTTATAAGACAGTTCCTATGTTAATCGCACCATCTATCGGTGAAACTTGGCTCTAACACGGAACACGGGACGTGAAATGCCTTTCTCCATGTCTGTCTGTAATATTTGTGTTTGTTTTGACACCTTAGTTATGGTAGAAGGAAAGAAGTTTCTTGATCAATTTGAAAACCTTTGATATATCCTATTCCTAGTGAAATATCAAGTATTGGGTGAATTGGTAGAATTTAACGTTAATTGGATTGCATACGAGTCAATTATTTTTATGCAGTATGTCAATTTCATAATAGGATTGGTATAACGTTACGTTATTCCTACAACACGCGTCTACGCGTCAACACTCTTTTATTTCATTATTGAACTCGTGATTTTTTTTTTATTGTTCTAGTATAGAAATTTTGTATCTGGTCGTTATGGGCTGTCGAGTATAAACAAATAATTGCAGAAATTCGTTCCCGTGCGCGTTTACAGGATTCCTGTTACGGTTTACCGTATACGCGAAACTATGTAAAATCATATTTTGCCAGCTTCACAACAAGCTGTTAAAAGCATTACATGAAAGTATGAACCCAATGAAAACCGTATAAACTATTTCCTACGTAATCATGTAGTTATGTAAATTTACTGTACCAGCGACCAGCACTTATCACGTAGTAGTTATTTGTCATTCTTTGAAATACCATTAATTCTCGTCAAATATTACATGCAATTGCCATGTCATCGAAACCTGCAATTTACAATACACGATACGTATATATATCACAGGCCACGAGAGTCTCTCTTCTATAGAAAAAATAGTAATATACTCTACCAAATTAGAGTCGGTAAGACGTCAACGAAAATTAATTGAATACTACGTGAAATAAGGAGGAACAACAAGGGCAAGGGTGTACCTATAGAAATACCAGATTCAATTACAATTCGACAGTGGGAAACGAAGTGTAGGAGAAAATCGAGTGGCAATATCAGTTCCCGGTGAGTTCAGCACTGGAATCGGTGACAGGGCTAATTTGGTGTGGCATTAGGTGCGACCAGGCGGGGCCAAAGTGAATTAGAGGAGAGCTTCTTTCTTCCTTGGGTTTGTCCTCGTTTCGTTGAGGTCGTCGGATAATTAGAGATGTTGGCCGCCGCGATGAGTGCGCCTGCGAGTCGCGAGGGTATAAATATCGACGGGGGGTACCATCAGTTAGGAGGTTCATCGCGTGTTTCTACGATCGTTGTAGTTCGTAGGGTGGATCTCTAGCACTTCCTGTCTCCGTCAAGGCCTTTTGTCATTAGGATGACTGAACGCCAGCCAGTAAGTCAGCCGACCAGTCAGCCAACCAGTCAGCCAACACCGCCTTGGTTCTTTTGCTACGGTGCTGGTAGCCCCGGTGCATTTATTTATCGCCGTGTTCCGATGAATGATCGTTTCCATTCTGAGCTTAAAGCTCTCACGAGCACGATCGCAACCATAATGGCGGCTGGATGAGTGGACCATGCGAAAAATGGTCTCGGTGCCCCAGGCGGTTATTATATTTTTCGAGATATATGTGTTACATGCGGAATTGTAATCGGTAGCAATTTCCCAGGGCTACCAACGTCGCCCTAGGGACTCTTGCATTCCGGTTTGTTCACCGGCCGTCGTTCTGACCGTACACGATTTTAAATGCCAATCAATCGTTATAGGAATATACATATAGTGGAAATCATTTGGGACTCGAACATAGTGGAGTAAGAATTTTTGAAACGTAACATATCGATGTGATAGGTTCATAGTGTAATTTAAGATCAATTATGTGATAATGGTCATAGTTTTTCCTTTAAACAGAGTAGCAAAAGTTTTTCTCAATTTCGAATTGAAATTTTCATAAAATAATTGAACTATTTTTAATCGTACCTTCAATGCGTCTTATCAGTCGATTTCTCGGTATCACGACGTCTGGTAGTTTTCCATTTTGTTCGCTTTGAATATTCACCTTTTTACGTAAGCGATCATGCGGTTTTATCGGTGTTTGTGCAACGTTGTAAAAGAACACGCCAACCCTTAACAACGTTTACCAAAGGGCAACAGGGGACGTTCCCACTAATAAAGCATCGGGTTTCCTACTATTATTATAGAAAGACGATGTCGAAGGCGTAATTGCCAATCGACCGTAGGTAGAAAGCGAACGACGTAAAATTGTCGCTGTCGCTGAAAAACTCTCCTGGCTAGGAAGCTTCCTATTCGTTCTGTCATTTTGTGCCCTTCTCTTGTTAGCGGTCGCTACGACTGGAGGAGACCACGCGGAACGGGGTGGGCTGAATCGTGAAATCTCTGCCGGCCGTCATTTATTTTGCCTTCTTGTTACCGTCTAGCGTTGACAGTAGCCATTTGCCAGCGTGTCCGATAGATACTGAATGTTCACAAAAACGGCCATAGCCCTTATCTCCAAGAAACTGCCTCTGACATGTTAAATCTCTTTTCGATAACTCTAACGTTTCTCTCCGAGTCTCTTCCTCCGTACAGATTTTACTTTCCTTATCCACTATGTTATTCATTTTTGTCGTACAATTATTTTTAACTCACTATGAATTATTACTACCTATTCCACATACGAGATTATCGCTGTTCTTCTGGAACACAGAATTTTTTAATACATTCGATATAGGGTCTTGGGGTTGGGGTAATGCTATAAGAGTCCTTGTTGCATGTGTATATTTACACGCGGTAGCTTCGTAGGGCAAATTAAATTGGGTACATAGGCGATTTACAAATAAATTGCTTGTTCTAGATCGGCTGGATAATTGAAAGTTGAATCGAAAAGGGTGGATTAACGTAGTACGTCCTAGGCTGGCGATTATTGAAAACCGAAGCCGATGACACACTTCCCCATAAATATGTAACTTCCTTTATGAATATATATGATATCGACTGCAATTATATGTCACTGCCCTTTTTTTTTCGCAGAAGGGGTTTGTGTGGGCAAATTACACTTTTGCCAGTGTATCTAAATAACCTTTTGAAAAGACGTAGGTTATTTTATTTCCTTCCTTTACGCGGAATTGACGTATTTTCCTGTTCGTGGAACTAGAATATTTCTCATCCGCCACAGCGAAGTGGTTTTACATTTTACCACTGTGCAGTCCTACAATTTTGCAAATCCATTTTATCGACATTTTTTTTACAACCATCTGTTCACATCTGCAATTGTTGCTGGACTGTGTTGCTTTTTACTGGGAATTCACTTTTAATTAAACAAAAGGTAAAATTTAATTGTAGGTATAATATCCGAGCGAAGAGAGTGCATTAATCTCTACGTGAAAACATTTCTATTAGTTTAAAATAAAAATTATGCAATTCTATGAACAAGCGATAATTACATATAAATAAAATGTCACTAGGTATAGGGAAATATTCGTAAAAATGGTCCTGATAAGACCAATAAGTACCAGAGTTAGTTAATTAAAATTAAAAAATCTGTATAATATTGATTTTTGAGAGGATATAATCCATTTACATAATAATTGCATTTTTTTTACGAAAATACGTCGAACCACGTTTTTTAGCAACCGTAAGGAGACCTCTATTACATATGTATACGCACTGCTCCTGATTGGCCACACATCGAGTACCTTGAAAATCCAACAACCTTTCACCTTTACTAGTTGCTCGGATTTCGAGAAAAATCTTGAAGTAAAGCTCAAGCGTCGTTACTCTGATATATACCGGTTTTATACGTTAGATGCCAAAGTAACGCCAACTATGCCAGCAGCAGTACCAACACGGACAGCATCACTGACAACAGCACCGCCGGTGGCAGCACCAGTTCTGGCTGCGGTTTATCCCTCATTACGTGTGATTCGTTTGCGGTACGAAACTTCACATAGCGCGATTTCTCCCCACCTCCCTGTATCCACCTCTTCTCCATTCGCCGCCCTTATAACTTCTCCAGCAGTTATTTATTGATCTGTAGCTCGCTACGAATAGAAGGATAACAAGGGTTTCTGGTAAGAAGAAGAGAAGGCCCCAGGCCAATATAGTTCCTGAGAAATTTATATTCGCCGGTTTGGCCACTTGTGCAGAGCTCGTGCCGTCGGTTAGCGACGATGCTGCCGTCTGGCGTTGCTTCGCCGTAGTAACGTTTATACGAAACTTCTTCATTCCAAGAATCTGTCTTTAACGAGGCTTTAATGCACGTACTATCAGCCTTTATTACTTCAATTCCTCTCTCATTCGGATCCACTAACTTTCCAGGCGTTAAACGTAATAATGGGAATTACCGTAAATCGTCGGTTTGCTTCTTAATTTCATGATCTCGTCACTACTCCGTTATATCCGTTTATAATACATCGGAGGGTCACGTCGGTCAAGTCATCGTGACGATCATGAACCTTGATAAATGTAATCGGAGAAGGCAAGGTAAACGATCTCGCGAGAGATTGCTCGATCCAATTACTTTAATTGGTTCTCAATATTCTCCAAGTTTCTAAACCTTCAGGCGGTAATAACACGATTTACGCTAAAACACAGGCGGAATACGCCTCGTGATTTCAGGTATCTCGTCATTACTCGCGAAACTATTCGCAATCCAGCGAGTCATCCTTCATATCATCGCATCACGACTAGGATCCCGCGTAATTCCGCAGCAAATCATTTTCCATACTGTAACAGTAGTTTCGCTCTCGTCCGCTACGAGGCGCGCGGGACGTCGTAACGCAATACCCTTTTATATCGAGTGCGTCTCGTGTGCGAAATGCTCGCCAAGAGAGCGCCGCTGGAATAGAGAAAAGAGAATTCATAAAGTCTCAAAGGGCTTACGAATGGTTGTAGTTTGCGGCATGGAATATAACCTACGAGGCCAGCGGCGTTACATTATCCTCCAGGCTGCAGGTAAATAACCTATTACGCATTCTCAGCCTTCATACCCAGTCCACTCGAGACTCGGTAACGTTCTTCCTCGGCAACGAACTTTTGCCTGCCATATTACTCCCTCATTTGCACGAGTTTTCATAGAAATGTCATTAAATCTAAACGGACTTTACCTTAGCACTTGGCTGCATCTCACGTCCATCCTGAGTTCGCGCGCGCGACACGCCGTGGGAAATACGAGTACAGCAATTTCGACCGTCCGCGCTAATTAGCATTGCCGCCATCGCTGGCTCCGTCATTTCGCGCGGTAATTAAGCGGACGGATTAAAACAAAGTTCCCGACGATATCTCGAGTCGTTGCATTTGAAATGTTTTCGTCTCCTAGGTATAGAATGTTGCGCGATACTCTCTCTAATATATATGCAGTTTTAGTGTGCTTTGAAAAAGGATGCGCTTATATGCACGGCACAGCCATCTGTCGGCGCACCAGTTAAGTAATAACGTTGATGAAAGACGTGAGAACGGGAATAATTAATGGCAGATTGTTTGTGCTGTCTTGACTATGATATACTTACTTAGTATTAAGTAATTTTATTTCTTTTTATACCTTTTTTTTTTACTTCGCTCTACACCTGGAAAATTTTTCTCTCGATTCTTCATCCATTTCCTTTCCTTTCCAGCTTAGCGATTTCCTCGACCTTTTTCAAGCCATTCTTTCTCGCTAGTCTCCCACGACGCTTCGTTTTTAACTTTCAAAGTTTCTCCTTCTCGGAAAACACCGTTCTCCCCGTGCCTCTATCCTTTCCACGGTACTCCGCGTGCCACGTTATACTTACATTGCCATTTCCAAGTAGTGTCCCCTTCCGTGCTCTCTCTCCATACCTCTTGCCGAACAGCCAACTTTATACTTTATACCGCATTGTGAACCTCGTGATTTCACGGAAGAAACTTGTTCGCGGTCCATTTTTAAAATGGCGAACTGGGTGAACTGGGTCGCCGTAAATATACGCCTACTGATTGTGAACAGTTGCGTATATACTTAGCATACATATAGAATATGTTATATGTATACTGGTCGTTTTTGGTATTTTTTTTTCTTTAAATCCAATCATTCATTCAGCAAACGATTATTCCCGACGCTTATGCTATTTATTATGTTCCGAATTGTCATACAAAGCCCTAATTACGAATGAAAGCGAGAATTAGTTGCGTCACGGGGAACCAAACATTTCCAAAGTATTTGACTTTCTCGGTTAGCAAAATAATATTTTAGCTGACAAAGGCCAGAAGCTCTCTGCTTCGTCACGAAAGCTTATTTTACAAGCTAATCCTGAAGAAACATAAGTAACGTAAACCGTAATGGAGTAGCCAAAATGTTCCATGCTCTCAACGGGTGGTAAATTGAATATTTTTAGTAGCAACCCTGTCTCCGCACCTGGGGTCTTCGGGTGCAGCTATACCAAGTACACGTACCTTTTTCTCCGGCTATTCTTACGCCTCGGGGCATCCGTTCTACCCGCGAAAATAGTCTGCCTCGTAGAAATGCAAATTGCCAGGATCGTAGATACCATTTCTAATCAGGATTCCTACGGTTCGCACGAGCGAATCCCATACCCTGGGAATATTTTACATTGGCTCACGTGCATGTACGCCGCATCGAATTGAGAAATTTTTCCCGAATCCGCTTAGGAAAACGAAGAAAAAAGAATCTCAACGGTATATTTATCCACGGGAAGGAAGCGGATGGAATGGTTAGAAGAAGAAAATAAAAAAGAAAAAATAATGAAAAATATCTGCATAAGAAATAGTCATTCGATTCGCAAAACGAACGTTATCAACCCACTCAGCATATCCCTTACAGTCGTTCTCCAAGAGAACGTATGAATAATTGCTTTAATTATCATCCCAGCCTCACCCATTAGGATTGCCCTTACAGCGACAACCTCTCACGTTATCTCCACGTGTCACGGCCCCTAAATGCAGAGTAGCGCTGGCTCGCTTCTTCAAAGGATGTAATGCAATTTAGGTCATACCAAAAATGGTCCACACTCCTATACATATATCGTACACGTGGCAACGTACAATTCCTCTGCTTTAATTGGGCCCGTACAGTCCCAGACTTTTCTCAAGACATATAGGGGTCAGCGTACGTAGGTATAACGAGGCACCAGGACATACAGCGTGACGCTGACCGACGCGTCAGTTGGCGTGGACCCGTGGCACTGATTAGTTCGTTAACCTGCGGTTCGTCTGAGAAGTGTCAGACTCGGTCCAGCGTCTCCCATAATTGACGCGAACCTCGGTAACGGAGTGTCTGCTTAGTCCCGTCACTTCAGAGACCATCCTCGGACTCTTTCGCGCACGAGGTCGCGTTACCGACGTGAGAGAACAGCTCGCCCGGATGTGGTACGAATATTTTATTCGTGCACGAGCGTCATGTTCGTAACATGGAATAGGTATACATAATATTCTAACGGGTTCTGGGTCCATGTTAACGATTCGCGAGCAATACCCGACATCGTCTATTTACACGCGGCAGCCAGACTGCCCTGGACGGGATTCGATGGGTCGGGTGATTGAGTAAACGCGTATAGGCAGACGTGCGAGGTTTTGTTTTTGACATTTGCCATTCGCCGGAATTTATTTAACTTATAGTGTGTTTGAATGGTACGGATGGTGGAATGAGGGGCCGGTGGCGATCCGCATGGTCGAATGACGATTCGTATAGGACATTCCAGGTCGAAGCCACGAGTGCTGGGCGCAATTTGAGGGCAATCGACTGAACGACACGCCGCAAATCAAACCCGTCCGTGCTCACCACCCCCCCTGCCCTACCCTCTGGACTGTCCTCTCAATTTGAGTTGACGCTTCTCTGCGCGGTTGAGTGGCTCGAGTTGCCACGTGACAGCTGGGTCCGCCAATGCATCACCTCACTTACGCATTACACCGCTGTTACTGTTAATTGAATCGATTGCTTCCATGGCGGTTGTTTTACTAGTGCGTAAAGCCTCTACCGTGCTTCCATCCAGGCTTCATCTTCTTCGTGAGTTCCGGTCGTCGTTAGTTGGCTGAGAGTTTTGCTCGCGGGCACTTTATTCCGTCTTTACGTTGTATTCTGTGCGCGGACAATTTTCTGACTCCTTGTAAGATTATTGGTTACAGGAGAGAGAACGAGGGTAGAAATACGTCTACCGTGTCAATTTCGAATTCTTTCTTATTGATCTCTCTTCGTACCTTCCTCACCGAGTCCAAACGTATAATAACGCTTCGAGCCTTTTCTACATGTTTTCGTGTCCCTTATTCTCGCCCCGATGCCGCTCTCGGACATTGCGTCGAGTACACGAGTATCCGAAGGGATGAATTTCCATAGTAAACTATTAAATGCATGAGCATGTCCCGAAGCAGACGCGTACTTGTGGCCCCTGGTTGTTACGTTCAGTCAAACTTCTCCCTCGAAAGTAAGGCCAACCGTAATTAAAGCATGATACTACGCGACCTGGAACTTGGTCAAAGTTCGAAGCAATTCTTGAGCTTGCACCGGAGCCTTTGTATCACGAGATACCGCTTGGCATACAAAGAGAAATAGGATTACTTTAGTAGCGTACTGTGTATAGGACTGACGCCATCTTTTCTTTTTGCACCTGTTACAGATGTTCTGAATGAAATTCGTTAAGATGACGAGTCTCGTTGCGTATCTCGTGCTCCTCATCACCATCGTCGCTAATGTTGCGTGCGTCGAATGGAAGCACAGCGCTGTTCTCGACAATAACTTCTTGGTTCTCTGGACCCCTGGAGATAGAGACGTCACGTTCGAGGTCCAAGTTAAGACCCTGGGCTACGTGGGACTCGGATTTACCAAGGACGATAACCGAGTCGGGGCTGACATGGTCATCGGATGGGTCGACAACAATGGACAAGTTCATCTTCAGGTGAGTGGAGCTTTTCTTAAAACGCACAGCCTCTCGTCAGATCTAACGGTGACACATCGAAATGACTGATGACTGCTCACGGACTAGTATACATACATATGTGTACGCTCTCACTTATTACAATCTTAACACTCCTCTTGTTCGGAGCATCGAAAGTTCTTGGAGTGAGTTTGACCCAGAGAGAAGGGGTCGGGAATAATCGTGCGTTAACAGCAGCAAACTTTTCGGCAGATGGAGCCACCGGTAATAGTAGGATCCGATAACGAAATCCCATCCATATTCCCGGGTCGATAGTTAGCGAACCATTGGGCTGGCACACTTGTTTCTGGCGCTACCAAGGCAATTGTGTGTCCCATCCAGTATGGTAATAATCATCGAGAAGCGCCAGGCAATCTGTCGGGAGAATGTCCATAATGATAGTCGTTTTCGAGATAAGTAACGGGTGTTCAGTTTCGATCGGTGCATCCAATAGTTATCAATTTCGTCAACTGAGGGCGCGCGCGCCCTCTTATTACACCTTTATCGTTATTTTGTAAAACGAACCATTTTAGGATCTGATCCCTTCCATGGCCTACATGAGCCACGAGCCCTCTTTCAAGTAATATCGTTTAGAAGGATCCCACGCTCCGTAGATACCACTCGGAACTTCCTCCGGTATTAGGACTCGAAGTGGGGATGAACGTTAAGCGAAAGGGTAATCGGAAATTTCCTTAGGTAGAAAGCTAACTTAATCCACCGGATACGTCCGAATAAGAGTACCACCCTGTTTTAAGACTATCCGGAGAAAGTATCGAAGTTTAGAAACGAGCAATTAAACTCGCTAAGGGGATCCAGTGACTATAAGGAAATCCCTAGCAGCCACGTCATTCTCGCTCATCCGAGCGAGCTTGAATTTTCTCAAAATTTCGGTCCTCCCTTAACTCCCCGAGTTAACTTGGGCTCAGTCATGTCGTGTATCTCGAGAGCCTCGTCGATATTCGCATATCGGTTCGACGCTTCACGATATTATGGTACTACTGCGTTACGACTCCGCGACTCTACGGAAGCAGCGGTGCTGCCATCTAGATGACTTTTGAAGTGGAGAAGGACCATAATCTCGAGTGGAATATAAGAAAGCAATCTTCTTGGACGACTGCAGGGTGACCCGAAGGTTCGTGCTGTACGCAGTCGGGGTTGCAGAACGCGTTCGTCTCGCCTGTCCACGATTTTTCCGGTAGAATCGTTGCTCAGTTTGTTCCATAATGCATGCTGTGGCGCGTAGTGCTTTCTGCGCAGCCGTTCCTCGATTGCTCTCTCGAAGCGAATGCATTGGCAAAGAGAAAGGAAAAGAGAGAAAGCTATTATGCCTGTGAACGGGGGCATCTCTATAGGGTAGTAAAGGAGACAGCGATATATAAAGATAAGATTAGGAACATCGATGAAAATTTTAATGCAGACATATCATTCATTGGAATGTTCCGTGCTGATGAGATCACTTAAGCTTCATCAATTTAAGGATCGAGTACCGAAGCGGTTTTTATCTCTCCTGCCGAAGCAACCGTTTATCTCTGACGCGCTGTTTTATTCGGGGTTGATTCTAAAACAAAGCCGCTAACATTTTTACCATCCTCGGCTTAAGACACGAAAAGGATCAATGTGTTCCGTAAGAGGGTTGATCAGTGATTTCTTATTCCTCGACGGTTAGTTTATCGAGGAATTTTTGCATCGAGAAAGGACAAGTGGATAGTTGGATGTTTTATGCTACTGGGTAACGCGGGGTTATCTAGCATCGATTACGATCATGGTGACCCTTGACCTGTTCTTGCTGGAGTAAAAGTATATATATACATATTTGAGATTTCTGTATCGATAGTTCGCGTCAAATCATGCGGAATGAGCTTAGCTGTCGTTGCTGATAATTGATAAAGTATACGCGCACCTCTGTGCTAACTTTCTAATATTTTTGTGATTAATCTCTTCTCCGTTTGACATTCTTTCTATTATTTGTAATCTCCTCACGAGACATCGATGGAATAGAGACCAAGTAGATGTTGAGGATCGGAGTCAAGATGCAATAGAAAAAGTACTCATTGACGATAAAAATACAGTAATGGTATTGCGTAAAATTTAAAGTATAAATTCTGTACGTACATATTCACGAGAATGTCACAGTGATAGCTCATTATTCCGTATAGACATTTTCTATCTCGACTGTAATTAAATAAAATGTAAATATGAGTTGGATCCTTCGAGTGCAATAAATTAATAGCCAGTATTTGGCCAACTTTCAATCTTTGGTACTGGACCGACGTCGAAAGATAACTCGTGGAAATCGCGCGAACCGCGCAATCTCCCAGCAGTGGCGGATGACGGCTGGTCCGCTGTTATCATTTGTACATTCAATCAATGATCTGCCGCTCTTGGGAGCCGATTCTGCGCCAGCGTTGGTATCGTTGGCAACTGCACTGGCCCAGTACTGGACTCGTACATTTTTATATGGGAAGAAAGAGAGAGCGAGAATGGTTGGTCGAGTGAACGCAAGTGAACAAGAACGAAGTAGAGGCGAACCAATAGCCAATGGGAGTGAGAAGGTTTTTCGTTATGATCGTAATCTTAGAACCAGACCAGCCCCCGGGCATCCAGACCGGTCGAGGATGACTTTCTTGCTTCCTACTCATCTGGAACATCTTTGTGTCTATCTCGAATACTACCAGTCTACTTCAGAAACGATTTCATCTGCTTGATACGGAAAACTGAAGACTTTATAAAATCATTTGGACACTTTGAAACATTTTTTTTTTTTATCATTGCCCAATGCGAATATATTATACGGAATAGGTCATATTTATTTTTACGCTGTAACGCGTTTCGCGTATGAGTTTTGTGATTCACTGAAAACAGAATGTGGAAGCGCGTGTGGAATAATGTTGACGGACGGGCGTTTGCAGTATAGCTACTTGCGGCTTGACGAACGTAGAGAGTCTATGTACACCTTGCACAGTTTGAAATTCCCATTCTGTATTTCCTCTAGTGACTCACTTGTCGCTGCGCTGAGTACCAATGTTAGTAAGAAGTTGAGGGTCGAGATAAGAACAGTTCACGCGACGTCGTTTAAAAAGCTTGAATGAAATTTGGACAAAACTTTAAATCCGTCTCAATTTATACATTCGATGAGTTACCATGTCATTTTTATAAACCATGCACTGCTTGCCGTGACAAATATTTCAGACGTTTTCCATGAAGTAGAAGTGAAGAATAATTTTTTATAATAAAACTACGTGATAAATAACATTTCCAACGTGCCCGCTGAAAATTAGCATCACGTCTTTCGGTGAATCGTCATTGGGAAAAAAAAAAATGTCTGCCAAAGCGCCAAGAGATAAGTTAGCTTTGCAAGCGTTTAAGGGCTCCGTCCTCGTGACCTTATTCCCATTACGAGACTCACGCAATTACCATAAGAAACGACGGCCATTCGTAGTTTCCCTAAAGACCAACATAAACGTTTAGGGTCGCGGTGGCGTGCGAAAATCCTTAAAGCACGTCAAAGAAGGAGAGAGATAAGGATAAGGCAATTTCGCATAGACTCGGGTAAAAATGTCGTTGGTGCATCCGCGCTCGGAAGTGCAACCAGTTGCAGTCTGTGTACAGGTAAATTATAACGATACAAGCTGTAGTCCTCGACGCGACGTTACCAAGCCATCCTGGCGCGACTGTATACACGGTAAATAGGATTCAGTGTAAAAGCAATTACGCGGGCACGTTCGATCGTGAACGGCTTCATGATTTCATTGCCGGCCTCTCTGCGACTCTCGGGTCCGGATGCACTTAAACGTTGCACCAGAAATGTGCATATAGAGATTCAGGATGATTCTCCTTCCTACTTCCTTTCAAGGACACGGCTAGACCGCCTTATACTGCGAGTTCAGGCAAGGTCCCCGTCCTCCCCTCCTAGCCTTTTTTTTTACTCGGTCTCATAGCAGCGTTGGGATACTCGTAGGTTGTAGGTGAATAATGCGCCGGGGTCTCAGGACAATGTAGGTTGGATAGAGAAAAAAAAAACTAGGACATGGGTAGGACATAAGGAGCGGAGGAAGAGCGTGGAAGCGGCGAATGTCCACCTACGAGTCCTTGCTGGCGAAGCAACCCTTGTTAAGCTTGGTTATATGTTAATGCGAAACGTCCCCTGATACATAATATAACTCCTTAGCTGATACCGGCTACGCATTTGATATATTTCTCGACCGATAATAAATTTGTGAACGCAGCAGGATAATACGAATACGAGGACGGTTTTGCTTACGAAAATATAACGTAATTTACACTGAATTAATTATCGCTCTTGAGTCTCGTTATGCTGTTCATGAAATTGGTTTAATGCGAAAATATCTGCATCGACTAATGATAATTTCGCGATATCTAATCACTTTCATAGGTCAATATTAATAATCACGTACTATACACTCGTCGCGTTTAACGTGCAACTAAATCATCTAAAGTATTGATTTATTTCTATATATAGAAAAAAGGTATACCAATTCTTAAAATTATACCGCATGTACGAGAGACAAGCGAATGTAATGCATTCAGTGTGGGTATGCAGGTCATAGAAAAATGCGAATGCAAATAACAGGTATACGTTTCCATTGCATGGGGATGCATCGAATGCACCACCAACCCCTCGGGAAAATACTTTTATACCGCCATGAACCCTGCACCCTCAATACAGTTTACATCAGAGATATAGGTTAGAATGCAAGGGCCGTAAGAATTGCATTGTGCTGCTGCATGGGTGGGGGAAGCAATCTCGTAGAAAACAATAAAAGCAGGGAAATACGAATAGATGGGTGGGTGCTACGGGCTATAGAGCTATGCACGAGTGATGGATCGCACCTCGTTCCGTGAATATAGATCGATATTATAATGCAGCAGCCTCTCGCTCTTCTAGTCGAAGATCGTTCCTGGCTACCATCCCCGAGGTTCTTTCCTTTATAAGTTATCTTTCTCTTACTTTCGTTCTCTCTCTCTCTCTCTCTCTCTTTCTCTCTCTTCTTTTCATCTATCTGTAGTCACCTTCACCTTCAGCTTCTTCTTCTTCTTCTTCTTGGTAGGCCCTGATGTATCTTCGGATACTGTCACGACTTCTCGTATGCAGGGCGTGAACCAGGGCCCCTCGAGATCGTCTCACGGATTTATCGGGGCATAACGAGATACGATTTTGAAGGAAACGAATGGGCCTTACTGTTAATACGTGCACGGGCGCTTATATATAATGCATACGTGTGTCTATTAAGAATTGGAGCTTCGTTTGGTCCTTATATACATTTCTCGACTGACTTTTACATCGTTCATCAATCATATGGGTTATCATTGCTTCGCTTTACGTATCTGTATATGTACGAGAACTCTGTGAACTCTGTACTCCAGATTTATCGTGTCACTGAAAATATTTGCTGGTGCCCGATATCCTTTTACTTCATGTTTGAATTTTTCGATGACTAATGTCTCCCGGGGTCACGCCGATTTACTTAGTAAAGGATGCGTCAGTTTCATTGCCCAACATTACGAGGAATTTCGTTCACGGGTATACGTTTTTATTCGTCTTTTTTATACCCACGTTAACGCAACGCCCTTTTGGATCACTTGCACCAATGTAATTTTACCTAAAAGCTGTATGAATTTTATTGTCGACTATGCAAGAGATAAATGGTTTCTTACATATGTGGATACTCGATGCGATTTTTTAGACCTAGTCATTCAGCCCGAACACACCATCCGAACGCGATCTTATCACGAGAATCAAATGGGTGCGCTATCTCCAGGTTGCGGTTCGGGCTGAATAGCTGGACAGCTTAGATTTTTCAGCTATCTGCAAATTGGAGAAGCGGGAGTTAACTATGACAAAGTCTTTTCTGCTGTTTCATGATCCACGTACTTCTTTTCGTAAAACGATATTCATTCACCGCTTTACCGCCAAACGATACTTTCCTCTAAGTAATAACGAAGAATTAAGTGAAAAAAGGAGCAACTATGTAAACGTCAATTTTCTTCTCCTTTGTCCTCGATTAAAGCGCTTGCGAATAGAAGCATTGCCTTGTTATATTTTTCTCGTATTTGCGATATTATTTCAATGCCGTTGTTTTCGAATTGATACTAAAAGCAAAGAGACGAAAACATCCTCTTCCTGTCTTTCCGTGACACTCAGTTGCACGTTCAAGAATGCCGCCACATCTCACGAGAACACATGAGAGAGACTGGTACGTCACGCATTTCCGGTTCCGTGGTGCCTTTGTCCTTTAATTGACGCATCAAATCTATACCACCTCGTGTAGCTATCATTTGGCTTTTTTGCGTGCGAACCTGTCAAACTACATATCGTACAAATAATTACGTAAAATAATGCAGATAGGTATGATAAATCCCGTATGTTTTGAAGGATCTCTGGTACCATTAAATATCACGTACAGTATCGCACTATATGCGTACACTTTATCATACCGAAATGTCACAAATGCCATATAGCTATTCTCATGCATATATCGCTGCCTTATCAGCAACTGATACTGCCTCGTCATTCGCGAACTTGTATGTGCATAGGCCTTTTACATGAGACAATATATGCATAACGCATATACCTACACGCTACTGTGCAGTCGGTTAAACGCGATCGTTTGATAAACCAGCTCATAAACAAAAGTACCCACTTTCGATAGGATGATATGGAGATAAAAAAAGTAGAGCACATTCCCCCACGATTGGTCCAAATGATCTTTTCGCGCTGAATATCTATTGGCATTGCGAGACGATGTAATCAGAACACGTGTTTTTCACTATAAATAAATAGTATGGATAGACAGTAGACCGGATAGCGAATCTTGAAGGTTCGCAAGAAAATAACGAGGCTGAGGTCTATTCGGAACCTGAGTTCAACTAGAGACGATTAGCGTTGATAGATAGAAAAACAGTTGAACTAGCGAAGAGAATAAGTCAGTCGTCTAGGAGACGTAGTGGGCAGGCATTGACCTCAGTCAGACCGGGAAAGTAAAATAATGGGAACGTTGTGGCAAAGTCTCGGCTTGACTTCACTGGCCGAGGGAGAACAAAGATGAAACGAGATGTTTCCGGAGCGTGAAAGATGACAGTCGTCAAATTGAAGTGGGGCTCCGATTGGGTTATCGTCGTCCTCGTCGCCGGGAGGACAGTTCGATTCATCAGTCATTTTCGGGGGTCCGAGCCAATTAAGCAGCTGTCTCTTTGTTTCGAATTTGACTGCCACCGTGCGTGCAGCTTGGTTGCTCCGGATCCCCACAGTAGATATCAAAGGGTTCTACGTTCCCACAAACAAGTACGCGCGCATGCGCACATTCGTATACATAGAACGGTTGGACGCCGTCGTCTCGTGAAATCTCACATGTCATCCTGGACGTGGGTTATTTTCCATTTTTCTCCGGCACGTGTGTGCATACGTATATTACGTATGTATGCTATATTTGTACATACAGATTTTTCGTATCTTATGAAATCAGCGTGTTTCCATACTATATTGCATTCATAAAAAAGGATTGATATCGATCTGCGATCGATAAAACTTTAGTTTGTTTATACCGTGGAAATGCATTTGAAATTAGTTTTTGTAAATTGCCATACTTTCTTGCTGTTTATGTATATATATGTAATTTGCAGATAGTATCACCATAAGGAATACCCTTGCGAGACTAGATCACGGTATCAAAACGTTGCATCTCAATTGAGGATACGCCAAGCTTTCACGCGTTTAAAAATTGTAAAAATACGTGCCTCGCCATTGGCTGAACTTGTGAGAAAGTGCGAGACACGTAGGCGTTCGTAAGATTTTGGTGATAGGATCAAAATGATTTCGAGTAGAAGAAAAGGTCGTGAGGGATGTAACACGGGAGTGGAAGAAGGTCAAAAAGAGATACGTGAAAATGAAATGGGATATCCAGGTTGATCCACAAGAGCCATCGAGTCTGACGCGTGCAGTGGCATATAGCCATGTAAAAGAGGGGTAAGGTTATGTAACACGAGGCAGTCAGGCAGACCGGGGGCAAACGGTAAGAAGCCGTCGAGATGCTATCTAGTTTCTTATTATGACAATTTATTTGTGCCAAGGTATGCGGAGTGTCATTATCGAATAGGGGTAAGTCAAGAGGAAGATTTCAGCTCGGGATATTGTGTAGTTCGAAACTGGGCGCGTTTGTTCTCCCCGATATCTTTCAATCTTTATCTTGAATCTACTGCAGAGTCCTCTTCTTTCTATTCTTCTTTGGGTCTCTCACGGCAGAGAAAATCTTCTATCTCCTTTCCGCGGTGTAACATTCAGTCTGTATATATCGAGCGGTTATTATATTTCCCTGATTTTCAGTCGCTGAGGAGCAAGAAAGACCGGAAGTTGTAGACGGGACGATGATGTCTTGGAAGAGAAGAAGTAGATGACTGGCGAGTAGAAAAGAAATAGGGAGGGATGAAGAGTAAGTGCGCCACTGTGGAAGAAAAGACCTGCCATAGGTACTACTTTTTGTCGAAGACGAGGAAGAGTGCTGTATAGGGTGATGTTGAAGATGGTGGTGCAGCAGCGAGTGGAGGGTTGATGTGGGGCAGTACGGGGGACACAAAGGATCAAATCTGCCAGGTTTTAACGACCTGGCTTAGGGGCGCAATCCTCCTGACGAAACTGGCTTACACGAACAGGACGGTAGAATGGGAAATGCTAGTACAGCCTCGAAACAGATAGATAGAGACTTAGTTTTAGCCACCAGATAGAGGAAGGATTGTGGAGGTCCACCCCTTTGGCTCCTCTTGTCGCTCTCTTTCATTCTGTCTCTCTCTCTCTCTGGCCCACTCCCCGAGTCTGCCATCCCATCCTAACACAGTCTGGGTACCCTTCTTACCCTTCTGTCCCTATACGTCCCATATCTTTTGGTGTACCAACTGCCAGTGTAAAGTCGACTTTGCCGAGTCAGCATCAGGACCTGAGTAGTTTTACCTCTTATACGACTGTGAGGCTTGGTCCGATCTCTTTTCCGGTACGACTGGCAACTCCCACTGTCACCTTCTCTGTGCCTCTCTGTCTTTCTCTTTCTCTCTCTATCTCTATCTCGCTCTCTCTATATCTTTATCGACTCTGCCTTAGGAATGCTCTTCTGTTGAAAATCTTCGAGACTTTTGTTATACGCGAAGAAGAACAAAAAGGGTCGTGCATGACTGCGTCGCTGCTTCAGGCGGAGGACAAAATGCTAGAAGCGTACCTCACGTCAAATAATAAAAAAAAAAAGAAGGTAAAACGAACGAACGAGCCTGAAAGTTAGTTTGCATAATCCATCGATCGTTTTATGTAGACCTGGGCTAACATTTCTCAACGCTCAAGGGTAGCCGTTGCAGACCACCTCCATTGCCCAAGTATAAATTCTACGCGCAAAGGTTCAAGAGATCCTCGGTCTAAAGAGTAACTTGCATCAAGATCCAAGAAAGGTCCGCTACTTAACCGCGTAAGATATGCACGGGTCGTTTTTACACGCTGACAAACCGGCAGACGGCGACGGCTCATCTCGTGAGATTCATGAAGGCGATGTGGTCCAGACTGCGGTTGTAAGCGAAGCGTGGACGATGGAACGCGAACTCAATGAGAACAAGATCTGGAGTATGTGTGTAGGTTGGGTAGAAAAGGGTCTCGGTATCAGAGAGCATCAGCTACTCTCGCAGCCTCCTCATCTTATAAGGCCGTCCGCCATATCTCTCGGTCCAGCTGCTGGCGTTGCTACCACTGCCGTCGTTATTATTATTATTATTGCTGCCGTGCGGTTATTACTGCCTGCGCGGGCAAGGGATCGCACAGGGTCCAGATATCTCTTGCCGCGCGGGGTGGACACGCAAGCGGCCTCTGCGTGAATGTGTAACTGGCATGATGTATGGAGTAACGGAGGACGTGAAGCCATGAGAAGGACGTACAGAGGGAAGGGCGTAAACGCCGGTGGCACTCTGGTGGGGATGAGGGAATAAGAGTACCGAACCAAAGGAAGGAGCGAGGACGATGACGAAGAAGAAGAAGACGAAGAAGAAGAAGAGGCGAAACGGGGAGGAACTAGTTATGGTAATGAGGAGATGCAATGATAGCTCAGTGCCCGTTCCACCTTTCCTCTGCTCTGCTTGACTCCTGCCATCCTGCCTATCTCCTACCTACGTCCTGTGACTACCTTCATCCTTCAGCTCCTACGGCAATGATCTTCGGGCCTCTTGCTCCTTTTATTCCGTTCCTCCGTAAGAGCCATATTATCCGTGTGAGCTGCAATTTGAAACCACGGGTATGTGTGCGGCGTCGTATAATGGGACGGCTGCTCACTTTAAACAGGGTAAATAACTCGCAGTGGCGTCGCTTTATCTGGAGCAACGTCGGAGTCGTGCTGACTCTTCTATACCAAGACGCACCAAGCCGCGAGGGAGCGGTGGCCTTTTTTCTGATCTTGCCTTTACTCTCCACGAAACGCTCTCATATTTCAATCCTCGCGCGCCGCCCTGTTGTGTCCTTCTGTTGCCTTGAGACCGTTTCTTCTCTCGTTCTCGGCGACTTTCAACGATCCCCCACATCCTTCGGTACCTCGCGCGACGACAACGTAATTCCCTTTGGATCAAGACAGTTGCCCTTCGCGCATACTCATCTTTTCTTCGCGACATCTTGCCAGACGTTTGAATTCCGTCGCGTTGACGAAGTGACTGTTAAATAATAAAAATTTGAATTTTCCATTTTGTCCCTGGTTATAAATATTGATTGAGTGCACTGAACATTGTATGCGTTATTTTTTAACATGACAATTCTTTCTAAGGCCAGCAGATAAATATTCAATTTATCGTCATTGACTTTTTAGTATAGTAAAGGCCGAATCACATAAGATTCCATAAGCGACGTAAGCAGAATGCAGAATCCATAGCGCACGCGCACTGCTAACTCGAAATTTTAAAGAGCGCATGCGCTATGGATTCTGCATCCTGCTTACGGCTAATGGAATCTTATATTCTTCGATCTTAAATTGCTTCACTCTCGCTTCGTTTGTTACCCTAATATTACAGCCTCGTACAGTACTTCTCATATCCGTAAGCATTAGCATGGATGATTGTGATTTGAGAGCAGTCAGAGGAATTGGACTTCTTTCGAGATGAAAGGATCATCCCTTGACACTGGAAATCAATAAAGAGAGCCTTCTGTCCATTAGTTGGTTCGTTTGCAGGATCGATTTCCTATCACGAGCCATATCATTCATTCTGTGAAAATGAAACCTCGTTTATCTAAGGATCGGCGCCACGAATAATCGATTGGATTATTATCGACGTACAACCAGTCCTTGGCTTCCTATTACTGCCAACAATGAATACACCTAGTTATAACGAGTAGATCGGGCACGTCCGTATTGACTAAATTATATTATCTATCATTCACAAATTTTCGATCAATTTCAAATAAATTACGATTTTTCATCGTTACAAACCAAAGACCTTGTAAGCAGATCTGCTTTACTTCAGTGTCAGTTCTCGTAAACCACGTCAAGTTTGAACGCTTAAAGTGCGCTCGAAAGGCAGAATGCAGTATACCAGAATCCGGACTAGAATATAAACGTTCACCGCGCTGTGGCTAAATTGTCTTTCGGTTATTTCGGGTCGCAGGTGTTACTACAATTCCTGGGATTAATGGCTGCACTTTTTTCAATATGACAGGACATACAAAAACTGATCGCGTTACGCCACCGTAGTTATCGCTATATGGCATCGGGGCGAACGTAAAGGGACACGACAACGACAACCATTACGTTTTATTCGGATTAATCAATGGTACAAATAATACCAACTATTTCCAATAAACCTAACCTAACATTTCGCGAGTAATGTGAAAATCGAACTAATCGCTGAACTTGAGTGCAGTATTTTACTACGTGCGTATACGTAAACCTAAACGCGTTCACATATGTAGTAACAAAAAAACGCCGCGTTGTGCCGACAAAAGTTTATACCACTGTTAGTTTAGGTTCATGCCAACGTTAGGTTAAATTAACGACAAGTAAAATTCGTAAGTGACATACATGTATTTTCCTCTGGCAATGGTGGTTAATACATTACTGCATAAGTAACCCATTCCGATGCACCTGGCCACCATCGGAGATCCAAACCAGGACAATGGTTTCGCGGCCTGGCAATATCCTGCGTGAAATAATGAGTTGCAATAAGATGCTAAGAAGTAAAACACGAGCGAGAGACCGTGAGCGAATGAGCAAGCGAGCGAATGTCTGGGCAAACCTAGATGAACAAGAACCCTGAAAAGAGACGTCGAAACGAGTTGTGGGAGGAAACATTACCTTGTTCGCGGTAACCTGCAACTTCCATTCAAGATTTTATTTCACTCGTGTGTAAAATTGCAGTAGCCCTTTACCATTCCGAGGCTCCCGCCATTTTGCGCTCATATCGCACACCATTATCATCGTATATGCACGCATTCAACTGCTGGATAAAGTTACTCCTCGAAATTGAAACTGCAACACGCATTCAAGAATTGCATAACGATACCTATCTAGCACCCGACCATTTCTTGAGAATATATAGATACCAAATATATATACATACATATGTATATATGTATACCACACGATGCAACGTATTCCTCGTGTAAAATTGAACCTGACGTTACGCGCGCAACTCTAAAAGAAATAATGTACATACGTCGCATACTGCATGGTCTCCCGTCCTGTAGTGGTTTGAATCATTTAGAAGTTTCTTAGCATCCAGCTCAGGATGCAGACGGCTACCTTTAAAACGAATTAATATTTAAGCAACGCTACAGCAGGAATCCACCGCAAAGTCGCCGTGCACCCGCATCGGAATCCGCATCGTCCGACTCCTATATCCGATGGCTGACGTATATCCCGACTATTCCACAGACAAATACGTGGATGGAAAAGGCGAGTCTTTCTCACTGTCACGTTCGATATCAGCATCTCTCTTGTCTGCACGAGGGTTAAATAAATTGTAGATCCCGTTCGATGGTGTCTGACGGACCCCAGCATCCATCCATCCTATTCGTATAGCTACGTATCACATCCGAGATTTTCGAGGGATCAATCTGTCAGCAAGGACTAATCAGTGGGTGCTGAAACGATGTCGAAAGTCCGTGAAAGTTCCTCGTCCACATGTCGCGTGTCTTCATTAACGAGCTTGGCCGTCTCGCGTCTAGTCACGTTTACGGATCCATGTAGCATTCAGGGAGGATTCTGAGGAACGATCGGTCCGACGGACTAAAGTGAACATGAGAAGAGTATAGAAGCGGATACAGTTACTCGTGGGGAGTGAGTGGGACAGACAGATAATGTTCCAACTGAAACTAGAGAACCAGTAGGTGGAGAAGAAGGGATACATTGATCGTCCAAGAATGGACCACTTTATATACTATACGGAACTGTCCCGACTAATTCCGGCAAGTTGTTCAAGTAGCTAGTCGGACTACTTGCTGACCGGATGATAGAGTGACGTAAGCTCCAAGGACCAAGAGCACTCGAATTGCTTGAGGATTCGAGTGCGAGATACCGTCTACCAATGGAGCCATCCTTATTCGATGAGAATCTCTCTGTCATGGGATCCAATCAGTCGATTGTTCGATGTTCATCCGATGGCAAAGGAAGCAATCACCGTGAATTTACCTATGCTTATCACCATAATACGACAAAGGGTGGGGTGGTTCGGTATAGGAACGGTGCGCATTGTTCAACCTGTTCGGGTCATCCAGGGTCTCCCATGCTTTACGGGAACATCCCTTTTACTCGGCAAGGAGCCTATATCCGTTTTATCGATCGTTGCGCCTGGCCTCTATTTATCTTTCCGCTCAACTAGTCGCGGGATGAGCACCATCTTATGTACGTTGCTATACCCTTACATAGCCGATACTCATGCTGCTAGTACCTCTACTACCTAACCACCCTTAGCGCAACCCTATGATGCCGATAACTGTACGGCTTACTCATTTTAATTTGACACGTTCCTCGGGGAATTTCGTCTTTTAACTATGTATTTGAATTTGTTATGTACCTATACATTGGACTTAGATTTAAAATTTTATTTGCACAGATTTAATCAGGATCATACTGGGTATCTTGTTCACTGTTATTAATTGACATTACTCGTATCGTCCAGTAATTGTACCTTGGATTCAATGATTTAATAATTTCTCGAAACGTATAATATTAAGAATTTTAAGTCGAATATGAATAAACAAATGGTATGCGTAATTGTCTTTTATTTATTTTTCACGCAATTGCGACAGGTACACGCATTAATAATACAGCTTAAAGAAGTAGTTTTCTAGCGGGTATTGAATTTTATAAAGATGCGCTTGTGCGCATTGCATGAGTGTCACGTGGCATTTCGATGTCCTTTTCAAGCGGGATGGCGAAAGAAAAAAACGAGAGAGAGATAGGCTCAACTTTTTAAATGCCAAGCAAATTGCACAGCCAATTTGTTCCATACGACTATCCGTCGAGTCCGTCTATTCGTTCGAACACAAAGAACCCCCCGAGTAAATGGCTCTTTCGTTTCGAGTAATTGCATTTGTCGTTTCATGGTGCTAATATGCCAGCACGGTTTTTGGATTTCGCTTGGATTCCGTATGAGCGTCCCTATTGTCCTCTTATACCTCAGTCGCAATGAATGGGACGTCTGCGCTATGCATTTTCAGTACCCTTCTATCTATCGCACTTGTTAGCAGAGATTTCTCTGGCCTTCATAAGCGAACGAAGAAACGGAGTAAAATGAGAATCGAGCGAGAGGGGTTTCGTAAGCATACATTAAAAGTACATCCTGGCTTTCACCTCTGAAGAGGGAGAACGAAGAACGGAAAGAACGTAAAGAAATAAATGAGTATCCTACGTACGGGCTACAGAGAGGAAGTAAAGGTGGCACCAGGAAACTCTGTCCCGAGAAGTAAACTCATGAAGTCTGAATAGCCAGGGAGTCTATAGAAATTGTTCCCTTCTGTTTCACAGTAAATAACCACCCGCAACACTTGCAATGCTCGAAGCTTTAAGGATAAAATTCCCGAGTTCAAGACGGGACTAGAATTTCCATACACGAAAAAGTTATTCGGTACATTATAGGTACCATTCAATATTTTTAGTTCGACAATCGCGATCTGATAAATAGATAAAATAAAATTAGCCAGTCTTGCACAGGTTATATTTTCAATTTAATTTTTCATCATGGTAATAACTGCACCTGCGCCGGTTTAGGTAATTGAAATTGTTTCCTCCTTCCGGCATTCTTGACGCAGACACTTCCGCCATGTGTACTCCTCTTACCACGCCTAATTAGCGCTCTCGACTATATCATAATTTATTAATAATACCTGCAGGATGACTTATTACCATCTTGAGGCTTAAATACAACCCCTCGAGATATTAACCTATGTAACCGTAGTAACCTTATGAGGTTACCGTATATTTTCTAGTGTGGCTACTGACGTCATTTTTGTTAGTTCCCTCTTTTTCCGCTCGTGGAGCTGCCTATAGCCAACCAAGTATACCTAACCACCTGTAGTATTCTTGTCCCGTTTCTAGTATCAAAAAAGATCTGCATGATTTCACATGGGCATCGGGTTTCTCTCTGTCCTGTCCTAGCGGCTCCCTTCTCATCCACACGCTTTTGTTTTTCTTTACTTTTTACGTTATCCACCTTTTTCCATGACTTGCACGATCCTCCCTTTCGCTAGGATCCTCGAGGTGTTCGATGCGACTCGGCCGGCGTGGTTTTCCATGGATGGCTGCGCGCGATCTCGTCCAAGCTTGCCTGTAATGTTTATTCTCAAATTGACACCCCTTTTCTGTTCTACCACTGGGCTATAATTTTATTTTACAATCATCCCGTCATGATATATCTACGCCAAACCGTGCTATACCACTACAATATAAAAATCATTACCTGTATTAATATTTACTGAATATCCCTGCTATTTTATACAGCGAAGTCCATTTATAACAACACGCAAGGTACAAGGAAACGACGACGTATTAAACGGGTCGACGTAATAAGCAAAATAAAAATGTGTAGTGATGTATTTATATTCAAGCCAAACTAAGGTATGACGGGATATGTGGTCAATTGTTATAAGCGAAGTCGTAATAACTGGACTCCACTGTATATCCATTGTACATAAAAGCTCCACGTGCTATGATCATCCGTTTCATTCGGAATCCACGTTTATCCGCAATAAACGTTTGTTTCACCTGAGCCTTATTCTTGAACTTTTTTCTCTATTTTTTTTTCTTCTGTACATTAGCCTTATCCTTTTCTATTCTTTTTCAAAGATTTTTTATTAATACACTTATTTATTAATTGGCAATGAAATTCAGCAACAAGATAAATTAATTGTCATAGTCGTATCTATTTCTCTATTGGTCATCGATATATTGCATTAACAGAATAGGGTCGTATTACGAAAGCTGACGCGACTGCTGAACTGTTAACCAGTGTGACATTTTGTTAGCTCGTGTCGCTACGACAGCCAATGTCACGTATTACCTTTTTGTCTGGTAATGTCATTCAGTCCAGATTCTACGGATGATTTGATTTACCTGGAACACATCAATTATCCGAATTCCGAGACAATTATCATACCAAAATCGTGTCGGTAAATTACATCTCCTGTCCCTAATCACACCTCCAAGTTTGCATAATGTTTCGTAATTGCCGTTTTGACAATAGTAATGTAGTACTGATACCTAGAAGACGGCACACGGGAATGGCCTTTCTATTCATTTGGTAAACCAGTCAAACTTATTACAGACATCGTCACGAGCCCTTTTCGGTATCTTGTACCTTCTTTAAATATCCCTACGAAGAAGATGACCGTACGTTCGTTCATCGTATCTTCATCGTACCCATCCATTCCTTTTACCCACCAAGAGGATGGGGCCCATTCTATCCCCGAGGGTTAGACTAATGTCGTCGGCGGAATCTCCCTCTGAATGCATTTATTTGGACAATTTGGACGTGAAAAAGAAACAATCTGAAATCGGATCGGTTCGAGCTATACATGTAACTGCATTGAGGATGCATTGAGATGAGGCGAGTCTGGTAGGGAGCGATACGTAGAAAGGCAAAAGTGGAGGATCGGACTGTAGAGCAGAGTGTGAGATGGCGAGACGCATAGTACACACGACAAAGAAAGCGAGAGAACGGATAGGAAGAGAGGCAGAGAAGAAGAGAGAAGGCGTGTGTAAGGAAGAAAGCAGTAACCCGTTATGGAGATGAGAGAGCCACCGGACAATGCCTTTCGACCGGGCCTGAATTCATAATCCTCATTCCTCCGCACGGCGCACAATGATCCAAATATGTTTTATGTATAACAAAACGCTTTTATAAATGTTTATCATTAATTTAAATATTATCTGATGCGGGTGGCATTCAGTGGAAGAGCTCCCCGAGGACCGACGTCAACCGTCGCAGCGGCAGCGGATGAGGAATGGCTTGGAGATTTTTCACTGCCTACCGCAGACCGCTTTTACGTCTTTCATCCCTCGAGATCGCGTCGGTCTCTCTGTTATCCGCTTCTTCGGCTTCGCTCTGAAAGTTAAGAATGAATTAGAGCAAAGAAAGGCAAACTCTGCCCTCGGCTTACGAGCAGCCAATGAACTTCAACTTTTCATCTTTCCATATGCCTATACTCCAAGTCCGTGCTTTCTTAGCTTATTCAAGAATCGGTGCTGCCCTCTATCTTGTACACGTTATTCTTACGTTCGTTTCGATAAATTAGTTTATTCTCCTATCTAATTGTACGGTAATTGTGCATATCGAACGACTATTTATTTAGGCAGCATTACGCAACTATCGATTTGCAATATCTTCAGTTTACTCAGACCTCTAGTACCTTTCTGTTGACTCGTACGTGGATACGTAGCTTCGCAGTACTTGTACAGCTTGGGGGAATGAGAAAGCTGAGCAAGTTCGATCCTAAATAATTGCTGGCAACCAGCAGTAATTCGCTTCCAGCTAAGTACCTACACGTTGCGTTTCATATCCACGGCTTCGACGTCATTATTTCGTCCCCTTGCTATACGTACCGTCTTCGACGTCACGATGTTTTAGAGCAATTGCAGCGAGTCTACGGGGTGGTTCTCTTGCTCTGACATATCGAACTTTTCTATGTCGCAATTCAGGTAATTGGTGGCGTTTCGATGATTAGTAAACGTGAATTTCCAACCCTCTGGTTATCGAGTTTCTTTAGGCTCTGCTGATCGGTTGCGTGCTACTGCGAATAAAAACAGTAGGCCTGTAGACGTTGACGTCAGTGGAAAATTGCCTTACGACGTCATTAGACGCTCTTACACATCAACGTTATTTACTAGCATCGTGTTCTTTGTTCTTTATTTGCGTCTTATTCCTCGACCGTGGGTAAGTTACATTGGTCTTCTTTTTTTTTCTTTCTGCCTTTCGCCTTCATCCTCTTTGGAAGATGAAAATGGAGCTTCCACGACGACTCACTCTTATTTATATTTACTGCAGCATACCGTTACTTAACCCACCTGAGTCTCGATTCTACCTCCGGGCGCGAAACAGTCCCTAGGCGAATGTTACGACAAACTAAATCGATAAAATTGTACTCTGGACACCTACTTACCTGGGTTCCAAACAATCTCGAGAACTCGTTGAAAATTCAATAACGAAATCCCCGTTGTAATATCGACGGAGTTTGACCACGTAAAGGATTAAGGGCACAGACTATACTTTATACACTATAGATAGATTCTCGGCTCTCTCCGTTTCTTCCGTAATACCTTAGGGTCGTAGTTCACGTAGCTGGGCTAAGTGCCTAGTTAAACTGCTGGAAAGTTTAATAAGGTTTACGATCAGTTCTCGCGACAGGCATTTCGGTCGACCTTGAGCTTGGGATCAGCTACAGTCTGAAACGAGCGTTAATAATGTGACCAGGTTACGGATGTGCGCACCGCCATCGGTACTTTCGAGTTTGACGTGTCACGGTTTATTCGTCGACATTAAACAAGAAACGGTAATACGAACAATTTCCTAGGTGTTGACGATAAGCGCCTTTAATAACTGTTCTAAGGGTTGTTTAGCGAGGTAATTTCGTGTCGTGGAGTGAAGAGGGTCTGACTGAGGTGAAACGTAATTCCGAGCTCGATGAAGCAATTAGACGATGACCCAAATGAGACCGACGCGTCCGGAACGCCACAATGAGTTAAGGAATTCTCGTTGACCGCGAGGACCAATGTCTCCTTGGGGTAAACACTTAACCGGTTGGTACCAAAGGTGTGGACTCGTTCCGGGGAACACAAGCTCCTTCTCTTATTTCCAGATGGAGAATTGAGATCTGTAGCGCGCGTTCGTGGGCCGATAAGAGCCAGGAGAAATGTGACTGGTGTAGCGATCTCGTAAAATGGCTTGGTCCTGGTCTCTTATCTCGCATCTTGGGAGTCTCTTGAATTAGAATGGGAGTAAGGATAGGGTTAGGATGACATCTTTCTGGGGAGGTGAATATACGTGCGGTACTCAAGTTGCATGATGTACCCATTACATGGGTATATGCTACTTTAACGTGCCATTTAAATAACTGATTGTTTTTTTTGTTTTTTTTCCTTTTCGCTCTCATCTCGACTTCGCATTTATATTATACACTCTTTTATTTGCATCGCGTAAAATAGTTCGCGACAAAAGAACGATTTCTGGTAGCCGTATAAATGTGGGATATACTAACTGGTTTTGGGAGCGTCTCTTTGGGTTTTTCATGCTCTGTCGGTTTCTGCCGATTAAGCGTGTCTCTTTTTTTTTTTTTTTACTTATCCATGCCTTTATACGAGAACCTCTTCAAGTTCCTCGAATTCTTTGCCTTTCACTCCGATGACATTCTCGCACAATATTCTTCCCTTTCGATACCCATTCTAACTGTCAAATACTTTTATTTCCCTAAATTCGACTTGTCTTTCCACGTTACGCGTTGTAAATGTACAATTTGACAATTTAGAGGCGGCATTTCATCTTTTAAATTTCAAACAGTACGGCAAATTGGAATCCCGCGTGCACAGCCAGCCGTTACCAAATGGGCCACGCTGATCGATCTAGCGTAAGATTGAGGAATAAGAGAAGGCAAAAATGAAGAGGAGGAAAAAACTTACGCGCACCGCGTCGCGCGCCGTTGATTCTGTTCAACCAGGCGTCGCGCCGTCTCGCGACATTTCGTGGCGCGCTACCCTATTGCACCGGGAAAGGGTTAAGAAAGGCCTTAAGGACGCCTACGTCTATACGCGTGTGCAGTCATGCAACTATCAGACAGAGGGTGCATCCTGAGAGTGTGACGCCCGCGTAATACGAATTGAGAAAGGGGTATGAGAATCTAACCTCTTGAAGCGTAATACCGGTAACACATCTGACTTCACCGTAGTATATATATATAGTATAGTATGGTATAATGTATAGAATCCTCATAGTCGGGTTTCTTCACGTACTGTACATAATGCCGGGTTCCTAGTGGACTACCGTAATTAATATAAATGCGCAGGGGCAACGTTCGATCGGTCGTAAACGGTAATCGGCTCTGGAAAGAAGAAAGGTACCGATTCACGGTGCTCGGTAGGGAGAAAAAAGGAATGAAAAATTGGGGAAGAATAAAAAAGGTAAAAAAAAAAGAAAAAGAGAAAAAGTCTCCTCCGAAACAATTCGACGCCGGAGCCTTAAGTGACGAGCGTGACGGAAGGTGACCGTCGATGATTCGTTTCGGCTTCTACCTATACCCGAACTTCGGTCCACTCTGCATTCATCAAAAAGCCAAATTACTTGCGCACTCGCCATGAGCTACGAAACCCTGTGTGTTATGTGCTCGATTATTGGAGACGTTCCGGTATCATAATTCTCTATGTATTCTTTTGATCCTTTTATATAAATTAAATAAATTTATCAGTCATTGGGATAGATTGTACCTATTACACACTTGTGTCTTACTCCATTTTCTTCGGAATGGAAAATTGATATCTCTTGTCTGTCAGGTACGGTTACTTATGATACTACGATGACTTGACTATTCTAGTACACCTTCTACGATTCTTATTCATCTTCTCGTATGTTATCTTTATGCAATTTGAAGCTCGAATTGTTTTTCTTTTGGATTATCTCGACATCGATGTTACTCTGTTATCCAATATTCGGTTTTTTTTTTTTTTTAGTTTAAGACGAAACCGATTTTTTATCGATTTTTCACGTTTCCATTACTGATTAAAGATTTCTATGATGATTTGTCGATTCAATCGACTCCGCCTACCTATAAATATGTATACCGCTTCCTTCATGAAATATTATAATCACGTGCAGTAGATATCGCGCTATGGAGGTTTTCGGGATTTATGAAATACAATGATTTATTTTCTCGAGTATCACGTACACGAGACAGCGATGATCCGGCGCTGTATCACGCTGGCTGAATTAATTGGAGCGCCGTATAATTGCTCAGGGTGGAGAATCGGTTACACGAGGGGATGCTTTCGTATAGATAACTCCACACACGTAGAAATGAGTATATGAAATGTATAGATATAGTGTGGTCGTCTCTTAAGCCTCACACTATAGTGCTTCAGTTAGGGGTGGAACGTGTATATTGAAGTGGCTGAGCACGTAGAGAGGCAACCCCCGTCGCGACGTACCGTAAAATAATAATAACCGAGGGATATTTATGGCCGCAGAATCAGGGGAATTTTTTGCTGGGAAATCGGCGGAGAATCGAGACGAATCAAGCCGATGGGAATTTTGCATGGTTGCTTCTTCTCATTTTGCCATTATTCGAGATAGATATGCTATACGTAAGCTTATATCTATATACGTATGTTGCTACGTGTCATTTCGCCAGAAGCGCGGAAAAAGAAATGTTGCGTAACTTTACTGCGACGAAATGATTTGGCAGTACGCATTTTACGCAGACGTGCGAATTATTCGCGAATATATTTTACCGTGCATTTATATCACCCTCTACTGTTGTATCGCTGCCAGTACTGACTGTACAGTACAGTACTGACGTACCGTCGTACGTGTATGCACGCATTTCCGCTTTCAAGTACAACGAAAGCACAGGGGATTGGGAAAGGAAAATAAAAGCCTGAAAGAACAGCAACCGCCAGTGCAACGAGGGAGATACCTTGCTGAAGCGAAAGACCCACGAGAAAGTAGTCTGTGCATTAAGTATTAAAAAAAAAAGAAGAAATAGGGATTTAAAAAAGGATAAAAGTCATACGGATTTAATACGAAACGAAGTTTGTATTTACAAGTTCATGCTGATTTTTAAACCCTTTTATACGCGCAGCGACATAGTTTTGAGTCGCTTAATTGACCGAATATCTAGAAAATTGTATTACTTAAAATATTTTTTCTCTGCGTCAAACTTAAGGGAAATGGACGCCTCCAACTTTTTGCGAAATATACTTTAGACGAACGTTTCGAAAAATAAAATACGAGCGCCATAGCTGATCGTGACGTTTCCTTGAAACTGTAAAGTCCTGAATACAAACTTGTTTCTATGAGCAAGAAGCTGCTGTGCAGGAGTTCAAAGGTCAGAAAAGTTTCGTTATGCTCCTATAGGATAAGTATGTGTTGCAGGCATCTAAGAAGAAGGTAAGCATCGGTACGTGTATAGGTATACCGTCAAAGGATTGTAAAATATAAAAAAGAAATTTATCGTAGCGACTAATCCTACAGGAATGTCGAACGTTGCACATTACACGTCATACCTGGAATAAGGAAAATAATGAAGGAAGTTAAAAGAAAGAATAAAAAGAGAAATACAAAAAGCCGCAAGAATGGCTCGCAGAGACGTTAACACGCGTGACCGTTCGGGACTCACGTGTCCGGCTCCAAAGCTGGGACCTTTCTGTGCGTATCGAAGGGCCTTTTCGAAGGGACTAAATTCAATTTTAATAAAGCCCGAGGCGAAAATAAAAGATCCCTCAGAAGCAAACAATTCCCTCGAATTGGACGAGGCGTCCTCGTACGCTCTGCTCCTGATCCTGCGGTCACTGGATAATTATATCGAGGCGTCGGCATGGAATTCATGCTAAAAAAAACTAGGGAATAAGAAAGGGTGAAAGTAAGAGAAGTTAAGAAAAATAAAGAGAAAGTCTACCTCAAAGCGGTGGAGGACGCTGCGCGTCGCGCTGCTACCCGATTATAAAGCAACGACCTGTATGGTTTTACGCGACGGTGTCCTATGGCCTATTTACGTTTCAAGAGAGGTCCGATGCATTCCGACGCCCTCCGTATGAGCGTGGTACGTAGCTCGCATGTACGAGTGAACGCCGTCGGGACGCCAGGGATCGATGCTCCATTATTCGGGAAAACGTGTCGGCGACAAAGCCGCTCTACTGCGACGTCCCTCCTGCCTACTCGATGATGCTTTAGGGTACTCGACGCTCGGACGTAAAACGGCCTGGCTGAAAGGTACTTGGAGACGTTACTGCTCCGGTTACAAGAACGGATTACAGATTTAATGGTCTTTACAGGTTTCCGGATACGATTACGGTCGACGTGCTTCGATTCGACGCTCTTTGAAACCGATCGCTATATGGAAGATCTGGCGAGACTTTTAATTCGCCTAAAACGTACATTCTTGTAGTATTGTATTTTACATGACCAAACAGAATTATTTTATTGGAATCAGAAAGGAAATAGTACAATTTTTACAACTTTCAGTATGGATCTTTAATGCACTATGAAGGAATTTATACAGATTTTTAATACCCCTTGTTCGTTTAAATAATCATGACTTTATTGATGATACAGTATTTATACATATTTTTACTGGCTAATTAGTTTCCGAATTCTCGAATAGCTTATGGAAATTCTAATTTATCTTTCGCGCAGCTCAAGATTAGAAGGGTTAGATATAATTTGAAAAAAATATATATATTCACAACACACTATCACGTTGTATATCCAGGACGCAACTGGTCGTGAAGTTGGTAGCAGTGCGAATGAATAATTTCCATGTACTGCTATAGCGGTAACAGCGGCCCCGAGTAATTCCCGATATTTACAGCTGGATACAGCAGAAACTGCCTGCCTTATCAGGCAGGTGTTTCGAGTGTTTAGTAGAAGCGTAATTGCACCGAATATATCAAGGAATAGTTAAAGCTTCCTAGTAGAACTTGCCACTTTTTCAAGAACCTCAATTATAAGTAAACAGCCTAAGGTACCCTATACATATATGCATGTATACGCATCATATATACAGTAAATATATCGTAATTGGCTAACTATGTAAAATTGCCAGTCAATTACCAAAGTACTTTCACTGACTTACCTACGTTTTATGGTTCGTTTCAGGACCGGCACGTCAAGGCTGCTGGCAGAGATCCACAAATGGACACCAGCCAGGACTATCGATTGCTCCTTGGCTATGAGAACAAAACGCACACGGTGCTGCGTTTCAGCAGAAGTTACGACACCTGCGACCTGCGCGACCTCAAGATTACCGTAAGTAACTTTAATTTTGATATATCCGGAAGCTCATCCGTTCGAGTCAATCCCTACGACACGTGATTCTGTTTTATGAAAGGATTTCCTTGAGAGATTGACTTACAGCCGTATCTCCGTTCGTAGGATAAAAGCGTAATTCGTTCTAGATTCAATCTTGTCGCAAAAGGTGCGGCAACGCCCAGTCCCATCTATACAAAAGTACGTGACACTGTTTCCGAGAAAAATGGATAAAGGAGTCGTGGCACGCGAACCTCAGGAATATATATATATATATATATATATAATATATGTGTGTATATATATATATATACACATATACACACACAGACACACACACATATATGTCGCAAACAAATGCTGAGGTAACAAAAGGAACGAAAGGATGAAAGTGCTGTTGGTGCACTTGGTTTTCTCTAATCCGTGATTATACAGCTTATCCAATGGGTTGGATTATCGAGAGCTTGCTATACGTAGACACGTTTCAAGAATTTTAAACATTACGCCATGTCGTATTGATCTGGCTGTAGGTTCGGATCACTGAATTTTTTTTCTTTTACGTCAGTATGAATTAATTTTTTTTCTTTGTCTATTTTTTTTTTTTTTTTTTTTTCATAATTTTTGTTGTCTTCCACAACCCATCTTTAATAGTTTTCTCATAAAAATATACTTCTTTTTCGCAGTTTGTGCACAGTCAGTTTTACCTCTATTCTTGGGCTTTTTCTTGTCGCAGGCTACGTCAGCAAAAGACAATGATTATGCTTGAGCAACGCGGCACGATGCCCCGAGCACTTCGTTATTGCGGATCTACTCGATCTTCGGCACGAGTTCTGAGAATCATTTAATTATATTCTATAGAGCGTTCATTTGGCAGTGGTAATAAAAATTTAGTGCACCAGCTTTTGTTTCCGCGAAATCGATTAAATGTAGCGGAAACAATTTGTATTCGAGTGACAGGTAAAAATTCTTTTCAATAAATCTGAAATTCAGTACAATCGATTAGCTGACATTTTGTCAACGACGCATGATGACAGACACGTAGTGTGTATACATATACCGAATATCACAATTTTTTCCAGTTCCGTTATCTCCTCGTAGAAACGCTATACACGATATTCTTACTGCTGAAAAAGAAAAGCTCGAGGAAATATACCCGTCGATTCGAAAATGAAAAAAATAAATAAATAAAATTCGCTCAAGCACAAAATATAACACGCCGGAATATAAAAACTGTTGTATTATAAAATCATATCTTTTTCGCGATGCTAGGCTATTATAATGGCTGTATCGTTCACTTACTTGTAAACAGGGTCTTATGTATTCATGTATTCCAGCGACGCGACTCACTCTGACAAAACAGGGCTGGTCTTCGCTAACAGCCATATTTACATATAATTAAGTAGAGAAACGCTTTCGAGCTGGCCGCGGCATCTTCTGATTATAATTTCGTCTTCGTCCATGGAAGCAAATGCCATGAACTCGTCCGGACAAAGAAAATGCCATAAAACGTGGCGATCCCGACCATTGTTCATTACATCCGAAGACACACGATTATCATTTACTCATTATCAGACTCATTTGCTCAAATGACTTTTGGCTCCATGCTCACGAGCCAAACATCCAAACCCACTATATAGGTATATATATATATATATACATATATATAAGAGACTATTTTTGGACTAATGAAAATTAATCCTTATAATTTGTTGTTCGTAAATTGAATTTTTAACATATATCTACAAGGGTTCCGCCTGCTTCTATATTTCACCTGGTCTGAATGTGAACCACCTGCCCCAGGAGGATTCTTATCTTCGTATTTAAATATATGTGTACCCGATGGGAAGCATCATTCAATGCCTAATGCGCGTTCTATAAAAAAATCATAAAGCGTTACATGCTCGCTGAACTCCTACGCGAAAATAAAACGCAATATTGTAGCGAGCGATTTTTATCCGACGACAAACCCCGAGAAATGCTGGTAGCTTTTTGTTATCTGATCGCGTGATGTATCGGAGCCCGCTGTTGTATATTTACGGTGACGTGTATCTTTTTAGATAGATCTAGACCCGTATGCTAGGGTTACCCTACGATTTCATAGTTAGCCGTCCAGAAATTCATAGCCGTACGAACGAGTGGTCTGTGAATCATTGCGATTCCCGTGAATCATATGTAGAAAAGAAAGGGGGAAAACAAATATATGAACTGTTGCAAGCAGTTCTTATAGATTCGCAGAAGCGGACGCGGTTGAAAATTCAAATATTTGTTCGTTTTATGGAAAAATTTTGCAATCTATGAACGATACGTATTGCTCCGCCTAGCTTAAATATCGGGTCTATCGTGATAATTCTCTACGGACTACCGGTGGACACGAAAAAGAATTTCCTGGGAAACAGAGAGAATGCGAAATGCCGATATGTCAGTTACACGCCAAATAGAATCGCGCTGCATTATGTTGAGTAAATTGAAGGTGTGAAAATGGTTGTCTTCTACGTTTCGAGTATTATCGACTTGGTCCTGGTACAGTAGACTACTGTAAATTCTAGTACTGTAATGCGCATTCGGACGATTCGTATTAAGAGGTACTTTGGTGTAATCTATTTCAGCGTTCGTTGATTGATTATTAATACTGCCCAGCTACCAACATCGCTCGATTTAACATGTAGACGGGTTCCTGGCGCAGGGTGCAGAATTAAATGAAGCACCCGTCAGTCGAACTAGACGAAGGATGACTAACGTTGGGACAGAGCTGGTTCTACGGGTTCTGAGTATTTCCGGTATGTCTACTTCCCTTGTCACCGAAGCTGATCTGATAAATTGACTCTGATTCATTGTGCCGTACGAAATGGATAGATAGATAAATAGATAGTGGGATAAGATAAATAAAAAATATAATACAGGATAAATCGGCAGTCGGTTACAACGAATATTTGAAAACTAACGAAATAATTGGTATAAATGATAAACCGTATCGATTAGCTTTCACACACTCGTATTTTGGTCGACCCGCGTATCGAATTTTCTCTGCGTAAATAGAATTCAGAGATGCAACCGGCTCGTCAACCTACGTCGAATAATCGCTCTCTGTAAACGACATGTGTACTCAGCGTGTCCTGCCTAAAAACCGATCTCGTTATTTCGACAATATCGAGAATCCCTCTCGAGAGGTTGGCATGCGCTTATTGGTCGACGTCGACGTCCTCCACGGCGCTGACAGTGGAAACGACTGCATCGGATTTTTTTCCAGGCATGTCCAATAAATCACCCGAACTGCGTAAAAGCGCTCAGCCGAGAATGTCACACTTTAATGCAAGCTGAGCCTCTGAAAAATTCTCTAATGGCGCGTACGCGCGCGTACCGTCTAGTTTTACGAGTTTTACGCTGTACCGTCCGGGATTTTATGAAACGTGGCTCATTTGCGTGCTTGTCGCATTTTAGCGCTTGAGCTTCGTTTATTTTAATATCCTTTATTAGCTCGAGAAATATTCAAACAGAATTTCGTGTCTATCGGGGTCCAGCGAAGTGCAGGACTTTAACCTAGATTAGACTAGATCGAAGAAGGGACATGGTACTGAACTCTGTAAGGATGATGCTGGACGTAGGGAGATTGGTGTGCCTTGCGAGTCTCGTTGGAATTGGTTGGCTGACCTGGTTCCACATCTATTTCATTCCTATCGTCGTATCTAGTTTACCACGTAGCCCTGGGTAGCTGTTACCTACGTACTGGCATTGGGAAAGCCTCCTGGCCAATCCCTGCTCGGAATAGCTATTGGACTGAAGGAAAATCGAATTTGACGGAGAACCTGCCGATGAACAGTGGTGTGCACCTTTTCTCTTCGGAGATAAGAGGAGAACGCAAAAAAGAAAAAGAAATCGAAAGAGACCAAGTCGAGGAATGAGATTGCGTGGTGCGCGAAGTGCTCGTGAATCGCGACAAGATGGAGATTACTTCAGGGATTAAATGACTCGATTGGATAATATTTTTGCACCGTGAGTACCTCTGCGACAAGTTAAAAATGTGGATTCAAAATAATATCGAAAATAAAATTTTTATCTCCTTCTATTTTCTTTCGTAAAGAGTACAGGAGGAGATCTGGAGAGATTTTGAGAGTGAATAAATTTAGTATGCCTTTGGGTCATTTCTTTTTTTTCCAACTTTATTTTTTTATTCTCCGCTACTATCGTCCACTTTTTTGTCAACATGTTTATCGGAGAATCCACAAACAAACAAGGAAAAATGACTACGAGTCCTTCTCTCCTTCACCGTATAACTACTTCTTCTTCTTTTTCTTCTTTTATTCCTCCCTCTGCCACTGATCCTCTGACTACTACACTTTTTCCCTTGGACTAATGATAGTTCGACGAAGAGTATATATTCGTTTCCAAGTTTCCTAATCGGCCGGAAACTCTTAAAGTGGCAAGACTTTAGTAAATTTATTTCACCGATTCGACGTTTCTCTTTTATCGAGCTACGCCTACATCGAGATAACGGTTACAGACTATTTTAATGAGAGTTTTTATACATTTTCTTTTTCTCGATTTGATATAATTTCTATCGACTTAACCCCGTAGGGTCTACCGGGTTTCGTCGGAATTAAGAGCGACCGACGGAGATTTAATGTATACAGTGGATAATTAGCCATGGCCACTCGAAATAGGCAGCTTACCCGTAGAAGTCAGCCACCGATTATGAGGGATCTTAAGGGTCAACAATTAAACCGGTACTTTGGATTAGGCCTAAGTCCACAACCCGTTCAAGTTAGAAGGACAAAGATTAGTCAAAGATTAAGTAGCTGGATCGGTTCCAGAACCGTACTGCTTGTGGCTCCTTTGTTCTTGGTTAAAAGTTCTAGTTCATAAATTATATCTACGTATTATTCTACGTCAGAGTTGCGATGGTAACGCTCCACGCGGACAAGACGGATAACGATCTCAGATCGGTAACTACCCTCTTACAACGTATGTTTTTTCACGACGCTAATCCACCGATCTTAGGACGTTCGAAGAAGTTCGAATGCGTCTTGAGCGACAGTTTCGATATTACGATGATTATCATTTAATGGGTGTTAGGAGCCACCTTCAAGATCTTCGATTCTCTTTGCTCTCTCTCTCTCACTCTCTCTCCTACTCCTTTTCCTTTATCTCTAGCCGTTACATCTTCTTTTCATCGGAAATAATATTTTCAAAGTACTTGGAATGCCATCGAATACCTTGAAGATTAACAATTTATAATCTAGCACTTGCTTCGAGTGACTGTATCGCTCAGATATTGTCCGAGTCCCGTAGTAGTAATATTTGATGAAATTTTCTCTTTTACGAGGACATTGTGCGCAGTCCTTAAGTTTATAACTTTTCCCAAGTGGATGTACCTATACACATATATATATATATGTATGTGAGATGTATGTAGCTGGCATATACAGTGTTCTATGTTCGTCGAAAAGAATGAGTAGAAGAGTTCAGAACAGTAGCGAAAGCTTTGCCGAAGTCGCGTGGTAGCTACACAATAAAGCTTCCGACAAAAGGAACTATACCTGCACCCGTGTGCCGTACCATATATACACACATATGTATATGCTTTCTTGGAAGTATATCGAGGCATTCTTCCGCTGAATTTTATGTCTGCGAAGACACTGTTTGCATCTCGATTTACGGCATCGTCAGCTCGTCCAAATAATCCTTCTTTCTTGAGAGTCTCGTTACGCGTATAGATCGCAATGGCCATAGGTATGGCAAAGGTATAAGGTACATAGACATGTTCTCTGCCTATATACTTATTTCACAGAATTTCGATAGGGGACTGAGATGAAGTAGCTTTGAGAGAAAAAAAAAAAAGTAGAAAAATTGCGGGAACGGACCGGATATAGAATAGACGTAAATTTTTTCGCAGCAAATCGATCTCGCCAAAAAGGAACCGAAGGATCCTCGAATGCTCAGCTACCCCCACTCCCCCCTCCCAGCCCTCGTACACGTCCCTCTCGAAAAGCTGCATTTTCCAGGAATGGGATATAAATCCGTTTATCGGATCGTGGGATTTCATCGACCGCCAGGTATCATCTTGGTTATACGAATATATAGCGAGTGAACATGCACGTGTACGTCCCTGGTACGTCGGGTCAAACTAGGTGTACAGTTATTTAGTTCTCTTTATCGTCTGCGCCCTATAAAGCTTCCTACCGTGGGAGCTTAACTGCTTACATCGAAGCTTAAATTAATTGACGTTTCTCCTGCAACCTCGGAATGGCGTTAACCAATTTTATCGTAGCCGTTAGCTATGCAAATTAGTCGCATACAAAATAAGCTAATGCTAACCGGAAGCGATCGTATTTAGGGTCTATGTTGACGGTGGTGGTAAATGACGGGGATGATGATACGAGAGCTTACATACGCGCGGTACCTTCGATATAGGAAAGCAGTAGAATAGACGGAGCGGCGAGGTCATGCAGCTTTAAGGTCTGCAACATGCAACTTAAGGCTGTTTTCACGAAAAATGTATAAAGTCAACAAATTATTAATCCTGTTAGATGATTTTAGTAGACATTAAAGTTTATCGAAATTTTCAACATTTTTGCAAATAGGTCAAAGAACTTTGTCACGGAAATTTTTTCCTTCTTTAATTCTCGATATAGGTACAACCTTAAAAATTAATGCTAAGTGGCAAGTAGCCGTAATGATTCCTTGTCGACTGGCAACATCGGCTTAGATATCTGGTGCTAACGTGGAACTTGTTTTGTCCTCATTTTACCAGCAGAGGCCAATTTTTCCATTACTAGTTTTTGTCTTTTCATTGAGTTTCAGTTTCCTATCGTTTCTCTCCTTTCCGATTCAGTATAATATAGTCATAAGGAACGAGCTAAAGGAAATGCGAATAGGCAAAATAATTGTGAGCATGTTTACGAGCTCCTTCGTGCTCGCGCTTCCTCTTTGTGATTCCTTCAATAAATGGCGGCTCACCCTTCGACAAATGCGCACGGTCACACGCTTCCCCGCATTTTCACGCGCACCTTTGGCTCTCATGCAAAATAGACGGGCTGTACCAACGCCGGGAGCTTTCCCCCAGCACGCCATCTTACAAAAACTGCTTATCATGACTTATCTCCAACTCTTCTAGCTTAGCATACTATATAGTATACGAACCGCAGATCTTGGTTCTTCTTCCTCTTCCATTCTTCCTCATTCTCGTACACGAACTTCCTATCTTCGAATACGAAGACGATTCCTTATTGCACGTTCGTTCATAGAAATTCTGCAAATCGAAGACCCGAGTCTGAAGTGTGTTATTCCCTTGTAATGGTAAAGATAGGTAGACAGATACCTTCCTGATATACCTAAGAGCACCATCGTATCAGTTATGTAACAACTTGTACGTTGGCTTATCATTGTCTATATAGTAGATATCAGTCCTTTTTGCACTTTAAAATGTTCTATTTCAATCTTTTCAAGTATAACCCCAAGCAATACCAACCTATACTTACATATCATTATAACGTTATCTACAGTATAGTATTCTCGAAGTATAATTCGTCTAAGAGTAAAACATATTTTCTAGGGGCTATGCCTCTATGGGGCTCAACATAAAAGCGTCCCATAAAGTTGACGTTTTACTCGTAGACGAACTATAGGGCTGTTAAAACAAGTAATTTCGAGGTTATGGTAAGCAGTGAACCCACCAGGTCAAAAATGAGACTTAAAAGTAGTATACTTTAACGGCTAGACGGTGAGGGTTCGGGAAAGAAAGTAAGAAAAGTTGAAAGGTAAAATCGTCGTTTCTCAGGATAAATCTGCGTCGACGTCGCGGGTTTTAGTCGGAGCGTCGGGATCGAGGGAGATTCCATTAGATAAGAGGGGATCTTCCGGACGCTTCGAACGGATAGCCCCCGTTAAAGCTGTCCAATTATTTCAGCCCTAAACGGCATCCACCCTGATATCCTCCGGTAGTCACTCCCTATCCCAAGTGACTGCGTGTAAGTGTAACTGGGTTAATTATGTCAGGAAACTCCCGTTGGCAGCGATAATGCAACTATTATGTCTGTGGTTATCCTTCAAATCAGAGTTAGCGCGGTAACTGGGCGTCAGGAGGAAGAAGGTCGACGAGGCTAATCCCAAACTCCCCAGTCGAAGGGGAAACGAGGAACGTCTTCTCCAGGGAAACTCAACGTTATAACTATATAAGCGGCGTAGCGTCGTAGCGTCGCAACGTCGTACTAATATATAGCAAGTTCAGTAACCTAGCTTTACCTTTACCTCCTTCGTCCAGCCTTCCTGACGTACCCGACGACACACCTTCGCCACGTCCCTCCCTTTCAAATACGTTACGTCGTCTACCGGTTACAACTCCTCTAGAGTTCCCGTTGAAGTTTCTCTTGGTGCTATAGCACTTCTCAATTCTCAAGCAGACGTCGTTCGAGTCATTGTAGACGCAATGACTACGTTACCGGAAGACAGACAGATTCACCTATACCTATGTCAATCCTTCCCTTGCGAACCTCTCGCTAACCAAAGAAGTTAAACGGTCTCGTACAATCCACGACAAATATCTGAGAATCAGAGACAGTTTAACTGAGTTAGCAACGGAATTTCATTTCACCCATTTCGAGCTTGTAAAGTCTTGCACGATACAATTACTCGGAGAAAGTTCACATTTTTGACGTATAAGAAAATCCATTCGATATTCTCGCGGTTTTACTTACCTTTGCCACGTTGCATTTTCTCGGGTCAAGACTCTCTCGATTCCCCATAGGGAACACTGCTGGTCGTGCACTGCGGTTCTATCGTGCTCGTATTTGTAGCTACCGTAATTGCCTTGGCACTACGTGGATCAGACTTACTACTCCCACATTGTGACTGCTCCGAGCAATTTCCTTCGGGCTTTTTCGCATGGTGCGCAAAGAGTCTGGAAGCTTCTCGATTTTATGCTACGTAAATCCTTTATGGTTCTTCTCAAACCCAACTTCTCAAACCCATAATAATTACACTCTGTTCCGTTTCCCGTTATCGGATTCAATTAAAACACAACACTTATCCCTTGTTTTTCCGGAGACCGTCATGTCTTACAGTATTCAGATGATTACGTATTATATAATAGAAACAGATCATGATATATTTATATCCTGGCGCGTCTCCTCATTACAGGAGGCAGCCATTAGTAAAGGAAGGAAGGATTTATCTATAGTACATATCTCTCCTGAATTGAAATCCGTCACAAATATGACGGACGTGTATTTTTTTTCATAGATACGTCTCGCAGTAGGAATGATCAATGCCCACGATTTAATACGTCTCAAGGTGTAGTCACTCTGAGGACATTTTTTCAATTTATTCGTCATCTCTTTGAATCGAGTAGCTAAGCAATTTAACGATAGGACGATTATTACCCTGGCAGTGATGCCACAACCAGACAGACAGTCAAGTAGACCAGTAAAAGTCGCGTAACTTTCTCGTCAGCACGTGCGTTAAGGGTTTGATTTATGAGGGAAAAACGTGGAAAGGTTAGATCCGTAGGATTTAATATTCCATTCGGCCGAGTTTTAAGAGAAGATCCTTTTCATATTTTAGTGGCGGTATATGTACATACATACCTTACTCGTATACGTGTCTGTGTATACGACGGTCAAAGGATACGAGAGGGTAGACGATGTGGGTTCCATGTCAGTGATAGCATTTCGTGAACCCTTAACGCTACACCTATACCCCATTTCCTTTGGTTTCCTCTCACCCTCGATATATACCTACGTATTATAGGTGCTTACCTTAAGCACCGAGTCACTTCGTGGGGAACAGCGTGCTAAGCACATTTTCGAGTAGATGTGTCATTTTCAATGTTGATCGAGCATATATTTCTCAATAATGGATTGCTGAAATAACGTGAATCTGTGTATCGCATATTTTACTTTTCATCAAACAAGTGACATCATTACATTAACGTGTTCGATGTTGCTGTATACGGTTGAAATTTGAATACTCGACATTTCTAATAAAATGAAAATAAAATAAAATAAAGTAATTGAAAACGTATATGATATTCATGCTAGGTTAAATATATTATTTTTCGAAAAAGATTTTGCCTCTTCTATACATTTCTTGCCAATAGATGCATAAGATAAATCTTCGACAGGATATCAAGGCTTTAAGTTGATACTCGTATCTCTAGATATTGGCGTCCAAGGCAGAGGCAAATAGGTTACGCTGATGTGATCTTATTCAGCGTGCAAAGGTGTCAGGACGAAATGGGAGAAGCCAAGTTGCATATTGCATATGACGCTGAAACTGGCAGACGGACCTGGCAGACGGAGCCGCGCGGCGAGCAATAGGTTCTGAATGCGACTGTACGCGCCCCACTACTGCTAATGCACACGGCAAGCCGGGCAATGGGTCCCCCACTTCTGCTGTCGAATGCGACGGGCTAGCTCGTAGCTACAGGGTAGCAAATTGCCAAATAACTATACATTATTATTATTGAATTGTTGTCAAGGGGGTAAACCATAGTGCATTTTACTCTTTTAGGTTTTTAAAATATTAGTGCAAATTTGAGAATCCTGCTAAAAAAATTACAAACTTGTCACCGTATCGAGCGCAGCTCGTATACTGAACAAGTATATTGTCTAGAATAAAAATAATTAAAGGCCGTCAACGGGAAAAATCATAGTACGTTCTATTCGTCTGGGTGTACAGAATATTCGTGTAAATTCACGGGATCCTAAGATCATGCGTGTTAAAGTTATACACAGTTTTTTAACTGTGGCTACTGTCGTAGGAGCACGGACGTACAGGTCTGTGCAACTCAGCAATACTTTCACACGCAAGCTCACATAGTTTTGTAGATTTACACTAATATTCTATGGGACACCACGAATAAAATACACTATAGGTTATCTCGTTGACGGCCCTTGTTAAGAACAAAAAAAATTACAAACTTGTCACCGTACCGAGCGCAGCTCGTATACTGAACAAGTATATTGTCTAGAATAAAAATAATTAAAGGCCGTCAACGTGAACAAAATTTTTATACGCATGATCTTAGGATCCCGTGAATTTACACGAATATTCTGTACACCCAGATGAATAGAACGTACTATGATTTTTCCCGTTGACGGCCTTTAATTATTTTTATTCTAAACAATATACTTGTTGAGTATACGAGCTACGCTCGGTATGGTGACAAGTTTGTAATTTTTTTTGTTATTAACAAAGGCCGTCAACGGGATAACCTATAGTGTATTGTATTGGTGGTGTCCCATAGAATATTAGTGTAAATCTACAAATCTCTGTGAGCAGAAGTGGGGGACCCATTGCCCGGCTTGCCGTGTGCATTAGCAGTAGTGGGGCGCGTACAGTCGCATTCAGAACCTATTGCTCGCCGCGCGGCTCCGTCTGCCAGGTCCGTCTGCCAGTTTCAGCGTCATATATTGCATTTGGGTATATTTTATGGAATTCGTGTATCTGCGCTTCTGTCAAGATGTCTTGTTTAAAAATTGTTAAAATATTGAGAAATGTATCTACAGGCTACGTGATCTGAATTGATTCATCGATATATGTTATTTCCATGCCTGTCGATGATTTTATTTTCAGATAATTAGGTTAGATCTTAAAGTGCAAAATATTGTTTCGAAAATCGGTTAGCTTACGGTTTAGTTTGTTGCACAATTCGCAATTGCACCGAATAGTGCAACGTTGTATCTTTCACAAATAATCGCATTCAACGTAGTTTTTTTAGCAAGCGAAGAAACCTCGTGAAAATTTCATCTTCACGTAACCAAGTGCCATAAGAAAATCGTACTAATTGTCAGCCTACTTGTGTATCTGGTACCTTATCTCTTTAAGCCAACTTTAATTGTTGGTCGTTCAAGCAAATATTGTCGATGATGAAGAGTCCGAACGAATAGTCACCTTACGCTACCAGTCTTTACGAATTTTTACTGTCTTTCGCACAGTGCTTCGTACCTCGCTCGTAAAAGTTTTCCGTTTTTCACACGGTCATGATTTTACGACACATCACAAGTCATTAGATTGAAACCGCGAGACGCGCGTACCTACAGGTGGGAGAAGGAAAAAAATCGAAGAGCAAATGGAGCGAGAAATGAAAATAGAAAGAACAGAGCCAGAGCAAAGTTACTCGGGTAATTACTATACCTCTTGTGTTGAGTGTATCGCCTTGGTCCAATCAGCGACGCCATTATTACAAATCAGCAAGCTCATTCCGAGCAAATGGAGGAACTAATTACTGATCGGGATAAGCGGTAGAATGTCAATAGACATATATATGTATATACGTGTAGGAAGCAAGTACACCATATGAGATACGTGTCTCCTTCCAGTTACTATAGAAGCTCATGGACGATAAGGTGCACGCATGCGCACTAACTTTTCCAACTTACGATAACGACTACCTGCAATGCCTGACTACCTTGGCCCTCTTCGTTCCCCTGATAGTCACGGGGTTAGAATCTCTGATGGTGGTGGATTCGGATGGTAGCAGAGCTTTAGCATATAGGAACGCTAAGGGTCGGAATTGAGAATGGTTGGGGGTTGCACTATACGTCAAGACAATAAGTGGCGTTAAGATAACGCTTGCTTAGATAACCCCCGCATGAACCCAAGATTCAGTAATGGAGGATTTCGTTTTATGTGGCTGCTATTTTTACCATCGTAAACGGACGAGCTTTAGCTTTTGGTGACGATCCAACTTTCGTCTTGGATTTCGACCAGCATTTCCGTTGTCGTTCAAGACATTTTTGCGCTATCGTTAAAGAAGAGAGATAGGGCCTTCTTTCGTATCTCTTGCAATTTTCTCGCTTTCCGTTAAGTCTCGTGCTTTCTCGTCCTTTATTACCCGTTCTCTTCTAGTTACTATTATTTTCACCTTGCAGCAATAAAATTTGACTCTACAGCAAACCATGCGAAATGTCCTTGACGAACAAGCTGGTGCTTTCGTTGGAAAGCTTTCCTGCACCAGACCGACTCTGTATGCTAATAAATTATGCATTTACCCACGAAGCGTATTTCGTTACGACTATATTCACGTGTTCATATACGTAATATATGTCCATGTATGCAGGTAGGTGAATTCTATACGAGATTGAGTCACAATTCTCAGGTTATCCGTGGTATATCTGCGAGTGAATCGCATGCGTAAATAGATATATGTATATGTTGTAAAATCGATATTTCAACGATTATAAAAGATAGAGGGGAATGACACTTGGGAATAATTTAGTTTCTCGAACTCTCTCGACCGAACTACCCTCTCGCGTTCGCATTCAGAACTAATATACTTTAATACATCCTTAACTTCGCCTCAGTCAGTAAAACTTTTTACTTCGTTCACGTAACATTTTTTAAAGACATTTACAAAATGCCCTCATCACGTAAATTCCCAATCAAGATAAATCATCCAATCAACGTACGGTCAAAGTTCGTTCGACTTTTGTCCGTCGTCCAAGAAAAACGCTGGAGTCACGGTCGCGCTAGGGAAAAGAAGTCTGTAAGCGTGTAACAGGTCTCTGGGACCAGGAAGTTCCCTGCATCTCGGAAACCGAAGTTCTTACAGGGGCAATGCCGAACCCATATCACCTAACCGGACAGATCTAATTCAACGAAAGCCAGTTCAGGGAGAGGGAGAGTAAACCAGTCGGCTAGGAAACCTTTCTATACCCTTTCGTAGAATCCCTTTTTAAAGGTAAAGGCAACTGCCCTACCGGTGCGATTGAAATGCTTCGTTATCAAGCGACGCAAGCCACCCTCTCCATTCTCACCCCCCTCCCCTCCCCCCTCAAAGGCAAACTCCTCGTTCTGCACACCTTCAGCCGACTGTACGAACGCTGCTCGTAATTGGCTGTAAGTGAGGTTCAATATTTGAACGAACGTCTTATTGCGTTGATGCTGCCAGTAGCTCCTACGGCACAAGGTACAAGTTCGTTGCTTCTCTTTTACTTTCCTAGACTACTAGATAGACGCGACTTGTCTCAGCTGCCTCCACATAATATATACGTTCAACGCTTATACTATTTACGTATACTATAGTATACACATACTTATGCTATAGCATATTTGAACATCACGCGGATGAACTTTCTCTCTCTCTCTCTCTGTCTCTCTCTGCTATACGATTATATACGATTTCAAATCCGTACCTATCCCCTTCCACCCTCTTACGACCTCTTACCTTCGACTCAGAGTTTATGCGAAGTTTAGTCACTAATGAACACATACCTCGTTCGCGCCGCGGTGCGGACTGCGGGTTTTCAGTTTGCCGAGTTAGCGTCGAATTCGCCCAGATGTATCTAGTATATGCGCGTTTAGCTATAAGTATGTACGAATAGAGGACGTGCAAGGAAGAAGGATTTGTCGGATCGAGCCTTCACATATGTATGTACATCTAGACATATAGGTGCAAAATCAATTACATTCGTATGGTTAAGTAAAAATAAAATATACTTGTCACATTAGTCTTATGGGGTTCTTAAAAATGTGGGGAGACGGATGAAATCAGAAATAACAAAAAAGCTTACTGGGCAGCCGGAGATCGTTGCAGTGATTTTACCGGTGCTGATATTGGTTAATGTCATTATTTAACGTCCACGGGGGTTGCGCGACGAGAGACAGTATCTCCGGGACTATCTCGGCAACAGCCCTCACCCAATTAACCTAAATGGAATAAAACCGTCCTACTCTCCGACAACGCGGTAGCTTTGTTCGCTAACTCGAACGTTAAAACCGTAAAACAGTGAAACCTACTGGACGATATTAAATTCTCTCGCGTCAAGGGTCATTACGTCATTAGATATTACCTACGTATCTTATCGTGTTGAACTATATCGCTATACTACTTATATAATATACGGGAAATAAAGGAGAAAGGGCTGATACGGTTGAAATTACATGATATATAGATATAGGATCGTTTTAATAAGCAATTTAAATGAATAGAAAACGAAGGTTTGCGTCTGACCAATCTACGTCGCGCTTTACGAGAAGGAATTATCCTCATGGTAATAAACCCTTAGATTTAAGAGGGTTGCTGGTTACGTGTATTCTTCTTCGTAAATTTTCGGGTCCTCGCGACATTCTGCCAAGGGGATTAGCCTTTAATTATACCAAGATAGGAGGACGGTCGGTATATACGTATATACGTTTAGAGTCGTAAAAATTTGAGTCGTGTATTTCCTGTTTGTAATCAAGATTGACGATTAGTCATCCTAATCAATTCTATAATGGCGAATCGCGAGCGGTGAATCTTGAACGTTTTAACAGTTTAAGCTGGGCAGGAGAACTGGAAAGATTAAGTCGGTCGGTTCAGGCTGGCGAAGGCCACGACTTGAGCGTGACGTCAAAGCGAGAATATGGAGGCAATGCACAGCAGCGTGGAAAGGTAGCATTATTTTGTGGAGGGGAGATGAAAATCTCAAAAAATGCGAGAGCGATATGGATCGAACGCGGTTGTTTGCTGTCGCTTATGATCGAGTGGGTTGCGCTCCCTGCTGAATGCAGACTGCTGTAAATAAATTTTTAGTGGGAAACTAGGGTCGTTTCCACTGTTTCAACGCGAGCTGGGGTCGCTTTAACATACAATACATACATCCGTAGCCATACTATTCGTATGTTATACATATGCATTGTAACGTATTTTTTTCTTGACCCGATACCGATAGCAAAATCCGAGAACGATAACCTGCTAGATCCAACCTACGTTACCTTCGTCCGTCCACCCTTCGTTCATGCATCCGCAAGCCAGGCGGGCGCCAGCCAATTCT